>OY744610.1:11495976-11993476 GCA_963556255.1 Allolobophora icterica
AGCACCTGATCTGCAGTGTCAACACCACCTTTGGATGCATTACAGTCCAAGATCATTAGGGATTTTTCTCAGGGTGGTTGACATCAATCTCGACTGCTGAGCAGAACAACAACTTCGCCTTTCTTTGGAAAGTAGGACACAAGTATTGCATGATCTCGTAAAACAAAGATGAAGATAGTGCTTCATGACCTTCTGAGTTTATGAACTCTGATGGTTCTTGCTGTTTTTCCGGATGGTGTTGAGAAGGGTCAGCTTTTTTGGTCATTTTTGTGCTACACTAATCAATTATAATAGTTTCTCCTTGTAAAAATACTTATAAAGTAAATTTTACTTCCATAAAAAATATATTTTATTATATTTACATTAGTCATAATCGTACAGTTTACATTGGGGTCAAAAAGGACCCCATTGGTACTCAGTGTATAAATGCAATACCTGCGCCATCTGGTGACAAAAAATGCAAAATAAAATATGGGATTTTGTACATAACAGAAATACCTATAAAGTCATAAAATTTCGTCTAGATATCACTTATGGGGGTTGAGCAGCACTAATGGAAACAACCTCTGGGGTCCTTTTTGACCCCAGTGGTAGTTAGAGGGTTAAAGCGACATCACTTAGTTAACAGTGTGAACAGAACAGAGAAAGAGACCGGAAACCCAGTTAGCCTCTGGAGTTCTGGTATTATCAATGAGCGAATATAATATAGCGAATTCTAAAGCGCCATTGTAAAAATGCACAAGACTTCACTCGATGGTCGTTTCAAGTTAAACCGTAATGAAGATCATTGTTCTTTGGATTAGCCAGATAGAAATACATAATATTTACGAGCTTAAGTGCCAAAAGAGACAAGAGATGTGTTGGAGACCTCTTTAAGTGGATGTTTTGATTCAATGAAAAGCAATTGGAATACACGGCGCAGCGTCTTCTACTTTTTCTTACAATGCATTGCGTAGTACGTCGTTTAGTCATTTTCAATAGAAAGGCGTTGGTCAGAAGAGATTGCTTCGCTGAGATGATCAAACCAAAGATATCAGATTCACTGAGTCTGAATTATCTGGGTTTGTAATAGTATAGTTTATGGCTACTTATAAATGGTGATGAATGTGATTCGTAGGATTAATATCACATGCTTCATATCACCATCAGATAGATAGCTAGTCAGTTGAAGGTAGGCTGTCTAGTAAATATTATTGGTCGAACTATGAGTGATAACTAGAATTCATTTCCTCCTCCTCCTCCTCCTCCTCCTCCTCCTCCTCCTCCTCCTCCTCCTCCTCCTCCTCCTCCTCCTCCTCCTCCTCCTCCTCCTCCTCCTCCTGATAATTATAATAATCTTGATGAGTTTTTAGATTGAAACATACGTAATCGCAATCGTAATCTCCAAACTTCTAATGCGTCACTCAAAGGCCAAACGCAGGGCACAGCCTATTCATGAGCGCTATATCAGATCAGAGGGGGTTTTCCAGAGAGTAGTCCAAAACAGGTCCGAGTCCCCTTGAGGCGGGTGTCGTTTAGGGCGAGAAGAATCATAAGACGGAGGATCAGATAAGTCAGAGTAGGAGTACTTGATAAGGTGAGACTTCAGTTTTGAGTGGAAAGCTCGGGTTAATAGATAGAGGAACTTGAGCAGGAGGATGAAGGACGGGTTGCAATGATAATGGAGGAACGTAGAATGTGCTGAATTCAGGCGGAGATCATTCCAGAGGCGTGTGCGGAATTCAGAGGGAGATCATTTCAGAGGCGTGGTACTGTGTTCGATATGGCTCGTTTGCAGAACTTGAGACGGGTAGTGACTGGGGGTCGAGAAAAACTGAAATAGGAGAATAACCGGGAAGATCACGAAGGTTCATGGGCTTGGATTATTGTAGGGAGTTGTAGGTTAGTGATAGAACTTCGAAGTGGATTCGCTCTGGGATTTTCAGTCAGTGGAGTGATTTGAGGATGGGAGTGATAATTATAATGATGTTTGGGCGTTCTAGTGGCAATGGATGTAATGAAGAGGCAGTTTTAAGGTCGAGCATGGGCCGTATGCGTCGGAGGTCACGAATGTGCATGAAGCAGTACCGCGAAAGGTTGGAGAGGTGTGTATCTAAAGCAATTCCAAGATTGCGGACGAGGGAATCAGAGATGAAAATAAGAGACGATGACTTAGTCCAGCGGTTCTTAAAGTGGTGGTCCGCGGACCGGCGCCGGTCCGCAGAGTTCTGGTCACCGGTCCGTGAAACAGTCCTTAAAAATTCAGAACTTTTCAACTTATTCGCGAAAATGAACTATATTTCAAAGGTTTTGTTTATTAAAATCAATAATATTGACAAATTAAATATTACAGTAAAATAAATCTGTAAGTTCTATATGTTTTAAAATAATCAGTAATCATTCAAATTTTTTGCAGCTTTAGCAGCAAAACCCACGAATCCCCCATATTTTATGTAGGGCCTATGCATCCTCAGGTTGCGATCCCGCGCTTCCCATTAGTGGTCCGCGAAAAACAACAAAAAAGATGGTGCCGGTCCCTAGCTTAAAAAGTAACGATGGTGCCGGTCCCTAGCTTTAAAAAGTTTAAGAACCCCTGACTTAGTCGATAGGTGTATGGAAGGACAAAGACCCTAGATGTAAAAATGGGATGAAATCACGGCGCCTGATAACGTGGTTGTGTGTTATAATAATGATGAGTTATGATGTTTTGGCTGCACTATATTGTCGGCTAAAATGAGGATTTCAAAAGAAGTATTGCTCTCGGTCAGCCTTTGTAGCACATTTTCTCTTACCTTAAGACTATTAAAGTATTTGTTTTCGCAAATATATATATATATGCTGAAGTCTTTGGAGGGCGGAGACTCTTGCTCGAGGTCTGCGCGAGTATCTTTGGTTCTCTACTAGAGGGAGGAGCACTCGGGAGAGGGAAGACATGGCAGGATAGGCGATGGGATCATCCGATCACGGGATCATGGGAATTAAATTCTTGCCCCAGTACCTTTTACTAAAAGTCGGCGCCTAGCTTTCGATGTCCTGCACCATGAAATAGTCTCGCACATGGCAATATGTTGGAAGAACTACATTGCAGAAGAGCTGATTGCTCGAACATTTAGGACGCTCTTCTAGAAATCGCAATTCCTCGGCAATTGCATTCATGAGCTCCTGCCATTCCTCCTGAGGAGATGTACTCACTGGAGAAGTACTCTGTTCGCAAAAGCGGACACCCTTTCATGTTTCTATTGGTAAAGTTGACCTGTTCAAAAGTACACTGTGAATTTATGTATCATTAGCTATAGCTGGTTGTATGTGACTATCACGACATCCTCTTGCAGCGCCTATCCATTTCCTTTGGCTTCTCTGGTAATGTTATAGACTGGCTTACTTCATTTCTGCAAGACCGCTCCTTTATGGTGGCTCACGGATCCACTAGGTCCCCTTGGGTCCAGGGCTGTAGTCGAGGGTATACGCGGGTATACAGCGTATACTTACCTCTAGAGAAATTTGAGAGCGTATACTCATGGCTGTAGAGGAGGGTATACGCGGGTATACAGCGTATACTTACCTCTGGGAACGAAAATTTTTCAAAAATGAGAGGTTTTTAAAGGTTTTTAGGGCGAATGACTAAAAAAAAAAAAAAAAAAAAAAAAGGTCATCAACTTTTCCAGAGACGAAATCGTAAAAAGTCAGAAAATTTTAAGGGAATTTGTGAAATTCAGAAATTTTTCTCAGACGAATTCCTGAAAACAGGTCTTCAAATTTTTTTTGCGCCGCTGGTCACCGGTAGCGTATACTCACCTCAAATTTACCACTACAGCCCTGCTTGGGTCCCTGCTCCTTTTGGCCTGCCTCAGGGCCCCGTCCTTGGCCCCCTTCTTTACATAATCTACACTGCTGACCTGGGGTCCTTGCTGGCGGCTGGGTCAGTTCTTAACAAGTCCTATGCTGATGACCTGCAAGCCTATGTACACTGCCCTGCTGTCCGGGCTGTTGCAGCTGTGGAAACCATGACCCGTGCCATGGAATCCCTGCAGGCCTGGATATCTGCAAACCGCTTAAGACTTAATCAGGTTAAGACGCAGTTTATATGGCTCGGCACACCCCAGCAGCTCTCTAAAATCGATCTGACTTCTCTTGCCTTGCAATTCCAACACCTTACTTTCTCGACATGGGTCCGGGACTTGGGAGTCATCCTGGACCAGGAACTTGCATTTACGCGGCACATAAACCTTCTCTCCCGCAGCTGTTATTACCAGCTCCGGCAGCTGTTCCCCGCGCGCGGACAGCCATACAGCAGCGCCGTGCCTTCTCTGTGGCTGGCCCCATGACCTGGAATGGGCTCCCTACCAAACTCCGCCAAATACCGATTGGTCATTTCACCTTGTTTCTTACTGTTCTCAAAACTGCGTTGTTCGACCGTGGTTGGGCTGGGAGCGCTCCTGAGTAGGCAATTTTGAAGTCTTGAAGGGGCGCTATAAAAAACTGCTTTAATAATAATAATAATAATAATAATAATAATAATAATAATAATAATAATAATAATAATAATAATAATAATAATAATAATAATAATCTCTATTGTTGCTCCTGTTATATTTCAAGAATGCACTGTAACGAATCGTTCTATACAATATTATTTATGTAGCCTGTCGGAGGCAAGTAAAGATACTTACTTTCTTACACATTTACTTACCCACCTATTTGTATTCTTATTTACTTACTTACATACGTACATGCGTACCTATTTATTTCCTTGCATACCTACTTACTTACAAACTTACTTATTTTTCTAACTTGTTTACTTACTTATTTACTTACTTATTGACACACTCACCTATTTGTTTACTTACATATTTACTTCTTTCTTACTTGCATCTTTACTTACTTATTTACTTATTATTTATTTTTTTACTAACTTACTTATTTATTTACTTATATTCCTAAGTACTTATTCATTTACTTACGTAATTACTTATATATTACTTATTCTACATAATTTGTTACTTAATTTGCATTTATTTATTTTCTTATCTATGTATTTATCTACTTACTTGCCTACTTACTTGCTCACATACTGACTTAATAACTTATTTATTTACTTACTCTCTTACTAACTTGCTTGCATGCTCACTTACTTATTTACTTGCTTATTTTATTCCTTGCCTACTTATTTATTAACTTACCTACCACCAACTCATTTACGTATATACTTATGTATTTACTTACTTAATTACTTAATAATTTATTTGATTACTTTACTGCTTACTTACACACT
The DNA here is from genome assembly GCA_963556255.1 of Allolobophora icterica. NCBI lineage: Eukaryota > Metazoa > Annelida > Clitellata > Crassiclitellata > Lumbricidae > Allolobophora > Allolobophora icterica. The sequence continues at coordinate 11,501,228 of OY744610.1, forward strand.
TATTTACTACCTACGCATTTACTTACTTATTTACATGATTATGTATTTACTTACTCAATTACTTATTTATTTACTTACTTAAGTACCTACTTACCTACTTAATTGGTTACTTGTCTCTAAGGCGCAACAGGGCTTAGCTCCAGCCTACCTCTGTGACCTTATGCTCCTAATAATGCCCACTTGGTGGTCATTATTGGCTCTAGCTTCTTCTCATCAACCCCTAAGTTCTCTGAATCGGCTTGATCTGTTTGTTCCCCGGGTCAGGTCTGCTATGGCTCAGTCTCGCTCTTTCACTGTCGTGGGCCCATCCCTATGGAACTCCCTTACCGTGGTACTTCGTGGGACTCTACTCAATAGTTTCTCTATCTGTGTTGTTCGTTGTTTAAAGTCTTTTCTGTTTCCGCGGGACTCACACGCTGAGAGCACCTCTGAATAGTTCACACTGTGAGAGCGCTTTATAAATTCCCAGATACATACCATACCATACCATACTTATTTCTTACATACTTACTCTCTTATTCGTTGACGTTGTCAGAAGACTGCTTCCATGCTAGTTCCACTCATGCCACGGTTTACCCTCTTATATGTGAAGCCATCTCGAGTTCATTCTAAAGCGCTTTATAATCTGATTAAGTCTAATTTATTACCACAGACAGAAAAACCAAAGTTCATGCTCTACTTCATTGTTAGAGAAGCCTCGGAGAGATCTTAATTAAATTCTTAATACAAATTCGACCTCCTCAATGTAACGTTGGCTGACTTTTAATTTAAAAAAAATCTACTGCATTAATTGATGAGTAGGCCCTAGTTAATTTCTCCATTTCTGTGCAACTTGCGCAAGATATGTCTGTGATTGAAATCGAGTTCATAATTATAGGGCGAAGTTAAAGGATGCAATGATATCCTGCTTTCATCAATAGTTTTGGGGTTAGTTAAGTTATGTGACCTTCATTCAGCATTACGTACATACTTGAAGGCCTTCTTGGTTATCTATGAACTAATGATAAACTTGTCCTCTCGGCTGTAGTTACTAACTACAGCCGAGAGGACAAGTTTTAAGTAAGGTGTCCTCTTTAGTCACAAGTATTCATCGCGCAACAGTGTCGATATAAACCAGTTCAGTAGAAGTAACATCGAAGCAGATGGTCGCCATTTTGTACGTCATGTGGACTTCATTCAGCATTACATTATGAAAAGCATCCATTGTTATATTGCGAAGTCATATCCCTTGAGCTAGATTATCATACTTAATACAAAGCTACATGTATCTAGCAAAACTATAACTGATTGATTTGGTTCTTTGGAAGTAATAGGACATACTCTATTGGTAGACCAACATAACATGCATAATTATTAGATCTACCAAAGGGCCTTTTCCTAAAACAAGCGACCGAATTCCACACACTGCACCACATGTAAGATTCGACGAAACAAGGCAGACCAAGACTAAGCTGGATGGACAATATAAATGAGGACAATACATCACTTGGAGAAACACCAAGAGGAGCACTGGATATGACATAAAATATACATTTATTCGTACTTTTTGCCGCCAAATAACCGGCGTCAGGAACTGATGACGATGGTGGTAATGATGATGACGATGATTATGATGATGATGATGATGATGATGATCATGATGATCATGATGATGATGATGGAATTTTATTTTCTGAACAGCTCAGCTCACCCTACTAGATACGTTTTATAAATGTATAAATACAATACAATATAATACAACACAATACAATGATATTGTTGTTGTTGTTGATGATGATGATGATGATGATGATGATGATGATGATGATGATGATGATGATGATGATGATGATGATGATGATGATGATGATGATGATGATGATGATGATGATGATGATGATGACGATGATTATGAAACGGACTTCACCATGATGGGGCGTTTCTTATGAAGGCTCTTAATTATGCGTCTTAATTATCTCCGGCTTGCAAGCGTTTCCGGCACGTAGGCCAGCTAACTTGCAAATCCTGTTTGCGACGATGTGTATATTTTAGCCTATACGGCTCTGACGTCGAGTAATTCCTTCTCGAGATAGCCGATCTGGATAGAGTGCATCGATCCTTAGTAGAGTGCATCGATTGTACTGGTAGAAAAATATCTCATTTTTATTTCTAATAGTGCAAAGTAGTTGCCAATTGATGCCAGCAGTATTCTGGTGCAATTTCACCAATTTAGCACATGACCTTGAGGTGCCCCAATGACCTTGAAGTTTTAATATTATACGCACAATATTTGTCCATGTTATGCAGGACTAATGTTCAGAAAAACAAGCTACTGCCTACTACAGTATGAATCTGGTGATAAGTAGAATGCAATACTGGTAAAACATATTAGGTATATTATTCCATCATTATGTCCATTACACCAATGATGAAACATTGAGTTTAGTCTAAACTACAGTAGCGGTAAACTACAGTAGGGCCAGTGCGTCTGATTTAAGGCGAGCGATCGATCGCTCTCCTTGGTCGCTCGCCTAGCAAAGGTACCGGCGAGCGATTTAGCGCTCGCCTAGCCGAAGGCTTCTCACCGTCGGTCGTCGCTCGCTGAGTTTGAGTTAGACTCAAAGACGATAGACGAACGTGGAGCCAGACCATTATTTTATGTACCTAATTGCGATTACTTTAATTTACTTAGCGGTGAATGCGTGACGTGACCTGTCCTAATTACTGCTGACTGCTGACTCCAATTTTGTGCAATATGATTGGCCATAACAACACAGCCGGCACCTCACGCCGCGTGACATCATCCGTAACATGACCAATTTCGGATATTTTTTTAAACAACAATGGCGGCGAAGATGAGTAAATCGAATAATAATGTACTGTTGAGCACGTATCTGTCATGGAAATTCTGCGACTCGTTCGATGTCGATGTAGTCGAGATAGAAAACCGTCGAACTGTGAACAAAATTTACTGCAAGTACTACCGAAATTACGCCTATAAAATTCGAATGGATTGCCGGCTGAAAGGTCGTCAAAAATGAGTGATCAACCAACGTTGTGAAATCAGCCGTCACACTTCATCTTACGTCAGTGGTAGGCTATGTTTCTAGTCAATGTTCATTCATTCATTCATTCATTCATTCATTGAATTTCTCTAGCGCCTCTTCAAGATACCTACTCAGATAACGGAACTGAAGTGAGATAGGCCTACTAGATGAGTACTTTAATGCAGTGATACGAAATATTACGAATACGATACACAAAATACGCTGTACACAAGAGCTCCCGAGGTCGACCGCATATCGCTCGCCTACTCGATCCAGCGCGATCGATTTTCAACGCGCCTACTATTTTCAAATCAGACGCACTGAGTAGGGCCTAGTAGTCTTATCCCATTAATGCAAGTAGGCCTAAGTAGGGGCCTAATCATGCTACGCGATATTCTTTCTTAGTGTTAAAAGTCGGCATTATTCGCCCGGATTCCAATCTTGCATCATTTCTTCATCAGATACCTCCAATGTTAGTGGTGTTCTGCTACGCATATAATTATCTGCCAGTCAATGAGTTCAGTGTCATCATAGAAATGAAACTTTTGCTCAGGAACAACACTTTCGAATTCCATACCGTACAGTTTCCTAGCTTTCAGGATATGACGCATTCCCAGCTTTCACATTTTCTTACGGTCATGAGTTAACATGGAGCAATAAGGAACCTTGGAGAACATTAGTTTCAAACTTTTATTTTTAAGGACCACCCTAATGTCGACAGCTTTCCAGAGATGTCTAGGGTTTGAGGCGCTGGAATGGATAAGTGGAGAATGACATTTCTTTTTGGCAGCAGCGATGAGTTTGTGGTATTTGTTGGTAGCTGATTTCAAGGTATTGAGGGCTTTAGATCTATAGCTGTGGGGTCAAAAGTGTGCTGGTATCAAGGCGCCTGCGAATAGTTTTATAGGCTTGGAGGTAGGAAGTAAACCAAGGGTTGATGGCGTGTGAACTGGGTTTGGTGATAAGTGGCGCATGAATGTCAAGGAGGTTGGAGAGTGTGGAATTGTAATAGGAAGGGAGGTTTTCAAGGCAAGAGGGAGGATTGAGAACCAGCTGTGAGTCGAGAATATCTTGGATGAAGGCCTGACGGTCAATGGACCCGATGAGACGGTTAGAATGAGTAGAAGGCGGAGGCCGAGGAAAAAGGTTGAGTTCAAGGTCAGCCATAATAAGATAATGATCAGTAATGTTGAGTACAGAGTGTGATAGTTTGGGAGATCAGAGGGAAGCGTCAGAGGTGATGAGAAGATCAAGGGTGTGATTTTTGACATGGGTCGGAAAGTGAACATGTTGGGTGAGATTGACTGAGGACTAGGGTGATGCTTAAAATATGGAAAAAATAAATCGCTTCCTTTTTTGTGATCCTACCCTCCAGAACAATTCCAACTGGTCTCAAATTATTACAGAAAAAATTTGAACTTGATATAGTAATATTTAGATGTAGGTCAATGACCATAAAGTTTATAAAAAGAGCGATTTTTGACAAATGAAAACATACAAGAGCTGTTTCGGTAAACCAGACTGGTTTCACTTTTTTGACAATTACAGACAAATTAAATAGTCATCTAGACTCTACATTCAAAAAACTTGATGGGTTACAATCAAAGAATGCAATGAACAAAATTTTAAACGCACCAAAATTAGAAATGTTCAGTACAACGTTCAATGCAACATGCTGAGTTAATTTTGGTAGAGGCAGAGAGTGTCTCTTTCTTGGTTTCTGGATAAGCCTGACGGTGCTGTTGAACAACTTGCACCAAATACTGAAGCTGTAATTCATCATGAGTCATTAGGCCATTGAATTCCTAGATGAGTGCCATGCTGCGTTCTGCATGGTCGTTAACAACTTTAATGGCATTGTACTGACTCTGAAGCCTTCTTGCAGTCCTCTTTATCCTTCTACAGGTCAGGATCTACAGTGAGAAATGTATCTGGAAGTTCCATTAATTCAAACAGAGTCCGTGACTTCGCAGATATAAAGTCCTCAAGATTTTTTTCAATGAATGTGTCCAGGTCAACACTGATTCGTTTAGTGTGACCCTGTTCAGTGTCATCATTTTGCATCGCTGTAATCATTAGCCTCTTTGTAGCAGAACTTACATGGTTGTCGAAAAAAACTAAAGCAACCAATTCTGGCGACAAATACCATAAGTGTTTTGAAAATTTGAGAGATGCTGCCTTGGATATTGTCGTGTTGATTGCCGAGTATTCAAGAAGTGATTTCAGAAGATGAAGGTCATTGTAAGGATCATTGGCTGCCAATGGAGCTGAAATCCAGGCTTTCAAGTACACACGTGCAGCAAAGACACAAACATCCTGTAGTCCCTTCTCTTCTTTTTGTGTTAAGTGGAACTGGCCCCTAAAGATCCACACCTTCAAACAGTAAATTACCTTTGAGAGCCAGCGTGCATGATGTATGGCTCCAGGTGCCATAAATCGGACCCCTCTCTGTGGGATGGAACCAAGAAAGATACTAAGTTCAGTGAATTCTCTGTAGTCATCTCTTGGCTGACTGTTTTCCAGATATCTGTTTGCAAACTCAACAACACCATCTTTGATGTCTTGCAGTGATCTTGATACTGTGTTATTTGTCAATCCTGTTTCACATTTCTGTTGATCAATAAACTGCCAATGACCTTGAAATCGCTTAAAGAGTGGAACTTCCGGTGATGATGTGGATCCCAGACAGACTTGAAACACTGCACCAATGATCAGCTCCATTACATGATGCCTGCATGCTAGTGATAGCAGCTCCTTACCTAGCTTCTGTTCTAGGAGGACGCAGGCGCCAGCAATCCGGCCAGTGTTGGAGCTTGTTGTATCAAAAGACATTGTTCGAACTCTATCAGCTACGCCCCATTCCTCCAGAGCCATATAGACAGCTGCAGCTTGATCTTCACCTGTTCCCCTTGCTAGCTTTGCCACAGTAAGAAGGCTGTAAACTCCATTGCCAGAAACAATTACTGGAAGTCTATCAACTTTTTCTTTACTTGTAAGATCAGCAATGAGGTTACATTCAAAGTGGACTACCAGTGGTAGTTTGGAACTTGTCTTGTAAAGCTGTTGCTTGCTGAGTCCTCTGTTTGATTCTTTCTCTGCGAATTGTATCACGATTGAGGGCGATATCGTCAATGCCGTGACCGAGGCTTTTCACAGTTTCTGCAATAACAACGGTTGCTTTACGATCAGATAACTTCGTCCTGTCCAAGGCAGCTGCTAGCTCTGGTGTGATAATACTTGTTCTGCCTCTCTTTCTCTTACTTGATGTCTCAGATAAGCTGCCCCCAACTGCTCCCTCACTAGTTACTCTGTCTCCCTTACAGCTTGCATCTTCTTCTTCAGTATCTGTGCTGCTGCTTGAGGATATTAGTTCTGCTATTTCTTTACCACTTCTCTTCAAGTCTTCCATTCTACGTTTTCTGGCAAGCATCTGTTCCTGTCTTTCTGCTGATCGTTTCTCCTTTGCAGTTAATTTTACATCCACACCAACCATTGACCCTCTACGTCCTTTCTCACGCTGACCTAACAAGAACTCACGATCCTCTGGAATTGTTATCATTTCAAGTGCTCTAAGATGAGAAACGTCAAATAGGTCATCTAGTTTACAAACAAATTCAGCCTCATTTGCTTGCTGTGTTACAGATTTCACCCATTGTTTTTCTTCAGCAAACGCCATTCTTCAAATGTTCGTTATGCAATTTCTTGGATCCATCATTGGGATCCTTGCCATTTGATAAAGTACTGCCAGCCTTTCGACTGTAGCAGCTGATGACTGTCAGATAGTTTATTTTAGTTGAAGATGGTGATATAAAAACAAACCAAGAGTCTGACGTAAGGTTGGCAACTTGTTGCCGGTTAATTCAATTAATGTTGAACCAAGGAGGTACACTTCAGTTTTAGATCTAGTTGCTGCTGCCGCCATATTTAATATTTAATCAATTTGCTATAATGAACAAAAATGTATCATGTGATGTGTTTGAGCAGGTTCTGGTTTATATAGTCTATGCATCTGATGATATCAGCAGTCTCTCAGCAACGCAGCAGTATGAGTCAGCCTCTGTCAGAAACAGGGAAAGAAATTTGTAGCAAGACTTGATGATGTCAGCAAAATAATGATCACGAATCATGACAGAAATTAATTTTGTGGGAATGTCATGTGACTAATGTGTGATTATTTTACTGGTTTATTTATTTAGATGACCAACAACAGTTTTACAAACTGTTGTACTCAAATGGATACATTGTGGTTCAAGCTTGTGATTGCCATATGCTGATCCTTACTATTTGGAACCTGTAAAACTTCAGTGACATTGAGCTACCAGTAAATATTCATCAATGGAGTAGATATTTGGCCTGAATTTTTCTTTATATATGTGAACAAAAATAGAGGGTGGGAGGTTCACATTTACAAAATGTGAAAATAAGCTACACCCTACTGAGGACAGAATGTTGAGGAAATCCGATGTAAGAGGGTTAGATGGATTGTCCGTATGAATGTTGAAATCGCCGGTTAGTAAGAACTCGTTGGGAGTAATGGCAGCAAGAGAGATTAAAGAGCCAAATTCATCAAGGAAGATAGAGGATTTGAAGGAGTATGCGGACGAGGTAGGAGGGCGATTGATATTGAAAACTGTGAGTAGGTCGGAAGCAAGTCGAAGAGTTATGGAGGTTCATTCGAAAGAGCGGAGGGTATGGCGAGAGGAATTTAGGACGACAGCTGGTTCACGAACCAAGAAGGCAGTGCCGCCACCAGAAATTGTTGCAGATTTTGAGGAGGAGGTGATACGAGGAAAGCTTAGCAGGGAGTAACCACGAGGAGTGCAATCAGAGAGATGAGGGCCAGAGGACGAAGTAGATATCCATGTTTCTTGAAGGGCAATGAGATCAGGAGGACGGCAACAGATGACAAGATCGTTTAGGGCGATGGAGTTTTTGGGGTTGTGGAAAGACCGAATATTTATGGAATAAAATAGAAATTTCTTGTTGGGAGACGTGGATTTATGAAGTGAAAAATGTTTGCTGGGACCGGGATTTGTTTTGATGTCACTGGAGAGCAGAAGAGTCAGCAAGATTTGTCGGGAGTTTATGACAGAAAAATTAATTGTGGCACGGCGAGTGATGATGATAAAGAAGCGGAATGAATGGTGTTAAAATGAGAATACTGTACAGTGGCGGTTGTGAGGTCCGATGAGATTTAGAGAGAGATGGATAAACAAAACTAAAAGTAATGTTGAGGCAAAGGTAGGCATTGTGAGATTTTCAAAATGGCCTAAGACGCAAAGGCGAACAGGAGCGTCTCGCGGCAGATTAAAAATTAACCTGAGGAGTTTTAGAGGCAGTTTTTGGTTATTTTAAATAAGATAGGATGGATCTGACCTGATATCCTGAGAAAAAAACCAAGAAAGAAAATTAAGCCAAAAGCGAGAGCGATGAAAAATAAGAAATTTGATGAAAAGTCAACATAACGCTCAAAACAGCTACCTGGTGCCCTAGCAAGAGCTTTGTATAGCGCATATCACTTTTTCGTGACTATTAACTAAGTTAATAACGCCGAATGCTGCATTTTTTATTTAGTATCGCCGTTGATTATAACCAGCTACGATTCATTATTACTTCTAAATAAAAAATGGCACTTGATAACTTTTAGTCTGGAAACTGCATTAGCTATACAGCCTGTGCTGTATGGTCTAACACGTTTATAGTGAATGTAAAACTGTGAACTAAAATTAATAGCAACCTGGTTTAGAGCAAATAAACTTTCATTAAATCTTAAATTTTTTTAAAATAATATTCCACTCTAAGCGAAAACCCCTTCCCCCACCAAATCTATCCATTTTCATTGATGACGTTCCTATTGAGCGAGTAGACTCCACTAGGTTCCTGGGTGTCATTATTGACTCTCACCTCAATTGGAAACCTCATATCATGTTAGTGATGAAGAAGGTAGCAAAAACATAGAAGTTCTAAGAAGAATTAGGCATTGCCTGCCCAGTGCTATCTTACTAAATTTGTACTATAGGCCTACATTAATTTTTCCCTATATCGCTTACTGCAATATCTCTTGGGAGTCAAATTATTTGACTGTTCTTCACCCTCTAAGTAAACTACAAAAAACTGCCATATGAATGGTATTTAACACTCATTTCACTAAGCAAATATTCGTTGATAAACAAATTCTGACCGTTAACCAAATAAATATATTTCATGTTAGTCTTTTCATGTACCGTTAGGGCCTATCATAATAATTTGCTGCCTTTGTCTTTTGTTTCTTACTTCGGGAGGGGCGTAACCATCCATCACCACCAGACGCGTAGCGCCCTGAATTACCGCCCTGAGTTTGCCCGTATCAATGTAAAAAGGTTCTCCATCAAATGCCGGGGCCCCTAAATATGGAACTCCCTACCTGCTGTACTAACCACAATTCGGCCTATTAGCCGATTTAAATCACTGCTAAGGTCCTATATTATGAGTAACATGACCTCATAAATTGCCCACATAATATACTCAGGTTCATTGTTGTTATCTGTTTGATTGTAATTATTACTACCATTCATTGAATGATTAATCACTTAAGGCTTTAAGATAGTAAAACAGCTACATCGTGGATATGAATATGTCTATTTTCAGTGGATGTTAATTGTTGGCTGATTAGCCAATGCTTGCTTTATTTTATTTTAAATTTTGGCTTACTATTAGTTAAGATATATAAATTCTCAACCAGATACGCATCTATACTGTCCGTTTCAGCCTGTGAACTCCCAGGGTGTCCCATCTTAGCGGGACTTGTCCCTTAGGGGCATCCTTTTATAACACTCAACTGGTAAACTGTTTGTCTGTTTTCTGTCACTGTAAATCTGCAGTTTGTGTGTTTAATAAAAACGGATTTGATTTGATTTGATAAAATGTAGGCCTCCTAAATTTTAAATAATGAGACAGTTCAGATTTTCATTTGAGCACTTTGTAACTCCCATGGCTACGTGCACTAAGTCCTAGTCCTACCTACGTACGATGTCTATGCAAATATAATATAATTTCAAAATTTTATCTTTCGGGCTTTCTCTTTAGCAAATGTAGAAACGAGTTCCATCAGATCATTGTCTCCAGCAATATCATGTTCAATTGATAAGATAGCTAATAACAAACCTTTCTTGTAGCATGGAGTTTCCTAAAGATGTTTTATCAACTTGAGCTTCGAGAAGCTTCTCTCACCACTAGCCACAGAAGCTGGAAGTGTCAAGAAGATTCGCAGAGCAATAACAATGTTTTGGACACTATCTGTTAGTTTATTTTTCAATAAAAAGTTTAGTACATCCTGTGGCGATGTACACCTTGCAACTCGTCTTGAAATGGCTTGCAGTACTGTTCACAACTGCAGATCAACTGCATCAGTATCTTTGAATTCTCAATGTTGCAAAGCTTGCTCGAAGTACAAGCGATGTTCCATAGTTTTTCTTGGTAAAACTTAGTAAAAACCCAGTAAACCTATGGTACAGCTGGGTCTATGAGTCTGTGACGTCATGTGACGCACTTGACTGACATGCCGTTTCTTATTTTCGCATATTAAATTTCATATAGACATATTACTAAATGGTTGCAAATGGCTTGAAATGTTAAAAATATATTTCTTTATGTAGTTTGCTGCCGCTCCAGAAATGTGCCGCCCTAAGCGGCCGCCTAGTTCGCCTAGTGGTTAAACCAGCCCTGCGTCAGAGCCGCATAGGATACAATATCCACTGGTGTTAGCGCAACCAGGATCTGCATCTCAGAAGGCCTACGTGCCGGCGCCGACGCAAGCAAGCTGACGATATTTGAGACGCATTGTAAATTGCTTACATAAGAAATTCCCCGTCATGGTAAAATCCATTAGACTGCTTGTGTTTATTGGTCCATCATTAAAATATGGCGAATTTACGTTTTTAAGAACCAATACAGTTAGGTCAGAGGCGGCGCCACAATTTGAAAAGTAGTACGGCAAATTAGAAAATTTCATGACCTTTTTTAGGGAATTTCTTCTTACATTAACATCGGGAAGACAAAAAGTGGTACGGCAAAAGAATATTGCTGCCGTACCACCTTAAAAAGTGGTACGGCTAAAGCCGTACCTCAAACAAAGGCGACGCGGCCACTTTGTTAGGTACTGTTTGGCTACATGCCGTATTGTAAAGCACATTTGGATGGTGTTATGCAAAAGTGGACCAATCCTCAAAATTACCCAAATATTTTTATTTTTCCATTAAATTCAAAATCATTTTCTGAACATGATATGCATACTTGGATCAACCTCTAGGTAATCAGGTTATTAGATAAATAGCTAAAATTGTTTGGACCAACCAACGACTCTTTTATGCACAACTGGACCAAGCCACAGAACCGTGGCTTGGTCCAGTTGTGATACAAGAGTCGCTGGTTCCAAGCCGAGTCCTGTGGCTTGGTCTATTTGCGCAGACAAAGTAATACGGGGCCGGCTGGACTAAATCCTGTTGCATATCATGTCTCAGAAAGAAGTATAGATGCCGCAAAAGAGCTGTGCCAGAGAAATGGTAGAGAAATGTCATAAAACGAAAAAGAGAACATGGTGAAACATACACATCAAGATCTGGAAGAGGTAGGCCTAGAGGAGCACACAGATAAGGATTTTGCTTGTCAGAGACCACTAGAATGTGTTGCAAAATGCAACCTTGCAGATAGTCAAAATATGCATGAACTTTACTGGAAGTCTAGCAAGTGTGTAAAGCTGGCCTTCATTAACGACCGTGTCAAGCAGCAGACAGTTGCAAGGCGGAGGATGCTGCTCCGTTAGAAATCTTACCAGACTGTATTATGTAAGCACTGAGGACCTCTGTACGGGTATGTAAAAGATGTTCTGCGGTAAAATTCAGTTGGATAGTGGCACACTAGACAGTAGACTATTATTTAGCTGAATTGGTGTGGCAAAAGTTCTAAACAGAAATATCAACTGCGGAAAATCTTACGGGTCATCGACATCAAAATCCAGCACATCGGGAAGACCACTACGGTACAGGCCCGCATTAAGGGGGTGCTAAGGGTGCTGCAGCACCCGGGCCCGCAGTGTTTAGGGGCCCGCATTTTCGGAAGTACGTTAATTTTTTTATTGTACTTGTAATTGAACCTCGCGCTGATGGCTATATAGTAATCACAGCACCCGGGCCCGCACTAGCCTTAATGCGGCCCTGCTACGGTACCTTTGATGTCCAATGAGGATGGAAGAATAGAACTCGTGATAACACGGTGGAATTAGTCGTGGAATCCTTGAAGGCTATATAGGCAGGGACGTCATTTGGGGGGGCAAGGGGGGCATTTGCCCCCCCTGATTTTTGAAAAAAAAATGAAAAAGCTGGAACAAGAAAAGGAGGAAGAAGAAAGGGGTAAAAAAGAAAAAAATGATACTCAAATTCATGGAATTATTATATACTATTAACAAAACTAGAGTCTGCACAGGTTTTTCACAAGACCACACCTTTTTGACAGTGGGGGGACACATTATGGAGTTTTCCCCGAAAATTTAGAAGAAACACGGAAAATCTGTGAAATTTCTTCGCGCTTAAAATTTTTTTACCTCTTTTTTGACGTCCTTGCCCCCCCTGAAAAAAGCTGAAATGACGTCCCTGTATATAGGGTCTGTATTCTTAAGGGAACAATTGGCCGCGGTCCTTTGTAGAGAGCAGACTGGGACGTGGCACCCAGAGTTGTTGATGGGTTCCTCGTTTTCGCAAATCAACTTCCTTCCATTCCCGTTTCTTCGTGAGAGTAGCAAAAGAACTGGACTTCATTTGCAAGTGTAGGCCTAATGACCTACAGTGTATTGTGTGGGAAGTTTATGTGAGCTATCACGTTGTCCACAGTGGTCTTTGGGTTTTGTTCACTGGCTCTTTAAATTCTTCCCTCGTTTTTCTCCAAAGGTGCCTATTCATTAAGTCAGTTAAGTTAATTTCTTACAAAATTTAGTTACTTCCATATTTCAATAATAAATTTCATGATCTGCAATAACTACTGTTATGAATTAGTAATTTATGGCAAAAGTGTTGTTAAAAATATAGCTAGCTAACTGTTTGTCAATGCTCAGATATAAATGCATTAAGAGCAACTAATCACCTCTGCCTCAACACTGTAAGACTCAACTGATCTGGTTTCGGATTAGGCAGCAGCTTGCTAAACGCTACTTTCCATTGCTGACTGAGAAATTCCCTGCTTACACCTACTCTTCCACCGTCCGTGACTTGGGCGTCACACTTAATTGACTCTTCCATCACATTCACACAGCATATATCCAACATGACTCGCTCCTGCTTCTTTCAACTGGGTCTCAGGGCCATCAGACGCTCGGTCTCACCTTCTGTCTTTACAACCATAGTTCAGGCATTTGTCTGCTCACGCTTGGACTACTGCAACTCACTTCTCATTTGACTCCCTAAGCAGCGTCTCTCCCCCTTCAATCTGTTCTAAATGCTTCTGTTAGGCTCATCGCTTGACTCTCCAGCTTTGTCCATATCTCTACTTACATGCTTGATGTTCTACACTGGCTCTCTATTCGTTATAAGATCTTCCTCCTTGTCTTTAAATCTCAGCAGGGTACTGCTCCGAAATATCTATCGAACTATCTGCGAAAGCCGCTATCTGCATCTTCTTCTCGCTCGTTGCGGTCTGCAAATTCGCTTGATCTTCTTGTTCTCAGGACTAAAGCTGCCTTGGCCCAGCACCGGGCGTTTGTTATAGTGGGTCCCACGATCTGGAATGACCTTCCCCTCTGCTCAGGGCCAAAACTAACGACTGGCTATTCTTCATCGGTCTCGCGTTCCTAAGGGCACTTCTGTTTCCCCGGTTAGCCCCGGGGCTTCTGTGCTGATAGCGTCTCTGGATAGTTATTCTGCGAGAGACGCTTTATAAATTTCTAGATACAATACAATACAATACCATTTATTAGATACTTTATAAAAATTATGAATAATTTTGCCTAATGTTGTCTGTTGCCAACTTTATACAATGATTAGGCCTGTTGTCACAAAATATATAGTTCATGCGAAAATTTGACAGCTTTGGGTTAAACCTTAAGCTTAATAATAGCCTAAGGCTATGGATTTGATCAAACAATTTCAGAAAAGTTCAGTCATTACAGCCTGTCTGTCCTTCATTGACATCGTCTCTGACTAACCATGAAAATAATAGGTTAATCCTGTGGTTAATAACGCACAATGTTCTCGGATTCAAATGGACCAACCCAAAATATCTTAAAATTCCTAGGATTCAAATAGACCAACCAACATTTTATTTTTTAGATGAAATTTCTTTAACAAATTGCGCAATACAATATTACCCTAATATCAAATGTATGTTTTTGCACATACATAAATTTAAAAAAAATATTTTCCATCATAATTGAAAGACGAATTTAAAAAAAAAAATTTTCTGGACAATAATGAATTTGTGGGTTGGTCCACTCTTGCATAACACCATCCAAATGGCTGAGTCGGTTCAGCGCGTCAGCTAAGCGATCTCTTTCCTGTGGGAATCCCCATCCCGTTGCTGGTCACGCGCTACATCTGTCGTTCCACGACAGATACATTCATTAGGCGCCGACGATGTCGCTACCCGCGAGGCCCTCGAGTGCGAAGTTCCTTACACAAGCTCCGAGACGCAGCCTCCGCGGGAACAGCCAGGGCATATTTTAACTGTATAACTAGTGGGACAAATGTCCCAGTAGTTTTAAGATTTGTCCCAGTAGTTTGGGTGATTTGTCCCAGGTAAAGCGGCTAAAACGGGCTCCATTTGGTAGCAAATGCCTTAAAATGCATTGTCGTCGCCAACTTTGTCCCAGTAGTCCAAATACGTTAAAATATGCACTGGGAACAGCTATCTTCCTGAGTATACGCGCAATCACAACAGATATCGAAAGACCGTGCTTAACTGCCGGCCTGTGGAATATTTGTGGACTCTCCTTCGTGGGTCGCTATATAAATATCGTCATCGACACCTTTTTGGTTAGCCATAAAATGGCTTTGATGGCATCGACCAGTGGAAGATTGTTCTAAATGATTAATTGTTCTTTTTGAAGGAAAAGAATTTTAGAAATTATTGTTGAAAATTGGAATTCAGGAAGACATTTGAAGAGATCTGTTGTACACCGCCATTTAGCGAACTCTGGTGTTAAACGGGTATTTCGATTATACACTGTTGATAGGACGATAAGAGGATGAGGAGAACTTGGTAGCCGTACTCATTTATGATTTGTTCTCTTTTATCATCTTCCTATTCTTTCTCGTCGTCTTAGGCCATTCTCCCTTCATTCTTACTTCGGCTTAATCTGTCTCATCCTCTTACTTTCGCTTCATGACTTTCTGCCGCTTATCTTCTTTTCCGAAGTCACGAAGCCCCTCCTCCTGTGTTGTCCTTTTCTTCCTATTTTTCTCCTGACCTTCCTCCTCTTCATTTATGATTTGTTCTCTTTTAACTTTCTTCCTCTGATCTATCCATCTATGTCTTCTTTCCTCTCCCTCATCATCTGTTTCCTCAAATTCTCCTCCTCTTGTTTCTGCTCTCACATTCCTCTATCTGATCGTCCTCACCATGATCATCATCACCACCACCCTCTTCCTTCTCTTTTTCCTCCTCCTGTTCTTTCTCCTCCTCCTCTTCCTTCTTCTCCTCTCCTTCTTCTCCTCCTCTACCCACCCTCCTCCTCCAGCTTCACCTTTTTATTCTTTTGGCCAGTGTCCTCCTCATTTCCAGTTTCCGTGTCTCCTTTTTGTACTTAATCCCTCTTTATAATCACATGCTTCCACTGATCCTTTCAATTCCGCTCTTGAGTTCTCACTCCTTTGCTACCTCTCCTATGGTCTCCATCGTCTTCATTCAAGTTTTTAAGCTAGAATGGTGTTCCTATTCGCATGGTGACAGCACACTAGCTCGTCCATGTTGTTCTTTCATTAATGTGATTATAATTATTCACTCTATAACATAGGCGCCGACTTTTAGTAAAAGGTACTGAGGCCATTCCCGTGAACGGATGATCCCATCGCCTATCCTGTCCTGTCTTCCCTCTCGCCGAGTCCATCTTTCCTTAAGACCTTCAACTGGGAAGAGACTAACTGTAATACTATGCAACAGTGCTTCCTCTTTGCTCAATCACACAATCGAACTTTACAGAAAAACATTTCAGTTTTCTGTAACTACTGACTAGTAATAACTAACTACTATCACTTTCACTAACAAATCTGATATTGTAGCAGTTACTGACACACATAGAGTTTGTCAATGAGACAGACTTTAGTTACATTCTTACTTAAACTTCATAGCGAGTGTATTTTGTCGAACGGTGCATTCACTTATGAATTCGTAATGAACTGTGTCAATATCCATTGCTTCCAGGTAGGCCTACGCTCGTTGACAGTTCAAAACTACAGTGGTGTTTAATTTTGTGTGTGTCATAGTGTTTCGCATATAATTATGTTTTCAGTCGCCTGAGACCTGAAAATGCCTTTTCAGCAGTAGGCCCGCTACATGAATTTTTGATATTTTGAATGGCCAAAAAGTACTGGAACGAATATGCATAGTTTCGCCCCAGAACCTTGATGAGTACTGGAACGAAAGTCCCTGTTGCCTCTGTGGAGTCGGCGCCTATGCTTTGTAAGTAAATAAATCAACTCTCCACCGTTCGCATTATTATTCCTTTGGAACGTTGAGAACTGTTGAAACTAACTTGTGTCGATGTGAACGGCCTTTGTTGCCATAAGATGTCCTTAACCCTCGAGTGCCCAAGGGGATTGGTCCGACTGGACCCCAGACCCGAATTTCCACGGATAACTTGAAAACGGCTAAGAAATTGTAAGAGTGGTTTCAGGACATCATAAAGCAATCAATTTGGCTTTGTATGATATATTTTTGCGTGATTATTCTCCACTCTGTACCCCACCAGTGATATTTCAGTTTTGAAAATAATTACAGTTTCAGTTTTTATTCAGATTTGGGTTCGTAATTTCTATTTCAGTTCAAGTTTCAGTTTTGAAATAATTTCAGTTTCTATTACAGTTTCAGTTTTAAAATAATTTCCGTTTTCGTTTCAGTTTCTGGAAAATTTCAGTTTCAGTTTCTACATAGATATATTTGCGTTGACAGACAACAGCGGTTCTCAAACTGTATTTTTATTGTACCACCAGGTTAAAAAAATCGAATGTTGGCATACCACCAGCAAAGGTCAGATCAAAAACAACAGACGAGCGCGAAGTACCCTTGCAATTAGCGTAGAAAAGTTTAAACTTTTAAGAAGAAGCGCATGGTGGACGCAGAAAGAAGATGGGCAAAACTCGCAGAAAATTTAAAGAAAAAGAAGCGCATGGTGGACGTGAATAGCGCTCGTAATAGGTTGGTGCCCTGGGCTTGGCCTTCGAGTGGCACTGTAGAAGTTTGGAGATTACAATTACGGTTACGTAGAATAGTGGCTTCAACAGTTAATTGCTAATCAAAGAAAGATGGGAAATATTGATAAAGATGGGCATAAACTCATATAAATTTTTTTTACTTTTTCGCGTACCACTTATTGCGACCTGGTGGTACACTAGTGGTACGCGTACCACCGTTTGAGAACCTCTGACCTAGAGAACGCTTGGAAGACGGAGGATTGGATGAATTAGGGAATGTGAAGAGGTGTCTGTCTGGCTGTGCGTCTGTACGTCTATTGTTTGTGGGCCTGTCTAATTTGCGCCCCAGGCCCAGTAACACTCCCGCCTAAGGCGTGACACACGCGTTTCGAACTATTATGATAGATATTTTACCTTCAGATTAGTCTAATTCTTGCCGACAAGCTGCAGTCCACATGATTTATATTTAACGTCTGATCCAACTTTTACTAAACACGAACTCTTTTTCGTTTTCTCATCATCAACAAAATACTGCCAAACTCATTCTCAATAGAAAACTTAGCAACCTAACTCTAACAGACAACATAGATTTCGATATATGGATATCGAATAATGAATGACCAGAATAAATGGTCCGCCCAAACCCATAGAGTTACGTAGTCAGCGATTTAGCCCAACTAAAACTCAATACAAACGCAGAAATTTTTACTTATTTTCAACAATTTCCGTTCGGAATTAATTATCGTTTCTATTTCTATTTCGTTTTGACATTTTCATTTCCGTTTCTATTCAGTTTCCGTTTTGCAAATAATTTCCGTTTCAGTTTCAGTTTTCGTTAAACGGAAATTCATAATTTTCGTTTCAGTTTCTATTTCAGTTAACTGAAATATCACTGTACCCCACAACCATAGCATATACCAAGGACACCGCAAGATATGCGGCTAATGGTCATACTGGTACATAGTTTACCAGCCCATAAATAAATTGGTCAACACAAGTTATTAGGCATCGTTGGACGGCAAATTCAACGCTGAGTGTAATACAGTTTGATCTACTCTAGTGTCTGCTGCCTATTCGAGGCTACATGCATACAATTGAATACCTGTAAAAAATCTCGAAATTGTAAAACAATACAAACACGTATCAAAGTTCAAATAAAGTTTCACCAGGTGGCGCACCTGTGAAAGACCATACATCAGTCGATTGCAAATTCATTTTGGATTATTACAAGCCAAATCCCGCTACAATATTCCAATCCCTTCTCTAGATATTACAACGAAAGCACTGGGGTCCGGTCGGACCCCCTCTTGGACATTCGTGTACCAAAAAATACCTAGGGCACTCGAGAGTTAAAGAGAAATCGTCTTAATGACCTGGCCTACTGTCTTACGTTAATTGCAAGGGCACTTCGCGCTCGCCTGCTGTTTTTGATCTGACCTTTGCGGGTGGTACGACAACACTCAGTTCTTTTACCTGGAGGGATAATGTTTATTTATAGCAGTAACCTAAATCTACAGGTGTAATATATGGTGCATAATTATATACATACATATATATATAATTTATCATGATGTTATATATATAGTTATATACATATATTATATATAATTGGCTTATAGGGCCTACTACGATTTATTAGGTCTATCTATGGGCATTGATCAGTTTTCGGCTTTTAATCAATTGTTTGTTATTGTCATAAGTAGTCGTTCAATTTTATTGTTCAATTTGTCATTTCTTGCCGTTGTTATCATTAGCAGTTGTTGTGGTAGTTGTAGGTACGTTGATGAGATGTGCGTTCATGTTCTGATAAGACATTGAATTCGTCGGATAACACATTGAACTGAGTATCTGGGTCTGATCCATGATGTGCATCTGTTGTTGCATTCGTTGCATCCTCTGTTGCTCCTGATGCTGCTGCTGTTCGTATTGCTCTGGCCGTTCGCTTCTGGAGTATATCTCTCCATGAATCGGTTCATCGATTCGTACGCCTCCACCGGTCACGGTTGAGCGCGTCTCATCCGCATCAGTGAACGTCGCTAGACTTTCTAGCAGCGTCAGCAACCGGCGAAAGTCGGCGGACAGGTTGACGACTTGGTTTCTGGCAGATGTTACAAGCTGTCCCGATGGTTCTGCGGCAGACTTGCGCCTCTTGTGTAGAGACTGACTTCGACCTTGTCGATGGCGCTTCTGCGATTCTTCTCGTCGGCGTGGACCCCTTCTCTATGACCCGACCCATTCCGGAGAAGTAGAAGATCGTGCGGTAGAAATCGTCTGGTTGGACCTTGTAACTCGTTCCAGCCGCCACTCCTTGAGTTACTCCGCTTCCAACGTCTCCTCCTGCTCCTCATTCAGGCGTCTTAACTGGTTGCTGCTCTGGTTTCTGCATCACCGGCGTTGCAGTTGGCTGGTTCTCCGTGATATGCTGGTTCTGCACAGTTGGTTGATTCTGCACGGCTGGATGGTTCTGCACGGTTGGTTTTGCACGGTTGGTTGGTTCTGAACGGTTGGTTGGTTCTGAACGGTTGGTTGGTTCTGAACGGTTGGTTGGTTCAGCACGGCTGGTTGGTTATGTACGGTTGGTTGGTTCTGTACGGTTGGTTGGTTCTGTACGGTTGGCTGTTTCTGAACGGTTGGTTGGTTCTGAACGGTTGGTTGGTTCTGAACGGTTGGTTGGTTCTGAACGGTTGGTTGGTTCTGAACGGTTGGTTGGTTCTGAACGGTTGATTGGGGCGACGTGGGAACAGCAGTCATTTCGATTGCGTTTTGTTGGACGGAATCAACGGCTTCTATGGCAACTACGACCCTATCCGAGATCTTCGGTTTGACGGAGAGATGCATGATATCTTGTACTTTCGGCGACGTAATGGTCGCGTGGACTGGATCGATGGAGCTGGAGCTTTTGCAGTCTCCGCGGATTCTGATGATGACGACGAGCGAAATGTTAAAGGATGTCAGATGGGATTTGCCTGATGTCTGCAACTTTCAAAATGAAACAATTAGCAGAGTTTAGTTTTTTACTGCTGTAACAGTAGAAATAATAATAATAATAATAATAATAATAACAACAACAACAACAACAACAACAACGACGACGACGACAACAACAACAACAACAACAATAATAATAATAATAATAATAATAATAATAATAATAATAATAATAATAATAATAATAATAATAATAATAATTATAATAATAATAATAATAATAATAATAATAATAATAATAATAATAATAATAATAATAATAATAATAATAATAATAATAATAATTACAAGCTAGAGGCACTATAGGCCTACGGCGGAATCGAAAGAGAATAAATTTTGTTTTGTCAATATTAAGTGACAATTTATTTGCTCTAAATCAGTTAGTAGGATCCTGTCGTCTCATGCCATACGAACGATTGTTCAAAATAATTACACACCTCTTTTAAAACCTGGATCCTTTTGTAGCCAAATGGTTATAGTGTTCGGCCAGTAGGCCTATTGCAGACGGTACGGGTTTGAGCATCCTCTCCTGAGATGGTAACTGCGTACTAGTGCGTAGGGTCCATGAGCAAATCACTCACCCACAGGTACCTTCAATATAATAAGTCCATTAAATTTTATTCGAGGTTAGGCCTATAATGTTTGTTTACATAAACCATATCATGCATTCAGTACAAATCAGCTGACTTACAGCACAGGTCATCAAACGAGTTCTTACCATCTAGAACAGACACAACAAATGCCACTCCTAAATGGAGGACCCACCGGCGATGATCGCTGTTCTGGGTTAGATCCGGATTGAGTTCCAGGTCGTACCACAGGCGATGAGAATGGGAGAACGAAAGAACGGATCGAATCTCAAGGTCCATCTATCTATTCACTTCTCTTGTTCTATCTTCTATCTATTCTCTCTCCTTTCTGCCTTTCTCTCTCCCCCTCTATCTCTCTCGTTTTCTCAGTATGTCTGTCTCTGTCTGTCTGTGTGTCTCTCTGTCTCTGTCTCTCTCTCTCTCTTCATAAGGGTTTGTGCATGCATCGTGCCCATTCATCAATCCCTCTATCTCGATTGTTTATGTATGTCTCTTTAGTCTGTATCTCTGCCTCTCTCCCTCTGTTTCTCTCTCCCTGTTTAGCTCTGTATGCTAGGGGGATTTCTGTAGAATTCCTGTAGAAACTTCTTAACAGAAATAAGCTGCGTATCCACAGAGATCATTTACTAGCGACTGAAGGAGATAAAGAGAGACAGAGACACAGATTATAAACGAAGGCGGAAGAGAAAATCCAGTGCTTGAGCAGCTACGGAATTTGTAAACAAAATCCTTTAACAGGCAGACTGCACTCGGAAGGCGTAGACGGTAAGAAAATGGGATGGATGGATGGAGTGATGGATGGTTGAGAGGAGGGCATGATAATGAGGGAGGATGGAATAGCTCTTACATATGCACTTGGTTTTTGCCATTATGCGCATCGTTTGGCTGTAAAGTGAGAAAATAGAACCTGGAGGATGCAGAACGTCAATGCCATTGTTGGCCAAGAATTAGGACCATGGTAAACTTACATATAGTTAGGACAAAGGTTGGCTTACGGTTAAACAAGAGTTAGCCAAGACCAGGGTTAGCCAACAGGTAGTACGAGGGTCAGCCTAGATTTAGGAGATGGGTTAGCTTAGAGTTATTAAGACAAAAGTTATCCAAGATCATGGCTAGAGTTAGCTTAGATTTTGGACGAGGGTCAGCCGAAGAGTTAGGACCCGTGTAGCGATTTCAGATTACCCCTATTTCACATTACCCCCGGTAACTTGAAATCACGTTCAGATTACCGGGGGGTAATCTGAAATCGATTTCAAGTTACCCCCGGGGGTAACTTGAAATCGTTTTCAGATTACCCCCTACGATTTCAGATTACCCTCTCAAATAATTTTAGTGGCCCATTTTTCGATTATCTCATATAATAATAGTATTAATTGTTAATATTATCATTAAACTCTTATCGTCTTCCTAGTGCATGATGCACGATAAGCTACCTTTCTCTGTAGATCACAATTACATCAACTAGATTCAATCTTTGCATATCTTATGTTTGCATGTAATATGTCAGGCACTTTGGACTAGACTGTATCGGTGATTTTAATGCAATTAACATTTCTGCGACTTTTTCAGATATTTAGACTAGCTTTCAATCTGGTATGGTTAACGTGTTTTATTCAATAAACGTATCATAAGTCTTAAGCATGTGATTTTATCATATTAGCTAAATCAAATAGGGGGTAATGTGACCAGCGCAGGGTTAACTTGAAATCGCGTTCAGGCTAGCCCGGGGGTAATATGAAATCGATTTAAGATTACTGGGGGGTAACTTGAAATGGGGGGTAGCCTTAAATCTTACCACCGGGATTAGCTTATAGTTATTAAGAAACAAGTTAGCCAGGATCATTGCAAGAGTTAGCTTAGAGATGGAACGATATTATACAAGAGTTTGGACATCTGGAAGATGGGGATAGATGAATGGTAAAACTTGTGGCCAAGAGAGCATCAGATCGCGGTTTAAAACCCGTAACCCCTCTTGAGAAGGCGCCTAGCATGGCTGCGTAAGCGCGGGTTTAATTAAGATCTTGATTGTACTGTCATGTTTCAATGAACAAGAAAAACAAGATCAAGAAGAACAAGAACAAGAAATAGAACAAGAAGAACAAGAACAAGAAGAAGAGAGTGAGGAGGAAGAACAAGACACACACTCCCACATACAAACGCACACGCACAGAGACACAGATATACTTCTCCCGCAAGTAATGTAGGCGATGCAATTGTTTTGTGTAAGTTTGCGTCAGCGTTAACAATTGTCTTGTCACTCAATCGCTAAGTCCTGAAGTGGAAGGCAAAACGTAATGGCAGTTCTAACCTCAGAATTTCAAAAGCATTAATTGAAAGCTAAGCGCAGGTCACCAGACTATTCGCGACTGCTGTTGGTATCTTTTGTCCAAAGATACCAAATGAAGAAGAAAATCCGATTTTAAGGAGACCAGAGAGCGAATGATAGGAAAGAGGAGCTGATATGGTGGTCGTTTATAGCAAGCGAGAAATCGAAATACGGTGGATTGGATGGATAGTGGATTGAAGAGGAAGAAGTAGGCCAATAAGAGAAGGAGGAGGCATGCTCAACACAGCCACATTTGAAAATCTTCTTGCGTTGCCTCCGTATTTCTGGCGTTAAATACAGAGCAAATCAACGAGAACCACAGCAATAATTTCATTCATTAAATCATCCTTTTTATTGATCCATAAAGAACATTATGACAGTATATTTATACAGCCACTATAGTGTGAAAGGTTTGAGGTAATAAGTTGTAGACGGAGACGATAAGGCTACACTAAATAGAAGGTGGGTCAATAGGAGGTCCTAAAAGGACCAGGGTCCCGCTAGGAAAGGCCCGTATATACCAAGTAGATGAGGCGATGGCCATACTAAATCATAGATCTACAAGCCTATTAAAAGTAGGTAATTAAATTAGCCTAGTTGATATACAGTCATTGATAGTTTCCTAGCTATCAAAATTACAAATGGCACGAAAAAGAAAATAAGACTAACAACAGAGAATAAAGGAAGGGATATGGGTCGCAGCATGAAATGAAACAATAATGAAAGAAATGGCCGACTCCTACAACTACCGAATACCAATCAAGGATCACAAGACCCTCAACCACAACCACCATTCCATATACGAGCCATGGTGTATATCGAAGCAGTGCCAATAATTGAGGCATGTGTCAGCATCATGATCTGGAAAATAATGCACAACGCAACAGGAAGCCAGTGTTGCGTATCTCGCATTAACACTCAGAATTTATGGCTGCAGAAGCGGCCTTCGACAGTTTTGTGCTGTAGGCAAGGACAAAAATGCCGCCCCTTACTGACGAAATAAATGCTGATCTAATCATTTATTTTAAATCGTTTTTAGTGTTCTAAGAGAGAAAATTATTCTATTCACCTTGAAGTATAAATCAGAGTGATGAAACTGTGTCATTAATATTTCTATTAATTTAGTATAAATACTTAAACACAAGTTTTGCAGGGATTTGCCGCCCCTTGAAAAATTCCGCTCTAGGCAGCCGCCTATATCGCCTATACCTAAAACCGGCACTGTCTGGTTGTGTGTCTAGACAAAAGACCTACAACGCTTCGATGAGCGTCAGCTAGTCTCAACGCCCTCTTTTATGTCTCTGCTCATATTCAAACCGTTTACGGAATTCTATTCACCGAGGGCCACGGTTGCTCTTCATTGAAGCAACATGGAATGCCGTTAGCGACTTCGTTTGGGCATAGATATTGAGAAGAATTGTAGCGTAATTGTAATCGTAGTTGCGCCCTAATGGAGATTTATGTAGCGCGTCTTCAAGACAGAGTCATCAAGGCGCTCCCGACCTAACGATGGAAACCACGAACGAACAAATGGTCTTCAAGCGTAATAGAGATAATTTCATCTTGTACAACATAGTACAGAAATATAGGACAAACAATAGATGAGACCGTGTTCTTGTACACCGTAGGAGTAAGTATTGTGACACTCCTAACTTCGTTATTCTACGACTTCTTTCGAGCGTGGTATCCATCTCATAAGCCATGTTCAACCGATCTTATACGGATTATTTATTATAAAGGCATACTTAGTGCATGACCTTCTCAACGTCTTCCTTTGTTGCAGTATAGGTCGTTATTCAGATAGTTTTCTCCAACAGCTGTCCTACACGTAACAGCTGTCCTACACGTTTGAAATTATCGGAATGCAATAAATATCTGATATTTTTTCCCGTAAGAAGACACTCTTGTAAGAAACAATTAAAAAGAAAGATTTCACACTAAGCAACATAGGCCTATTGCTCGAAACATTGCTGGACATAACATAATTTGATTTCTTTATTATCTCAAAATTGAACCTAACTTCCAGATGCCAATCACGATAGGACAATGATGAATTTTTAGTAGTCTTTTCGATACAAATTCTAAATTCATCGTATGGTGGTAAGAAACTAAAATTTACAGTCACTTACCTTTGAAAAAACATTTTCAAAACAACCAAATGACTTCATAGGGCTAAGAAAAATCTTGAAAATCAGGATTTAACTCTTTGCAGCATAAAAGATGGTTGCGAAATACGCCTCTTTGAAAAATACGGATTCGCTATGACGGCTACACCTAAAGTTATGTTATTTTTTCTTCAACGACACTACATCACGCCAGATTAGCGTCGACATCCTTCCACGGGACTGGTGCTATCTGATTATGACTGGGTGGCCGAGTTTTAGACCGTGATGAAAAAGCAGTTGATATTATAGAGGATTGCGATGCAATGTTTTGCAAACAGTTGGTTCGGGGGTACAGAGATAGTTGAAATACTGAACTGAAGATTGTTGCAGATTTGGTAAACACAATATTTGAAAATATTGGACATGTGAGCTTCTTCGAGGTAGAGACACTGCCAATATATCACGTGGCAAAAAAGAGTGAATAACCGTTCATGGCGGGGCTTTAGGAGCAGGGCTGTAGTCGAGGGTATACGCGGGTATACAGCGTATACTTACCTCTAGGGACCGTATACTCACCTCACAAAATATTTATATTTATTTATATTAAAATACTGTAGTGTATACTCACAAAATAGTGTAGCGTATACTCACCTCTAATTTGTTTCGGAAAACTAACCGGTAGCGTGTACTCACCTCTAATTTTACCACTACAGCCCTGTTTAGGAGGAATGTTTTCAACCATAGATGAACACCTTGAACAACTTGCAGAAGCCTATTCACTTGCTTTGAATCGTGTGAATATTTATGTGATGTCAAATAAATAATGTATGTGTATATATGTTTGTAAATTTCAATGCCGCTGTTCTATGCGGAGACGAGTCGGTAAAATCTTTGTACGAGCTCAAATCTTTAGGCGGACCTGACTCGAGTTCTCATAAAACTTTTGCCCAAACACAAATGCCTGCCTACATGTATATGGTCCAATTATTCATAAACTACACTCAAAACCCCACACGGTGAGCTGATACATTGCCAATATACAACGATGGTGTGCTGCTTTCATCATGTTTACACGTCAATGCGTCTACTTCGATTGTCCACGCATTTGTCTGCTCTAGACTACAGTACACTGTAATTCCCTCCTCATCGGTTTCCCAAGGTCCGATTCACTCCTCTTCAGTCCGTTCTCAGTGCTGCTGCTAGATTAATTGCCCGTCTTTCTCGATTCTCTCATATCACCATCTTTATGGCAGAAGAACTCTGATGGCTCATGCTTTCTGCCCGCATCCGATTCAAGGTCCTCATCCTTGTCTCTACGGTTCAATTTGGTTTTTGCTCCGAAATATTCATGTAACTTAATTCATCGCACTCACCCTGGCTGCTTCTCACCGTCCTCTTCGTTCCTCTGACCGTTTAGACCTCCTTGTTCCTCGTGTCAGGACTTCACTGTTTTCTTTTTTGGTCTCTCGCACTGGGTCTTAATGTCTCTTCCGCTAGAAGCGCTTATAAATGTCTGAATACATTACAATACCATAGAGTACACACTACTTACATAGCCGGTTGATACAATATAAAGGCCCTATATACATAAATGTCTCCCTAAATTATTTATATATATAATATATATATATATATATATATATATATATACACATTTGAAAGCAATTCACGAACAAGTATTAGTAGCTATAATTGTTGTTAATAACTGCTGTCGCGCTGTAGATCAACTACGGACGATTGTGTCAGCGTTCAACCTCACGTTCTCATATTTATAATGTTTTATTATAACGCTTTGTTGTTACATTTACAAAATAGGGTGCTGGCACAATGCATGACACATTCCGACCGTAAACTTCTTTTACTTTTGTGTCCCAAAAGTCCAGGCTTTACTTTTTAGATTGTGAACATTGATTTAGACATTACCAACTGAGGGCTAAGTTGCTGTCGGTGACTAAAGATAACCCTTATATATATGTAATCAAATAAACAAGTTTGAGTCTATAGATTCAATAAAACGCTGTCCTGATAAGATGACCAAATAACAATATTTCAGGTCGATAGCAAAAACTAAACGCTAAAAGATCGGCTCGTTATTGTTACTCCTTTCGTTGTAACAGAAGGAGGTGGATCTGTTTACCAGTCACTCTTTCCTTCGACGGATGAAAGTGTGAGTCCGAAATAACTTCGACAGAAGCTACAACGATTTCGCTACATTACGATGGAAAAAGTGTCAAAGGTTGCTTTCTACCTGCACCTTGTCTGTGCAGTTCTCCTACTGGAAGGGATTGGTGAGTCAAAAAAAGCAATAGCGCACAATAACTTGCAGTGAAGATCTATTGGAATCCAAATGTGGTCAATTTTGCTTTGTCGGGACTCTTATTATCAACTTCGTCAGTTAAGGGTAGTCTCCCGCACTCTGACGCAGGCAGCTGCTTCTACCCTTGTCCATGAGTTTGTGGTTTCCCGTCTGGACTACTGTAGCGCCCATTACGCTGGCCTCCCAGCTGCCCGCCTTGGGTGTTTGGACCGGGTTTTGCGTGCAGCCGCACGTCTTATTGGTCGCATCCCCAGATTTGGCCAGGTTTCTGTTTATATGCGGGATGTTCTGCACTGGCTCCCTTTCCCGCTGCGGATCGCCTATAGGGTCTCTGCACTAGTTAGGCGTTGTCTAGAGGGACGTGCTCCCCCATACCTGCGGGAGTTGTGTCGCTCTACCTCGGGGGTCTTGCGGAGATCTGCACTTCGCTCGGCTGACCAGGCCGAGCTATTGGTCCCCCGCACGCGGACAGCCATTATGCGGCGACGTTCTTTTTCGGTCGCTGGACCTGCAACCTGGAATGGCCTTCCTGTTGCACTTCGCCTGGTCCCTATGACTCACTCTACCTTGTTTCTTGCAAACTTAAAAACTACTCTCTTTAGCCGTGGTTGGACTAGGAGCGCTCCTGAGTAGATAACCTTGAAGGGGCCCTATATAAAAGCTCATTAATAATAATAATAATTGTAGAAGTGTAGATGAAATATAGACATAGAAGAAGAGTGTCTAAAATGCTTTAAAAATCACAGGATGAAGATTTGTATAGTGTTCAAAGCATTTGATTGTTTATTACTGTGACAGTTTATGTGTCCTTTTCATGTTGTGACTTGCACCTGTAGCTATGTGAGAAAATGTCTGGCAAATAAAAAATAGCGTGTAAATATAAACAGATCTGTAAATAAATAAATATCTGAACCGATCGCTATGCAAGTAGGTACAAAGTCATAATTTAAAAGAGCCATTAAACATTTTACTATGTTATTTACAACCAGTGCAATGATGGAAATATCGTTGTGGAGTGGTACTTTTGACTCCGGGTTGACCACTGAGGGTTAAACTATTAGTTCCAGCAGACAGACTAACTAATGATTTCATGTGGCTAGATATGTATGACTGTGTCACGTCTTCGCCTTCTATCCGCAAAGTCACCTTCTAAGCTCTATCCGAACTCAAGACGTGTGGTTGCAGCATCTTAGGGGCCATCCACATATTGCGTACGGGGGTCGGATTTAGGCGATTTTGCGTACGGGTGCGAACGGGGGGGAGGGGGTGACAAAATGTGTACGTACGCAAAATAAATTTGTAATTATGACGTCCACATTAGCCTATTTATAACTCTGTAGAGTCGTCCGATGGCATTTTATTACATTATATAAAAGCCATGTGCAGTTATTCTGTGCTGTGAACGAGACACCTATAATTTTGTCTATATTGGCCCTCACTCATCCTTCAATATGGCCTAAAGTGCTGACAGTCGCTGCCGAGACACTTTCTGCAGCTGGTCTTCGGGGGCTGCGTCAAGCGTACGTACGCAGGGGGTGTGGAAGAAAGTACGCTTGCGAACAGGGGGTCCAATTTTCCCGGATTTTTGCGTACGTAATATATGGATGGCCCCTTAGAAGAAGAGCAGACTCATATCTTCGATAAGCTTTTGGTTCAAATCCCACTGGAAGGGGAGTCCAGTTGAAGTTTCACTATAATACGGTCTGGGCTTCTTGCTGAGGCGTTCTCTGTGCCGCAAACCAGTATGAATTTCCAGATTGTCGTCCTGATTTGCCGGAAGTGAAGTTTCATCAGACCGAAGATGATTTATTATTTCCGTTTGGCTCTCCACAAATCTCTGTTCCTCTATCCCTTGGATAACCAACGTTAGATTCTGGCGCTCTAAAACCTCTCTTAAGTAAGTAAGTAAGTAAGTAAGTAAGTAAGTAAGTAAGTAAGTAAGTAAGTAAGTAAGTAAGTAAGTAAGTGAGTAAGTAAGTAAGTAAGTAAGTAAGTAAGTAAGTAAGTAAGTAAGTAAGTAAGTATATTCTTTATTAAATCCAACGGCTTTATCGCACTTTCGAGTACATGACATTATATAAGGTATAGCATTATCATTAAGAACATTTTAAGCATAAATGGTCTGCTCGTGGGACTAATCGGTCGTGCAGTCGTGGGTGCAGGGAGTAGCGGATCGCCCTTTTAGGGGGAAGAAGCGGGTACAACACATGTCCCGGAATGGCCAGGACATCAGCAAAAGACTCTTGTCTACCCTGCGACAAAAAACTGCTTGAATGTTCGGCTTTCCTCCGGCAGATAACGTAGTCCGATCAACCAATCAACTGTGATGGACGTTCACAGTTTGCACTCGGCTGCACTTCTACTGCCCCACGAACCCTCACCCCCCCCACGATGCCGGGGCCGCGTATACTAGGCGGGTCACTATGGTAATACGCACCACGCCACGCAGCATCGTCACGAATAAGCCATATGTCGCCAAAAGCGCAATGCGTTTAACGATTGTCTTGCTTGTTCACATTGTGTGTTTTATATGCAGTTCGAAACCTGGAATATCAGTCATGGTGACCCCAGAATTACCATTTTCAAAACCCGTGGTAAACCCGGAATTTCCCTGGGGTCGGATAATCATTCCATGGGTCTTTCTTGGTTCAGCCTTAGGTCGCACCCCTCTGCCCATTACGAAACGTGGACCAATTGTGCCTTGAGGCAGGTAGTAACAAATATTTATCGTCGGCATACTTGACCATTCGAATTGCCGGATGGGCTCGTTTTAGTTCCGATGTGACAGTGGTGAAATTTAAGAGGCCCAAGCCGATTCTTGTACAACGCTGGCGCTGACGTTGATGGTAGCTGAGACCGCTCCATTGTATTTGGTTTCGTGACTACGAACAACTATGTATGCCACGACCATTTGAGAGGCAAGGTAGGCGCGCCTGATCGTGTCAAAGGCTTTAGTGAAATCAATGGCTATGAATTGGATGCATGAATTTCTTTGAGGAGTTCCAGGAGATATTGGGTGTGGGCTACAATGGCTGCCGTGGTTGAAACCATTGGGCAAAAGGCGCACTGATCCGAGAATTGCTGGTTCAGATGGGTTCAATCAGGAATGGTTACAATAATCTTTTCTATAAGACGGCCGACGATGAAGGTGAGCGAGATTGGGCGGAAATCTACCGCTTCCGTGGGACGGAGACCTTTGGCACAGGCGTTATTGTCCTAGGTTTCCACTGCGGCGGGAAATAGAAGAAGAGGATTGAGATGTTGAAGAGTTTTGTATTTGGTTCTGCTATCAATTGGGCCGAGCCCTTGAGAAGTCAGGCAGTCGGATCATCAGGTACTATAACTGCTCAACATCTATAGCCATTTTCAAAATAGCGCTTTCTCGTCCACGGCAACTGCACTCGCCTCCATAGCAACAGGTCTTCTTACCGCGTCGGCTGACAACTTGCCCTGTTCTAATAGTTACCTTCCCTCTCACCCAGTTGTTGATCAACTACAAGGACTCGGACAATAATTATTGAAGTTAATCAACGGTACCAGAAATCTTCGCTTCTTCTTGATAATTCTGGGAGCCAATGATGATCTCTCTATTTCTCGCGACCACCAGGGGTCGCTGCCAGGAAGACGACATACTGAAAGATGCCCTTCAGGCAACCGAAAATGACGTCACAGAAGTGACAGAACTCTACAATAATATATGGCAGTTCAGTCACAAAAATACAATTCCTTGTAACGAAGTTCTACGACGTTACAACTAGACCAATTAACCTCGTCTCTGATTCAAAGATCATACTTCCATTTTTCTAACCAATACTCTTAATACAAGCTACCAGTACAACTATGCTCGTCTCTGTCTTGCTTAGTTTTGCCTACAAAGTGCTCCGTTCTCTAACTGACTTATCAGTTCCATGCCTATGTTGGAATTCACCGATTAATTCAAGATTTATTAGATTAAATCAGAGTTTAGTAATCATCCATTAAAATCAGCGCGAAGAACTAGACAGGAAGTAGATTACATAAATTATTGCTCTCAAAAGAGTCCTGCTTTAGCGCCATCTAGCCTAGAATGTGTCACACAAATTAATTCTAAAAACATAACGCTCATCGTCCATTACTCCTTCTTCTTCTTAAAACTTTCCCAGTACATTTGATGCCATGGTATACTACCTATGTGACAAAACATAAAATTTGCTAGGGAGGAGGTCCTGCGAGAGGTTCTAATAGGAACTATACAACTGGGAAGATGCATGCATGTTCGCGCAATATACAAGAAACTACAGAGTGAAGGTGAATCGGATTATCTACAGTGAAGTAAACTCGGGGTACAGTTTTAGATCTAACCAAAAGAAGAGTTAAGTAGTGTTTATTGTAGCCTCTTTTGTGTGTTTATAAACTCAATCAGAGATTTAAACCGATGTCATGTAGTGAGATATGTCTCTGTTGCCTGAGAAAGTTTTGATCCCAGAACTTCCCTGAGGAAATAATGAGTTTACCGATAACTTGTTCATGCGTCTTACGACCTCGTATAGAAACCATATTACTGTAGTCTACGAACCTAATTTGTCCATTTTACAGATGCCATGAGCCTAATATGCTACTCAACAACGCCGCCAGATGTTGCAGGAGAGTCACGCGGAACTGAAAATACTTTCTCACCGGTTTTCCCAACACGTCTGGATCTTATCACAACACAGATACCTTCTGAAACTACAACGACACTTCCTACCCCTACGACAACATCTGTCACTACAACACCACCTGAAGAGTCACCAGAAACAACGTTGCCTGGTTTTACTCAAGGTAGCTTTCAATATTAGAGCTGCAATAATTATTATGAGTTAACTGGATTCAAAAATACAGATATTAATAATTTATGCATTCTAACCTTTGTAGACTGAATTTTTATTTAAAGGCAATTTCAATAGCAGGGTTTATTCTTAATAAAATTAAATATTAAAAGACTGAAAGAATAGGCTCAACAGTGAAAGGAGTGGCAACGTCGGACGTTTGAACTTGCCCGAAAGCAAAGAACTAGAAGAACCTTTGTAGAAATTGACTGTCAGGACATTTCCATGTACAGGTCTTGTCTTTGGCCTGTGTTCATTCACAGTTGCCGGTCCCTCTATCTGTAACGGCATATATATATATATATATATATATATATATATATATATATATATATATATATATATATATATATATATATATATATATATATATATATATATATATATATATATATATATATATATATATATATATATATATATATATACACATATATATATTAGGGTGTTTTATGGTACACGTGATATTTTCAACTCAAAGATTTTTTTCACGGCCAGGTAGAAATATCATGTCAATTTACATGTAAACTCTATATCCGAAATTTTATCTTGATAGCTGAGCATTTAGAACTTGCGCAAGGTGACCGAAATTAGGACCCGGTGATCTTCCTCGTTATGGAAGAAAAGTTTGATAGCACGATGTCTGTTCTTCGCGTTTTCTATCTTCTTCTTATAGTAATTAATTATTATGTTAAATTAATGTGTTATTGCGCATGTGAGGTGGCAAAATTGAATAGAAAAAGACTTAAATTTGGTTGATTAGGAGTAACGAAGACGGTGACTGAATCGTCAAAAAGGTCGAGGCAAACCAAAGTCCAAAGTCGGTTAACTACCAAGGGTACCTACACGAGGAGAGGCTCTCAAGGTGTTGTTCAATTTCCACACAAAAAGGAATCAGAGTCTGGATGACATGGTGAAAGAAACGGTCGCTCTGGTGCTTTCAATTTCGGAAAGAGCACGGATTCCAACGAGGCATAGGAATAATGTTTGGGATAAGCTTCGTAAGGAATGGCAAAACATCAGGAAATGTATTTCGAGCAAGCCTGAAACTGAAGAGGGAAAGTTCGATGCTTAAAGGATTCCGTGCAGGATCTCTTTAAGTTAATAGTGCGCATCAAGATGCCATGATTTTAAGCAAGACAGAAGGAGATCGGCAGTTTTTGAAAACACAGCATAGAAAGGACAAAGTTTCGATCCAAAGGCTCCCAAACTATCCACTGGGTTGGCAACATCATGCCAGATTTTACCGGTATCTGTATGTGAGCAAGCTATTGGCCATTCCCAGACTCCAGTCTGGGACAGCTGCTATCATGGTAGATGGGTGTTTGGCCGAGATCAGAAGTTGGGGTTTGAAAGACATAACCGTGGTCATGTGTTCGACACGTTAACATCGAGTAGACTGACACGAGTTGCAAGGCGGCATCTTGCAACCGTTTTCCATCAATCTGGAAAACGGAATCAGGATGGACCTCTTGAACCTTGCCTGTCGACGTTATGTTTCTGAAATTATTCTAGATGAGGTGTTTTCACTGCATCATTCTGCAAGGTCTCCAGAATTGAAACTCTTTATTCATTTCCGTGACTTCTGGCCCGTTAATCGACCAGGCCAGGTATCGCACAGCCATTTAGGACAAAGACACAGTTAAGGTACCCAGAGGCATTTCCTCGTGAGGGTTGGATGGTATGTTACCATAACCTACATGAAGTAGGCCTACTGGTTCACCTGTTCGTCAATTTGATCTTCAAATCTTGAAGACAATCCATATTTACCCAGATAAGGAAGTCTTATAGGTCGCCATAAGAGCAGTTTCCCGAGACCTTTGGTATTTGTCGGAGACTGGTTTACCTCGACCTTTTTGACGATTCATTCACCGTCGACGAAAACAGCGTATGGTCTACACTCTTACAGCAGGCAGGGATCAATTCTTTACGAACCCCAGAGACTTC
This sequence comes from Allolobophora icterica, assembly GCA_963556255.1. Classification (NCBI taxonomy): domain Eukaryota; kingdom Metazoa; phylum Annelida; class Clitellata; order Crassiclitellata; family Lumbricidae; genus Allolobophora; species Allolobophora icterica. Next base: position 11,535,746 of record OY744610.1, read on the forward strand.
CTCCCATACATTATCCACCAACAAAAGCACTACCCCATTTCTTCACTACTTCTACACCAAACGTTTTCAGATCCTTGAATTGGATTGTTTGGTGACGCTTTTCATTATCAAGACCGGTGACAGTGGGAGTCAGAACAATCATACTGTGAGGCGAAATACATCATATAGGACCCTAAGAGTGACGAACGATGTGGCGGAAAAGGAGTGGCTCTCATGCAGTCCTTCAATGAAACCCTGGTCCGAAATGAGGAAGAGTAGCAATTTGTTCTTAAAATGGTCGAGGACCATTCAAAATAAATTCCCAAAAGCACAAAAGGTAATAAATAAATAGAGGTGAAATAGCAAATAAATAAATATAAGTTAGGTGAAATAGCAAAGAACTCAAGGTTTATCGTTTGATTTTGCTTGATTTTTTATGTTTAAGTAAAGAAATTGTTTCGATTTTTGAAAATTACAATGTGTCACATTGTTTTCTAAGTGATTATTCTTCCCGGGCTTTGCGCAAGATCTAAATCTATTACAATTATCATGTAACTTAATTTGGCAAATGTTAATGTTTCTCAAGGTGGAACACAAAAATATTCTGGCCGATATAAATTTTGAAACTTAAAATTTAAGAAACACCGTAATATATATATATATATATACATATATATATTCAATCTTCAATTCACCAAACATTGGTAGCACAAGAAGAATATGAAAAACAAAACAAGACACTCAATCACTTATGGTGTTTTGAGAGGTAACACAGAAATCTCACATGAATGTCTTTTGAAAGGCAATTCTCAATAAATCTCAGTCTTCTAGCTAACCAAAAGTTTTCAATATTACTTTCATATTATATAAGCCCACAAAAGTCTGCTGCGGATTGTGAGGCGCCAAGCTGTGTCGCTTGTGTATCTTATGTCTAGGCCTAAAATCGGCTCTGACAGGCCTAAGTGTGCTTTCTTTTGAAGTGTTCGACTAATCTTCTGCCGAGTGGCTAAATGAGAGACATGGTAAAATGGTGTGATCTCTTTGCCAAGAATCTTCGATTTTTATTGATCTTAGAATGTTAATTTTCCAATCAAGAACGAAGTAAATAAATGAACTAAATATGACAAGGAGATGATTACTGTTCATCACCGTTAAATTATTCTTTCAGAGTCTTCTAACGCTGTTTCTACTGAGGATTCTCATACTTCCATGACAACAGAGCGACCTGCTTGTTTTGCCGAAATTTCTGAATTTGTACAATGCAGTTCCAACGTTTCGAATGCAGGAGTAACTCTTGTATATCAACGCAGTAAGTAATTGTTTTCCACAGCTACTCAAATGCATCTGACCTAAACGGTTCGGCTGCCATATTATTATTATTTAGTCAAAACAACTCAACAAAACGTGACGAAGGAATCTACCTAACATGCGAAATAAGAAACTCAATGTTGCGAGGAAACAATGAAGTATGTATACCCCGAATGTGACCTTGATCAGTGATAAAACTGCAAATAAAGTACTAAGTATAATCATAAATACTGATTCCCATTAACGTCTGTCACAGCCTTGACCATTTTCAATGAACTGAGCTAACCAGAAAGCTAACGAGAATCTCCGATAGCCTAACTATTAGGGTGGTTCACAGATGCATGGTAAAAAATAAAGTTCAAGCTAGAAACCAGGACACCATCTCAGTTTTTTAGACCTATCAATAGTATTATTGAGACAAAATTTCAGCTTCTTATTCCAACTGGAAGACGATGCTCACGGACTGTGTTACTTTGTCATATACCGATAAATAGACATTAATTGCAGAAGTGAATGTGTCGAGCATACAAATGAATTTTATTTCAAGATAGATAAAATATTACTGTAATTTGACAACATATTTGACACAAGAACAGTTAGCCAGATGGAACTGTAAAATTTCAGTAGGTTTAATGAATTGGAAATGTCCAAAAATGTCAAAAAACATCGTCCAATCCATGAATATCGAATGTCGATTGTTCTTGTTTTATAATTTCAACACCCGTTACCGGTTTTTGACTCTAGAAACTGCAAGGCTTTGCAAGCACTGCATCAACAGCAGACTCAACAAGAGTGAGAACAGCTTTCCTATTTGCCTTGACCACTTGGAGAAGAAACTGCTTTTCTTCTTCATCATTGGTGATGAATCGGTAGAATTCATCGAACAACTTCACACCCTCTCAGCCGCGTCATTCACCACTCTCAACTGCTGAATTGTCTCTCTACCTTGCTTGTAATCCTCATTCTGGATCCATTTCTCTAGTGGAAGTGTAACAAAGGAATCACTCATCTTCAGGTATGACAGTAGTGTCAATGCTTACTGGTTTGTAAAATCACCCAAAATCCCTTCCTTTAGTACCGTAGCATCAGCTCTCACCTCCTTTCATCAGGCTTTGCAGTCATTCTGTCGACAATCTTCATTTTATCTGTTATAGGAAGTTGGTCTGAGAACAGTCCCAGACCTACAGCTTCATCTGAAAGGTACCACAAGTGGTTTTCTAGGACCTTCCTGGAAGCAATGCTGATCTCACAGTCAAAAAACTCATATTGTCCTAGACCAATCCAAAGTGACAGATCTTGTTCTGGAGCTTCAGCAGCAAGGGGCCTTTGTCCATGCCTTTGCGTAAACAGGACACCAAAGTTCAAAGATCAATTAATCTGAGTTTCTTCTTGAATACATCAGATTGACCGCGAAAAAGGAAGATTTTGATTGCATACAGTAACTTGGCCATCCAATGTCCATGGTCAATTGACCCAGGGACTCTCCAGTGAATTACTGAAGGCTGACGTCCAAGGACAACCACTGTCAGCTCAATGAGCTCTTGGTAGTTGTCTCTGATCTCTGAATCGGACTTTCTTTCAGCAAACTCCTTGAGAAAACTGATGCTGTTTCATGGGGGTCTTCAGTGCCGGATATGACTTCCAGTCCTCGGAAGTTGACACGTGTCACACCTTCCCAGCAGATTTAAATCTCTTGAAGATTGGGATTTTTGGTGAACAGATGGACTGCAGCACAAGGTGAATACTTTGGCAAAAATTAATTCCTTTTCATGATGACGGCAGGCCAACCACAGGAGCTCTCAGCCTATTTGTCTTCCAGCAGAGCACACTCCGTTGAAATACCCAGTGTTGACAGAATTGTATCAAAGCTCAACTGTGAGTTTTCACAACTTCAGAAGAATATGAACGACCATGAATTCATTGCATCCTGTCCCAAAGGCTAATTTGGGCACAAAGAGGAGCTTATCAACACCACCACCTGAAACCAGCACTGGCAGGCGGTCGACATTTCCTGCTCCAAAGATCTTAGGCAGGGTTCACCCAACCCAGTGTAGTACCAGTGGCTAATCTGGTACAAATTCAGATCATACAGCTTCAGCATGCTGTGTCCTGGCTTTGCTACGCACTCTGTGGATGGTTCAAAGTGGCAGGGCAGAGGGATCACAGCCAAGCGCTGCAGCAATTGTAATGTAAAAATTCACTTATGAAAACATGTCCGCCAAAACACAGGAAGTGGGCACCATGACCTTCAATAACAACTGTACACTTTTCATTCCAAGTACCAGTAAGTAAGTAAGTATGATAACTCAGCAGAAACTATTTCAAGCTCATCTCCATGACAAATGTTGACCAAGTTATACGGCATCAAGATTTACAGCAAATACTACTATATGGTAATATTTATATGTCATTGAGCACCGTCTTCTAGTTGGAATAGGAAGCTGAAATTTTGTCTCAATAATACTACTGACAGGTCTAAAAAACTGAGAGGGTGTCCTGGCTTCTAGCTTAACATTTATTTTTGTGGACCACCCTACTAACTATATGAAACGAATTACATGTAAAGTTCTGTTCTTAATAAACACCAACGCCATTATTTTATGCTATCGCAGGCAGAACTTGTGTCGGATATTGTATTAAACACCTACACACCTATCGAATGACAGTAAGCATAATTTTTGGGGCTTTGAGTGGAGTAGCCATTTCATAATGGTCTCATGCGTTATCCTCTGCCGCTACCAAGTAAAGGCGGCCCACCGTCCCGGATTCGCCTGGACAGTTCCGACCTGGATTGATCCCAAATTGTGCCGAAACTTGGGGTAAATATCCACTTCACCAAACGTTCTAATTTTCGCACATTAGACTCGAACAGCCGGCCGTTCAGAGAGGCCATAGGAGGGTAGTTGGGTTAGTGATTCATCATGTGTGGGGTGGCACTGTGGCAGGGCTACAACACTGTTGCATACAGTGATACAGTGATGTGGACAGGGTATATTGGTAATGGCATATCTAGTGCAAACGCGGACGTCCCGGATTGGCAAAATAAAAAGTTGGCAGCCTTAGAGCCAAGTGTTGCCTATTCCAAAATTAAATACATAAATACTTCGATCTACTGAAACATGATATCAATACTGAGTTTCACTTGGAGTTTATTTTAAATTTTCAGAGCAATGTGCTACATACGACGAATGCAGTGCAATTTTCAGCCCCAAAGATTGTAGGGATTGCTTTTTTACTGTTTGGCTTTGCTCTGGCACTAAGAAACAATGCGGCGACGGTTGTAAAGAAAAGTATCCAAATGAAGTTGGAGTTTCTGGAATTTGTTTACCAGGATCTCCGCCAATTTGTAATTGTGACGTACCGAACGTCAAAACCTGCGTCTGCTACAAAGGATAATAATTATATTGCTCCTAGACATAGCTTTGATATAGAAAAACTCACTAATGAATAACGCCTATATTAACAGGCTTGCAGACTATGCTTATAGCTAACCGATTTTCTGCGAAGATTTTGGAGTATTGGATTCAGTTTCACTTAAATATAATGTGTTGGATTTTAAAATACAGAATGCACTAGACATGTCAAGGGTTTAATTTGTTGAAAACTGGCGATACAAATTGGAAATGCATCTTGTTGTTGCAAAAGCTTTTGTACAAAGAGTTATGCAGTGTTTTCAGCGCAGAGGAATTTAGAAAAATTTAATGCTCTCCTGGAAGGAGGTCAAAGATTTGACTACTACTTTACCCGCTTTTACTACATCCACTACTACTAGGCCTCAGGCCTGTGTTAAAGGGCCCTGGGGCCCTGGAGCACTCTGTCATGTTGGGCCCTCCGTCTCTTCCCTCTTCCTTCCTTCCCTTTCTTCTTCCCCCTCCCTACCTCTCACTCCCCTTCCTCCCCTTACCTAATTTAGTAATATTCAAATATGCTCAGAATCCAATCAACAACAAATTCAACAATAATAGTAAGCACATTAATTATTTTACTCACGCATATACGCATCACTACAGAGCAACTCAGTGCAAAAGTCAGTAAATGAATTGTCAAATTATTTTACACTAGTCAGTAGTCACATTGGCTTTTTCATCATCAAACTGCCAACAATCGTGCAAACGGATACAGGCAGCAGGCTATAACGACTCTGTCACTGCATCACAATGATCACATTAGGACCTTACGTTCAGCTCACATAAGACTCACAACTAGCTAGTTCAAACTGTAGGCTAAAACTGTGTGAACAGAATTGAATGAATCAGATAAATAGCAAAGTTATAAGAAATGCAAAACACTACAATTTATTCTTGTCTATTTCGGGTTTTTATGCTGACATTCGGCCTACTGTCAATGATATGCATGGTAATTTAGATTTCCAAATGAATCCCTTTTACAGAACTAAAAGATGTCACAGACTGACACAAGTTACAGTATTTCAATATTTTTGAAAATACAATATTACAATACGTTTAAAAAGTATATGAAAATTACAAAATAGAATTGTAGACCTACTTTGTATTTTACACAACGAAACCGTAAGGTTAGTAGGCCTAGCCTACCTTGTTGTATTTTCACAGCAAAGCAACTTCTATTATAATTAGTTCATTCATTTCATTCATTTGAGCACTTATATAGCGCGTCTTCAAGAGTACTACTCAGAGGCGCTCCCGACTTCAGCACGAACAAAAAGAACAGTTTTTAACGCAGTGTAGAAAGACTCGGGTTGGGTTTTCGGGAGGAGACGCAGCTCCAGAGGGAGCCCGTTCCAAACCACAGGACCAACCACCAAAAAGGCCCGATTTTGCATGGTGGCAGTACGAGCAAATGGCACAACAAGCACCCCCCTCTTTGCAGAGCGGAGTGAGCGACCACGGGTCTCACCGGCTGGTAGGCAGCGGGACCTCAGATAGGCTGGAGCGATGCCCAGCTGGCAGCGCCAGACCAAGGAGGCAATCCTATACTGGATGCGCAGAGGAACCGGTAGCCAATGCAAGTCCCGGAGCATGAAGTCGGACACATGGTCAAACTTGGATATCCGACCAATAAGTCGGGCAGCAGCACGCATGATGCGTTCAAGACAGGCCAGACGCACCGCAGGTAGGCCAATATAGAGAGAGGAGCAGTAGTCTACTCGGGCCGTGATAAAAGCATGGACCAGAGTGGACGTAGCAGATGGAGAAAGGGCGCGAGCAATAGTGCGGAGCTGGCGCAACTGATAGAAGCAGTCGCGGGTTAAGCGGCGAAGCTGCGGCAGGAAAGTTAACTCTTGGTCAAGTATGACGCCAAGGTCACGCACTGCAGAGGAGAAGGAGAAAGAGGGGAATTCAGCAGCGAGAGATGCCAGGTCAAGCCCAGCCAGCCGCTGCCTTGTACCCAACCAAATAAATTTAGTCTTGGCTGAATTCAATTTAAGGCGGTTGGAAGCCATCCACACCTCAAGGGCCCGCAAAAGCTCACTGTCGTGGTCTACGCGGGTGCATGCATCAAGGGAAGAAAACCGACGCGTCAACAAGCTTGTTTACAACGCACGGAAAATTCTGCAGCAAGCTGTCAACATTAATTCGGTGCATGCAACAAGGATATACGTGTTCAGTAGGACTTTCCAGGGAAAAGTACAGTGACGTCTCAGAACGTTCTGGAATCCGGGAGAACTCTATATAAGATAGACCTGATGTACATTGGGGGCCTTTTGACGAAGATTTGTAAACGTTGAAACATTGATCGTATAACGTTCAATCGAGACCAGCCAACCTGTGTGCTGTCTACGATTGTGATATTTGATAGACGAGTTGACTTACTCTACACTTAATCGACTTTATTTTTAAATAAAGATCTTTTAATAGTTCCTTCGTTGGTTCGTCGTTGCGATCGAAGGAGTCGACCGCGACATTATTGGTGTCAGAAGTGGGATCATCGGTGTTGGATCCGGTGAAGAAGACGCGAGCCGGCGGAGGAAGGAGTCAACCCGGAGGATCAAGAGACGGTCTGTTCCAGACAGCGAGCGGATCGAGACGCCTTTCTACCGTGGGAGACGGGTGAATCGGCATACGACAGTCGGACGGACGAAGTGCGTCGTTCGGCTGAGACAGCAGAAGACAGCAGTCAACATACGGGTAAGATCCTAGGTGTTGTCGTGGCTGAGAAGGAGAAAAGAGAGTGGAGTTGCAGCCGAGTGGGAGGCAGCCATTATTTCTCTTTCAATATCTGCTGATTATTTCTTTGAAATTTGATCCATTGTTGTGATCGAGGCCAGACTTGCGTGAGCTTGTATAGTTTTTGCGTACTTGGCGAGTGTACTTCTTTGGATACTGCATAGTTGCACTTTGGGTTGTGGAATTTTCCTTTTGTGTGGCGGGTTTGCCGCGTGGTGTCTGTTTTTTTTGTTGATTGTTGTTGACTGACTGTTTGTAAAAATGGAAGCGTTGACAACAGAGATGCAAGCGAATATTCGCAAAATGTCGTCTGAGCGCCTTAGGGTGTATCTTATGAAGGCAGGAAGGGACGAAGATGATGTTATGTCATGGGATCGAAATCAATTAATGGAAGAATGGGCCATGGAGATTGGAAAAGAGGAAGAGGAATTTAAGGGTAGTCCAATATCTCCAACAGGAGTGGATTACGAGCTGCAGAAGCGCCGTCTGGAGTTCGAAATCCGTAAATATGAAGAACAAAAGAAAGAACAAAGGGAGAAGGAAGAAAGAGAAAGGGAGGAACGGAAGGAGAAGGAAGAAAGAGAGAGGGAGGAACGGAAGGAGAAGGAAGAAAGGGAGGAAAAGAGGAGAGAGGAAGAAAAGAAGGAACGGAAAGAGAAAGAAGAAAGAGAAAAGAAGGAACGGAAAGAGAAAGAAGAAAGGGAGAGGAAGGAAAAGCAGGAAGAACGAAATGTTAGAGATTCTTTAGCAAGTCGTACTAAGCGTTATAGTGATGCCCTCAAGAATATTCTTTGGAAATTTCCTTCCGACCCTATAGAAATTCCAGGTTTCTTTGATCACGTGGATAGTTTGTTTAATGTGTATGAGGTGGATGAAGATGTTAGAGCAAAATTATTGCTAGCCATTTTAAGTGAAAGAGCTAAGGCATTAACCATGCGCCTTACTGAGGCACAGCTCCATGACTACAAATTCCTGAAGGAGTTTTTGCTACGGGAGTTTAAGATAAGCCCTTCAAATCTTAGAGCCCGATTTTGGTCGTTGCACAAAGCATCGGACGAATCATTTACGATCTATTCATCCAAATTGCGTGTGGCTCTTATGTATTATTTGAAAAGTAGAAAGATAACTGATGAGTTTGATAAACTTGTAAGTTTATTGGTTGCGGATCGGCTTAAGGAGTCCTTGTCGAAGGCTTGTTTAGATTATATCTTGGCCCAAGAAAAAGAGGAGTGGTTGAGCTGTGAAGACATAGCTAATGCGGCTGACATTTATGTAGCGTCGCATGATGGTGGGAATGACTTAGTATGCCGTAGTCATCCGACACCGAAGTATAACAATTGGACGAGAGGTCAACCACATGTTCAAGTCAATAACCAGACAGCTCAACCCAAGTCTCCCAAACCGGAATTAAGGGGTGAAGCCAAGATAGGTGCGAGGGTGTCTCAGGAGGAGGCCAAGGTAAAGGGTCTCTGTTTCCTATGTCATCAGAAGGGTCATAGGGCAAGGGAGTGCCAGACCAAACCAAGTTCTAAAAAGGTGAGTACTTGTATATTTGGGAACCCAACTGAAGAAGTGATCGACTTAGTTGTTGAGAAGGTCAACGTGTTGCATGAGATACCTGAACAGGTAAAGCAAGGGAATTTATTGGATAATTCTAAACCAATAGGGTTGGAAACTGCTGTAAGGGTATACGAGAATAGTATTGATGGATTACACGAGAGGTCGTATATCAATGTACAGATTGAAGATCTCCCTTCTCAGCCAGCATTATCTGATTCAGGAGCAGAAATTTGTTGTATTGATAAGAAATTAATTGAGTCACTAAACTTACCCGTGATTAAACGGATTAATATAATTGGTTTTCATGGAGAAGGATGTAAGGCAGATGTAGTATACCTACAAATGAAATTAGCTAATTCAATGGAAGGAACGACAAACATTGCGCCATCTTTGTGCGTCATGTTCGCTGCAGTCCCTGAACTAAATGAACGGGTTATTCTGACACCCCATGTTGTGGACCTATTAAGGGATAGTTCGCAATATGTAGTGATGGTAGCTGGCGTAGATCGATGTGTACAAATAAATAAAGGGGCAGAAGAAGATAACTTAGAAGTTAATATCGAGAAAAGTAACAGCAACGAATCCTTGCCGTCAGAAGTGAATGAATATTCTCAGGAGCAACTAGTTGATGATTCAGATAATTTTCTTGATGTTGAGTCAACAGAGTTCAAGTCTGATGAGGGAGTAGCGAATAATGATACTTTATTGCGTGAGCAACAGAATTGTCACAATCTTATATCTTGCTGGCAACAAGCGAGACAGAATAAAAATAATTTCTTTATAGATAATAACCTCCTGTACCACAAAGGGGAAATTATGGGACATAAGGTTAATCAATTATGTTTACCGGAAGATAGAATCGAGGTTGTCTTGCGAGTAGCACACGATGCCCCATGTGCTGGGCACATGGCTTTTAAGGCAACGAGAGCCAGGATCAAATTAAACTTTTGGTTTCCAAGAATGGATGAGAGGATTCGCGAATATTGTGCGTCTTGTCAAATTTGTCAACTAAGAACTCCAGTTAAAGTGGCAGATCGAGTCCCGATCACTCCTATTCCGAGGGCGGATGAACTGTTTTAACCATCTAAATATGGATTGTATTGGCCCTATGGTAGTGACTGGAGAATCCAACAAATCGAAACCCCAGTACAATTATGCTCTGGTTCTGGTGGACAAATTTTCTCGTTGGCCGATGGCGTATCCTCTTAGATCGCTGAATGCAAAGGGAGTTTGTGAAGCTCTGTTGCAAGTTTTTACAACTTTTTCTATTCCAAGGATCATCAGTTCTGATTGTGGTACCAACTTTACCAGTCGTTTGACGAAAGAATTCTTGCGGCGAATGGGTTGTAGTCCCAGATTTAATACCCCTGGACATCCTGAGGCAGCTGGATTGGTTGAAAGATGCAACCAAAGCTTGAAAACCATGATCTTTAAGCTTGCTCAATCTGATCCTCGTGGATGGCACCAATTGTTACCGTTTGTTCTGTGGAGCCTTAGAGAAAAACCTTCAGGCACGACTCATATTTCGCCATTCACTATGGTTTATGGAACTCTTCCTCGGGGTCCACTTAGTGTGTTGAAGGAATCGTGGGCTGGCGAACGAAAAGTACCTCTTAACTTAGGTAAATCACCCGAAGAGTATCTCCAATCACTGAAGGAAAACCTCGAATTCGCGAAAGTTTATGCAGATTACTATAGTGATATAGAAACCAAGCGGTATGCAGATTATTATAACTTGCGTAGTACTGACAGAAAATACGAAGTTGGAGATAAAGTAGCAGTATTAGCACCAGATTTTGGTAGTTCTAAATTTTATAGTCGATGGCAAGGACCTGCTACCGTAGTCAAGGTTAAATCCCCATATTCTTATATAGTAGAAATAGAGGGAAAACAAAGACATTTACACGCAAATAAGATCAAGCGATACTATGAACGACTCGAACAAGCGATGATCAATAGCTGTTCAGTAATTGTTGATCAAGATGAAGAATTTGGTATAGTAGAGGTTGTAGATCAGGAAGAACGTGAACAAATAAGCCCGAGTAAGCGAATTGATCCTCTGATTATAGCGCATCTTTCGCAAGAGGAACAGAAGCAACTTTTTGAAGTTTTGGATCGGCACACGGCAGTATTTGTGGATAAACCTGGGTATTGTCCAGTATTAGAACATGAAATTAAGATAATCATTTATTCAGATCATAATCCTTTGTCTTGTCTCACAGATGCGGGCCCTGAGAGTGCGAGACTGACTCGTTGGGCGTTAGCGTTGCAAGAGTTTGGCGTGGACTTTCGATATCGTCCTGGACGTCAGAACACGGTGGCTGATTTCCTCTCTCGGTTGTGACTCGGATGGTGAAGGGGGGAAATGGCCCGACACACAAGGATCGAGCCCGCAGATTGTGTGGATGGGTTGACTAACTGATGTGTTTTGTTTTGGTTGTATATGCTGTGTCGAGATGGAGTCTGGAGGCCCGGCTTGATCGTGATGACCCGTTCGGGATGGTGCTGAAGACGTGTCATCATCTGAGGGCGGAGGGAATGTCGTGGTCTACGCGGGTGCATGCATCAAGGGAAGAAAACCGACGCGTCAACAAGCTTGTTTACAACGCACGGAAAATTCTGCAGCAAGCTGTCAACATTAATTCGGTGCATGCAACAAGGATATACGTGTTCAGTAGGACTTTCCAGGGAAAAGTACAGTGACGTCACAGAACGTTCTGGAATCCGGGAGAACTCTATATAAGATAGACCTGATGTACATTGGGGGCCTTTTGACGAAGATTTGTAAACGTTGAAACATTGATCGTATAACGTTCAATCGAGACCAGCCAACCTGTGTGCTGTCTACGATTGTGATATTTGATAGACGAGTTGACTTACTCTACACTTAATCGACTTTATTTTTAAATAAAGATCTTTTAATAGTTCCTTCGTTGGTTCGTCGTTGCGATCGAAGGAGTCGACCGCGACACTCACCCATAGACTGCAATGCCAGAGGGGCATCACATGGTTTACAGTGGAGATATGCCTGGATGTCATCGGCATAAAGTTGACCCTGAACCCCATGCTCATCCAGAAATGGAGCGAGACCAGAAGTGTAAATGATGTAAAGGATGGGTCCAAGTACAGAGCCCTGAGGGAGACCGAACGGGGCAGGGACCCACCTGGACCTAGTATCACCATGAGCCACTGTGATGGTTCGCCCCTGGAGAAAGGATTTCAGCCACTCTAAGAAGTTACCAGAAAGCCCGTAAGAGACATGCAGTCGCTTAATCAAGATATCATGGTCCACAGTATCAAAAGCGGCACTGACGTCAAATAGGGCCAGGAGAGTGAGCTGCGAGTTGTCAACAGCCTTGTAGACATCTGACAATAACTGAAGCAGGAGAGTCTTATTAGTATTATACTACTAATTATAAATTTGAAATAATCTGATATATTTACTGCGACTGCTCTGTTTTCAGACGTTTCTGATGAGTAACTTGAGAGTCATAGCCTGCTGGCACTTCTGATTCTGCGGCCTCATAAGGACATTGTTTCAATATAATCGTCGTTGTTGCAGTATGAGTATTGTAGAAAAAAGACTGGGGGGGGTTAGACTTTGATCCATGTGGAGTTGGGTGTGCAATGAAGACTTAACTTTGGGGTCCTAGGAAAGACTAACCCCCAACACCCTGAGTTGTTGATATATGCAGGGTGGGCCAAAAAAAGTAACCCCCTAGACGTTTTTGCTAATATTTCGGCCAAAAGTAATAACTTGTAAATCAAATTTTACTGGCTGAAAGGTAATTCATATTTACGTTTGACAGCCAAATTTCACTAAAGTATTTCAAACAGAACCAAATTTATATCACTTTTACTGAGTCCACCCACTGTTTGTTTATGTTCCAAAAACATGTAACGAAACAAAAAGTAACAAAAATAATTGGTATTAAACAGACTTGATATTGCTTCACAACTTGTGTTCAATATGTCCATCACCAGTACCCACACATGTTCTGAGCCTCTTTGTAAAGTTTTTAATGGCCTTGTTGATAGATTCCAGAGGTAAATCTTCCCATATCAACTCCAATGCGACCTTCAATTCTCTTTTCGTTTTGGCTTAGGTCGCAGATTGTGGTATTTCTCCAGAATAATTCCCCACACGTGATAATCCACCTGGTTCAAATCCGAAGAGTTCGGGGACCAGTGGTCCTTCTCAATGAAACCAGGGCAATTGACATTGAGCCAATCTTGCGTGAGAGAAGTAGTATGCGCTGGAGCGCTGTCTTCCTGAAAGATGAATCCAGCTGGCAGCAGACGCTTGCAATCTGAAATTAATTCTGGAAGCAGGGGAGAAACGTAATATGCAGCATTCATCTTCGCCTTTTCATCAACAAAATGCATTTTGTCCGTCATTGACACGTTGCCCATTTTGATTTTTTTTATATTATTAATCTGAAAATGTTTATTTGCCAAATTGATAATCTTCTTGCTAAATGACGTCACATTGACGTGCAGCTACGCTGGTGCATGGTTTCTTTCTAAATAATAATAATACTAATTACATTTAATGATTTAAAAATGCTTACTTTTGGCCGAAATATTACCAATTATTTGAGATGTGACTTAATGTGACTTTTTTACTTTTTTTGCATTAAATGTTTTTGTAACATCAAAAAACGGTGGGTGGACTCAGTAAAAGTGATATAACTTTGGTTCTCTTGGAAATATTTTGGTGAAATTGGACTGCCATACGTATATATGAATTACCTTTCAGTCAGTAAAATTTGATATGAAAATTCTTACTTTTGGTCGAAATATTAGCAAAAAACGTCTAGGGGTTACTTTTTTTGGCCCACCCTTTAGACTGAAACTTGCAGTTGCAGTCATCTCATTTTCATGTACTCTGTTTTTGGAACTCAAAATGATTTTGTGCATGATCGTCAAGTTCGTCAACGATCGATCTGCCGAATATTTCCGGCTCACTACTATCACTAGGCCTTTCCACTCACAGTTAGTACCCGGTGTCAGTCGCTAAGTAGTTAGTCACTGACTTGATGAGCTAGCTACTGACTTAGCGACTCAGTCGACAAAGTCGCATGCTTATCGACTGACTAAGTCGCTTAGACTTATCGACTTGCTATCGACTTCTTAGGTAATCAGGTATGTCTATTGGACATACCTGATAACCTAACAATAATATTATAATGGATTACTGCATACTGTACTGACCGTAACATCGTTTCCGTGGGCGTTAGATGGGACCCATATGGGCTCTATACGAGTCCAATATGGGAGTATTGCCACTGGCGTAAACTTGTCCAAAATACTGGGGTCTGGGTCTGGACCAGAGGTGCAAAAAAACAAGGTTTTTCAATATGAAAAGTTTTTGGTGTTTTGTTGTTTTTTATGGTTTTGGCTGTTTGGTTGTCTGTTTTTAAGATTTTCTGATTTCGGACAATACAAATCATGAAAAATGGCATGAACAAGAGCTTCAAATCAGTTTAATTCAGTTGCCATTTCCAAAAATTTAAAATCATTTGGCCTAAATCAATGTTATTAAAATAACTTCTACATGAAGAAATTTATTTTAAAAAACCTCAAAAAACAAAATTTTGTGGTTTCTTTTTCTTGTGTTTTTTAAACCAAAAACTGAAAAAAACTGAAAAAAAAACTTTTTTCACCTCTGGTCTGGACAATCAGCGAGCCTCAGAGTAAGTAAGTAAGTAAGTAAGTAATTTATTTGCCACCAAATGAAACAAACACAGTAATAATACATATACAGTTGCAGTGGCAGGCTACCGGAGAAGTCTTGTAGGACTCATCTCGCCGGTCGCCCAAAAGAGACTTCCAGTGTTTCGTAATCCGTATGAAATGAGTGCGTTTTGTTTATATGTAAATTTGAAGATATTGAAGATAAAAATAAATCTTTGTTTTCATTATGAATTTCTGATTGCACTTCAGTTCTGCGTCTCTGTTTTTCTATTTCTGAAGAATTTGTCTATATTGAAACATAATATTTTAATATTTGAAGAAATTCTCCTCTCGATTTTTGGGGCATTGCTCCCCTGCTCAATTATTGTGGGCGCGTGCCCCGGCTGCCCCCTCCCCCAGAGTCTACGCCTATGAGTATGGCCTCCGTTCCCTGTGGGCATGCTCACATGGGACAGACCGATGACGGTAAAAATTAATGTTAACGTGAATTCGTGAAACTGCGCGTTTAATAAATCGAATGAAGCTGAGGATTTATAGCAGTACCGGATCTCACGGCCAACCAATTGGCTGAAACTGCTAATGCGTGCATCTTTCAGGCAGTAGCAGAGAACGAGAATCATGTATTCCGGCATTTAGGCCTTTTACCAGTGTACGAATTATAGAAAAAAGACCGGGGAGTTTAGACTTTGATCCATGTGGAGTTGAATATTTTATTCGTATTTTCTAAACTGATGTCAGTGAAATTTGAAAGCAGTACATGTCAACGATACCATTCGTTCATTCATTCGTTCATTCATTCATACATAGATTTATATAGCGCATCTTCAAGAGAACTACTCAGAGGCGCAATTTTGCAAGTCAAACTTGAATCAAAAACAATTGCTTTGTTAAGAAAATTAAAAAATGAATACATGGTATACCGTGGAATTTTTTCACTTAGTCAGAGATTCAGAATGAAATAATGCTAAATCACACCAGCACAACTGAAGGTGTTGGGACGTGCAATGAAGAAAACTTTGAGGTCCTAAGAAATACTAGGGGGTTGAATCTCCCAACCCCGACACTTCTCACCCTGTTTATTCCCCCTCTTCGTAATCATCAACACCATCTTCATAATAAAATGCATAAATTCATTACCAAAAAAGGCAACAACTATATTCCAGTGTTCTCTATAAGAACTCTTACTAATAAAGAAAACTTTCTTATAATGTACCATGTTGCTGCATGTCAGCATGTTTTCTTCATTAAACGAATATTGTATTGTAATGTTGCTCGTCCTGCTGCTGATATCTTTGTCAACTCGAAACTTGGAAAACTCGATTAAACCAACAAGCAAAATATTAAGTGAACAAAGTCGCTAGCAGTCGATAGCTTAGCGACTGGTTTCGACTTGAGGGCTTAACGGCGGAGGCGGCGGATGGCGGCGACTCCGGGGACTACCCACGGTCACAGGCACGGTTACAGACACAGTAGGCCTACTACTGCTTTGAAAGAACTTTTCATTTTTGGGGTGTCAACGGTTCGAGATTTCGCTCAGTGTGATTCTCCTTACAGATTTTATTTTAGTTACAGTTATAGTTATAGTTAATGGTTTTGCATTTTAGTTATAGTTACAGTTATAGTTAATATTATTTTTTAGTTACAGTTATAGTTATCGTTAACGAAATCATTTTTCTTTCGTTAACGAAAACATTTTCGTTACCGTTATCGTTAATGAAAATCACACTGAATTATGAAGACGTGTTACACAATAATTTGCTTAGAGCTTTGACGAATGGGTGCATTCAGCTTCATGAATACACAGCGCTCCATATTCACCGACATCCAAGGCGAACATAGGAATCATTTTGCTTTCGTTAACGGGTGTATTTTCACGTTCTCACGTTAGTTGATATTGCACTTTTTTTTATTCGTATTAACGAAAATAGCAATGAATTTTCGTTAGTGTTATTTTCGTTATAGTTATAGTTATAGTTAATGATATTTTTTAGTTATAGTTATAGTTATCGTTAACGAAATCATTTTTTGTTCGTTAACGAACATTTTCGTTATCGTTAACGTTAACGAGAATCACACTGATTTCGCTTCACGTGAGAATCATAGCCTGCTGGCACTTCTGATTCTGCGGCCTCATAAGGACATTGTTTCAAAATAATCGTCGTTGTTGCAGTATAAGAATTGTAGAAAAAGACGGGGAGGGGGTTCGCGCTTTGCAGCAAGTTTAAACAATCCACAAGATGGTGACGTAACCACAGAGATAATTAAGATATCTAAAGTCTTTGCATAACTATTGTACTCTATGCTGAGTGTAAAGTAATGTGACTTGTCGCCGCATTTTCACCAAAATGAATTCCATTTTTTCACCAAAATTGAATTCAATTTGCATTTTGAGATGCAGAAAAAACCGACTTATATTTGGGGACCCCTTGGTCGTCCGGGGCCCAACAGCACGTGCTGCGTGTGCTCCAATGGTTAACCCGGGCCTGCTAGGCCTGCTACTAATGCTACCACTATTACCATCACAACCGCCACTACCAGTAAAACCGTGCTGCCACTTATACTACTACCATTACTGTCCCTGCTATTACTACTACTACTGCTACTGCTACTGCTACTGCTACTGCAAATGCTGCTGCTACTACTACTACTACTACTACTACTACTACTACTACTACTACTACTACTACTACTACTACTACTACTACTACTACTACTACTACTACTACTACTACTACTACTACTATTACTACTTCTACTACTACTACTACTACTACTACTACTACTACTACTACTACTACTACTACTACTACTACTACTACTACTACTACTACTACTACTACAACTACTACTACTACTACTACTAATAATAATAATAATAATAATAATAATAATAATAAGTTTCAGCCAGAGGCTCACACGGATTGGCTTACTCACTAAGCTTCGGCAGACATGCGAGACACGCTTCAATAAATGACATCGTGCTGCGGAGTCTCATTAAGGCAGGCACCCCTTCAATCAAGGAACCGGCTGGCCTCTCCCGACTAGACGGAAAAAGAACTGATGGTCAAACTCTGATTCCGTGGAACAGCGGACGTTCCCTAATTTGGGATGTAACGATCATTGACACGTTTGCGCCATCATACTTGGCCGAGACGTCTACAGCAGCGGGGGGAGCTGCAGAAATAGCCGCAACTCGGAAGAAATCGAAATACGCGGAGCTGTTGACGAAATACAGTTTCGCACCAATCGCAATAGAAACGATGAGACCCATGGACCACGAAGGCTCGGCGTTTTTGAAAGAACTCGGACGACGGTTGACGAGAATAACGGAAGACCCTCGAGAAACCTTCCTGTTACAAAAACTATCCATCACAATCCAGATGTTCAATGCTTTCGCGTGCCTAGGCACGATGAGGAACTAGAATGCTGATTTTAACATAACCGGATAATGATAACGCAATAATAATAATAATAATAATAATAATAATTTAATGTTATAATAATAACAATAATAATAATAATAATAATAATAATAATAATAACAATAATAATAATAATAATAATAATAATAATAATAATAATAATAATAATAATAATAATAATAATAATAATAATAATAATAATAATACACTACTTGCACTTCTACTACTACCACAACAACTAAAACTGCCAATTCGTGACTGCATCAGGCCGATCCCTGCTGAAGTGCGATCGAGTCTGGAATATACGGTCCTTGTACAGCGTCTACAGTCAAGTAATTTCGGATCATTTCCAAAGAGACAGGTCATTTGAACAACCTCGTTCGCTAGTCATTGGTGGTCTGTGTTTTAGTTGTCGAGGGGGTTGAACCCCTAGTTCTTCTGTTAACCTCCTCATCTAAGTAATGGAAAAGATTTCGGGGTAAAGCCTTGACCCCAAATCAGTTTTTCTTGTGCAACCTATTAACACCGACTGACATGTGACGAATGCCTATTCTACGTACACCTGGCGCACTGACGAAATAGCCGGACGTGCGTCAACCTCTACCAATGAGGGACAGCGTCATCTTCTACCAGTGAGGGACAGCGTCATCTTCTACCAGTGAGGGACAGCGTCATCTTCTACCAATGAGGGACAGCGTCATCTTCTACCAATGAGGGATAGCGTCATCTTCTACCAATGAGTGACAGCGTCATCTTCTACCAATGAGGGACAGGGTCATCTTCTAACAATGAGGGACAGCGTCATCTTCTACCAATGAGGGACAGCGTCATTTCTACCAATGAGTGACAGCATCATCATCTACCAATGAGGGACAGCGTCATCTTCTAAAAATGAGGGACAGCGTCATCTTCCACCAATGAGGGACAGCGTCATCATACTACCAATGAGGGACAGCGTCATCTTCTACCAATGAAGGACAACGTCATCTTCTACCAATGAAGGATAGCGTCATCTTCTACCAATGAGGGACAGCGTCATCTTCTACCAATGAGGGACAGCGTCATCTTCTACCAATGAGGGACAGCGTCATCTTCTACCAATGAGGGACAGCGTCATCTTCTACCAATGAGGGATAGCGTCATCTTCTACCAATGAGGGACAGCGTGGTCGTGTGTTGCGAGCGCTGTGATCTGTCGTCGCTCCTCCCTATCAACGCAACTTGGTGCAGAGACACTGAAGTTCATCCATGCCATCTGTCAACTGTCGAAGGAAACCCGTTGGTCTCGAATGAGAGAGTCCACCAATGGTTATTCTTACACTTTAGTTTGCATCGTTTTGCTAACTGATGCAATAGTCTAGTTCTTGATGACATTTTACATTAAATCGGATATCGAGCGCCACTGATTTGTTTTGCTTCTGAGCGGCGCTGTACAAATGTCCAATTACAACTGCAATCACAACAGCAACTACAACTACTACTGCTCTACAGAAATAATTATTATTGTGGCGAAAATCAACCTCGCCTTTCGTATCAGTGTGGCGGAAAACACTACTTTCTCTCCACCGGGATGTATCTATAATATGGACTATTTCTAGTCCATACTAACGGGGATCTAATCTAATGGGGAAGGAAACTAGCACACATATGGTTGGCATGATAGAATTGAATGTGACAACCGATATACTAGTTATGACGAGGCTAAGTCGTCTTGTTATATATAATAATAATAATAATATAATATTTATTCTTTAATTAAGCGCCTGCAAACGCACTGCGCTGTACATGTACATGTTATGCGATAAATCTTAACTAGTTAACTACTAACAGAACAGACAGCCTGCAATACACGGCGCAAATTGCAGCCTACAAAGCATGTCCGCCTATGGGACTCGATCCTTGTACCTCTCGCACTCTACGCCAGATGTTTTCCAATGCGCTATCGGACATCTACGTGATCATTCCGAA
The DNA here is from genome assembly GCA_963556255.1 of Allolobophora icterica. Lineage (NCBI taxonomy): Eukaryota > Metazoa > Annelida > Clitellata > Crassiclitellata > Lumbricidae > Allolobophora > Allolobophora icterica. The sequence goes on from OY744610.1 coordinate 11,555,825, forward strand.
GAGACATTACGTTACTGAACCTGTGGAAGACTAACCACTATAGGAAGAGAACTTCACGATTAATATATAAAAGTAATTTAATGAAGGAAATGCATTTCAGTTACAATAATTTGAAATACAATAATAAAATATAAATGTAAATCTATAATGAACATACCATAATAAAACAACATCTCTGACCAAAGAAGTCACCAGCCACGCAGCGATCCGGGCAAGGCGCGCTCTTCTGCCCGAATGCTGCGAACCCCGAATTCCAGGCTTATATGGACTTCCTCCGCGTGGGTGTGGTCACGTGGTCCATCGAGGCTTCTCGACAAGGGAGCAAAAAGATGGGACAGTCATTTGGCAGAATCAACCGAAAGGAACCCCTACCCCGGATCCATGGGCCAGGGACCTGTCCTGAAGATCGATTGCTTCAGCTGGGACCCATGACGAGTTCAACTGATAGGACTCGAACTCTATCGGGATGAAACACATACACCGCCATACCAATGTAGAAAGTCACCCACGTAGATTACCCAACCATTTATGTAGCGCCCCATGTAACTCCTCTAAATCAATATTATACTCCCTCCGGGCCTGAAAAACGAACCCTCCTGGGTTCGAAACAGGGACAAGGAACCTCCCCAAAAAGATGTGGCTGGTGAAAGCACAAGTACCAGAAACGAATAAACAAAAGCAATAAGCGACAATTGAAAAGAAAGCAACGAAAAGTATAAAAATGTCAAAGTACATAAGGATACACATAATAAAGGCTGAAACAGGAGAGAATGCGAGGTTCATGAAAGTACAAGCTTCGCAAAAATATTTCAATCGCATAGTCGAATGGGAAACACAATCTAAGGCTTTAAGCTAGACTGGCTGACTGGATGACTTGCGCACCATACGACATAACGGGCATAATAAGAACGTTGTGACTGGTACTGCGACTGACTTAATTTACTCGTTTAGTGACCTGGTTGATTGAGAACGTATAGAAACGGAAATAGAGCGGAAGCGTGTAAACAAGTTATGTGCACCTAGATCGTTGCGCGAACATTTACATTACCAATTGTTATCAAACTTCAACACATGACTAAGTCACGAATGCGTACGTGACGAAAAAAATTGCAGAAATAAAAACAAAACTCGAGTGAATTCGTAAGACCACGGGAATCGAGGAATTCGCTACGTGAATCTTAGCAAAGCGCTTGCGGCTTGAACAACGGGACAAAATACTCGACGAGACACAGCAATGGAGGGTAGTACGCTTCCTCGCAGTTGCTTCTAAATAAAAAAAAACGTATTTACACGGGACTAAAAAAACACCGTAAAAATATTAAATTCAGACAGTATGATCCTGCAAACGAAAGAGGCTCAGAAACTAAGGTACACACAATTGCACAGCTTGCACCTACACAGGCTTGTTAAAGTTCGGTCTATAAGCGTGGAACTATACAAAGTAAGTAGTCAGTTGGGTTGAATGCAGTCCAAAGAGGGAGCCAATATTATAGTCACACGCTAATATATACGAGCGAAAATGGGTGCACGGCACTTGCAACAGATAAGATTAGCAATATCAGAACTATTATGCCAGAGGATCGGTACTTTACATGTGGGTGTGTTTTGAGACATGTAAGATGAGCTGTACGATGAGACGACTCGGCAACAGTTCCAAAAGTGCTAATAATTAGGTGCATTGTTGGCGCATGACGAAAATAAAACAGTCACATCTATAAATCCAAACCAACTGATAGGCTAAATTAATAGACGAGTCCTCGTCGGTGATAAATATGCGATAAATGTGGCAACGAGAACACAGGTTCTAAATACGATAGACTAATTAGACTGATAACAGAGACTAACAAGTACCGAACTTCATCCGTGGCAAATATGCGATAATGGGCGCGTTATGTGTGTCAGTTAGCAACATAAAGTCTGGCACGAGGGAGCATTTTGATAATAAAAAAATAAACAAACCAGTAACAACGATTAAGCAAAAACATAAGCAATTTTACATGCACTTAAAGAAATTGGCGAATAACTACAAGTTCATGAATGAAGGCAAAATAAATTATACAGAAACACAAAAGTAAGAGCTCTGGACAAATGGACAGAAAATATTGACATAAAACAAAATACACAACAGAATGAAACAACAACAAACGCAATAGTAAACATCAAAAACAACTGCTAACATAACTAGAAAATGCAGCAACCAACTGCAATGGTCGAATCGAAATGATATCGGAAGCGTATACAAAAAGCGACTATAATCAGACCTTCTGACAGCAAAAACACAAAAGTCAGAACATAACTTGATAACTTGATAAACCTGATAACTTGATAACGGGATACTTGATAATGTGATAACGTGATAACTGATAACTTGATAACTGGATAAACTGATAACGTGATAACGATAACATGATAACTTGGCAACCTGCCGCATACTGTAATAGGGTGTGTCAATTTTTGAAAAGTCAATATTTAAAAAGGTACTAGGGATAAAATTGTGCAGTTTCATGTGAAAAATCAACATATGGGTATAAATTTTGTTTTAAATGGAATTTACCTACTTCAATTTACCGTCGAATTTATCGTGGAAAACATGTAAATAAACTGCTTTCACATGGGACTTGCTGAAATATTTAAAAATGCTCTGATAAGTCTGATATGTTTTTGTTGTTGTTAGACATTGTGTATTATATTGTGTAATATTGTGCATACTATATTAACGTCGTTAACTCCTGAATTATCAGTTTATATTACACTGTGTGCAATATAATTAGATTAACGCGTGTTATAAATTAACCACTTTTAGCATAATAGGCCTATGTGTATTCATTGGACCTCATCAGTTAGCAAATAGGACCAGTTGACCTCCAAGAGACTAGAAGACAAGTGTCACGGAAGGAAAGGCAGACAAAAAGGAAGGATAATGAGAAAAAGTGGAGAATGAAGAGTGAAAATCGAACCACAGAATAGAAAGAGATGACAGAGATCTGTGCTTGAAGTGGAACAGAGTTTGAAGATATCATGGAAGAATCAGTGAATGACTATTGTAGTGATAAAGACAAAAACTGCTTACCTCCTGAAGGTGTGTCTTCTGCTAATTCTGTGAAAACTACGAAGAGGGCTATACAATACTGCGGACATAACCAACCTAGCCCTGACCAGTCTAAGACACCACACTGGGCTGAGGGAGACAGTGGAGATTGCTACTGCTGCCTGGAGTAGGGCTCGTTACTCAGTTCGACACTACTTTGGTGATTGATCACTACAAGGTGAGGAGAGCTCAGGAAAAGTCATGAAGAAACTCGATGCAAAGTTTGAAGACGAACTTCAGCAGAATGGCATCAGTTGTATTTTCTTTGATGGGCGTCGTGATGAAACCAGGGTCATGTTGAAAGCAGAAGAAAATGGCAAACTATATCCAGGTTTTAAGCTATTGAAGGTGATTCCTGTAATGTAAACACTGTTTGAGAGGGAGCAGTAATGCATTATGTCGAGGAGAAGCTGCAAAGGAAGCTGGTGTGGATTGTTTGTGATCTGCACACAGGAGAACTGCCACTGAGGCACCTAGTGACTGCTTTAGATGGCAAGACACTAAGCAACAACAAGGAAAAATGTTGGATTCTTTAACTGAGCTAAACATGAATTCTGATATTGCAAAAGTTTGTTTTGGTCCTGCTCTCCCTCAGCTCAGCGACGAAGTGATGACAGACTTAAGCACAGATAAAGGCCATGGCTACAGGACTGTCACTGCAATTAGGACAGGAGTTTTGCCGAAGGATCTGAAGCTGGATTTGGATTCAGCATGCAAAACTGCACAAAAATATTACTAGTCGTTTGTGAAGTTCGAGAAAACATCATTAACTCCTCAAATTGACACACCCTAATACTGTAACTTAACGAAAAACACTTCTGTAATCAAATTGAACTGCGATAGAAAAGACAAAATCCTAGCAAACAGTACGCGCAACCAGTGGTGGACTGGAGTGTCAAAGCGGCCCGGGAAAAAAATCAAAAGCGGCCCAATCCGACATTTATTTTTCTTGGGGATTTGTTTTCAGCCAAGATAACAGGTAACTTTACAACGGGATAGTCATAACACAACGATGAATCGCAAACCTAATTTACATCAGACATAAAATATTAAGAATGCATTTAAAGTAATAAATCGATTTATCATAACCCACCCAAATGATGGTTGTGGTATAAGCAACTTCTTTAAGCTGGGTGCCATTTCAGACACACGATCTATAATTGTGTCATTATATAGTTCACTTAAAACATCGGTTTCGACCGACATGAGCAAAAATGCTTAAAGATTTGCTTAGCAAGCGCCTTTTAGTGTACTTCAGTGTTGAGAAAGATCTCTCACACGCTACTTGGGTACAGGTCAGAGTCAGTAAGAGGCCATCCATATAGTGCGTACGCAAAAATCTGGAAAAATTGGACCCTCCCCTCCCTGGACGCACACGTACTTTTCCCCACCCCCACCTGCTTACGTACGCTTGACGCACCTCATCCTCAAAGACCAGCTGCAGAATGTGTCAGTACGACAGGTCCAGGCAGTGGCTGTCTGCACTTTAGGCCAGATTGAAGGACGAAAGAGACAGTCACTAAATGTTCGACGATTAGGTAGAGGACAGCGTCAATGAAGATTCTCAACATGAACTCTGTGACGACCAAGCTGGGCATAAGAGTGACGAACTTACGAAATGTAAATCTTGCAAAAAAGTCCTGTTTGCTGCTTTTCTGTGTTGCATAAAACCAATTTCTTTGGTCAGACTTGCAGGCTCCTGTTTTGTGTATATAATTCTTAGGACCCATCCATATAGTACGTACCCGTGGAGGGTGGTTAACCCACATGCATGTGCTTGGGTCCACTAGTAATGTACGTACCCATAGGAAACGGGGCGAGGGAACCTATAATTTGTCTATATTGGTCTTCAAATTGATTGGCCTTCAAATGAGCCAGAGTTCAGTCTTTTCAGCTATCAGGCACTACCAGGGGAAGTAGAGGTGTTACTTGTAAGCCACCTTACGGTCCTTACCTCTGAACGCTATTATTAAACTATCACACAGCTCAGAAGTGAGTCCATGGATAACTCAACTCTCCGGGTCCCTGGGCATTTGCCCCCCTACCCCCTCTCGGCGGGCATGAGAAGGCAGACTTATATAATTAACATTTGAATCTTAAAACGAGGTTCTACTTCCGCTAAGTTTGTTATTGACGAAGATTCTTTTATTGTTATTGGTTAATAAATAATGAAAAAATACAATTACGAGTGATCTAACTTTGAAACGTAAATGTAAAGATGTGCGAAAAAGGTAAGAGATAAGAAACTAAAAATTCTTGCTAAAGATGGAGCCAAGTGCAAAAATCTAGTCGATTTATTTAAAGTTACTCAAGGCAAATTTAGGGGCCCGGACCCGCAATCAATTTATGAAAAATATTATAATCAGTTATACAAAGTTCATGATTTATGCCTTTTTAAATATAATATTACTGAATAAATCGTAGATGTATACATACAAACATAGTATCGTACGGTCGTACTCGCACTTTTTTTATTTCAATTTATGGCTTTTCAATTTTCTCATAAAGCCTAAAGATAGTTTAGGGGCCTGTGACTGTTCTGCCTATGGGCCCGGAATTTCTGTCGTCAGCTCTGTGCCTTCTAGCGAATAAAAAATAACGCCGTCATAAATACCAAAAAAAATTATTATAAATAACATAGCTGATTTTTAGACAGTGTGTCTAAGAACTTAGAAGCGGCCCAAATATCACCGACCCTTGCGGCCCTCCGGGATTTTTCCCGGTGTCCCGGTGGGCCAGTCCACCCCTGCGCGCAACGCGCAAAGCTTTATACACTCGTCAATGAACTGTAAGCAAAACGGACTGAAAACGGTAAACGACACATGCAAGAATTGTCTAACACACTAGCAAAGAAAACCCTAGGTCGGGGTCAGCACTTATCACAAAAACATAAACGCGGGAATTAAAGGTAGATCCCGAAGATTGCGACGAAGGACCAAGTCCTGTGCATATACGAAATACACAATCGACTGAATGAAAACTGCACTAATAGACTATAAGCGGAATCGGTAACGTAGCGTAATCACAAGCGCAATCATAATGGGAATTGCAATCAGCAAACGTAATCATAAGCCTATTCAACGTAATCAGCACGCACTTGGACTCGGGACAAACAGAAACTAGTCAGGTGAATCCGGAAAGTTGGCGGACTGACAAATGTTGCGAGTCGGCGAAAAGGCCAAAATAAATCTGGGTTTTTCCACGTTGTCGGATCAGGCTAAAATGGCACGCTAATAGGAACAGGGCCAGGGGTAGGCCACCGCCGATCATGAAAAGGGTGAATTAGCTACACGCCAGAACAAAGAACAGGCTGTGGCTGCGACAATATACCCCGTGATCGATCGAGTCAGCCGATCAAGTCGATCGAAACTCGGCCAAGTTGAGTCGGTCGAAAACTCTTCGACTCGATCGACTTGCAAGTCGAGTCGATCGTGAGTTTTTCCAAGTCGAGTTGATCGTCGTTTCCTCGACTTGACTCGACTATGAAATATTTCTTAGTATTTTTTGCGGCTGCGTCACAAAATGTTCCACAAGATGTGATGACGTAATTCTTTGTAAACGCAGAAGTACTGTATTAACCTGATTTGAAGTTAAGTGCAAATTATGAGCCTTTTGGTGATTTGTATAGTGGAAGCTGCAGATACTTTTTTCACAGTTTTACGGTGAAATGGACAGATTAAGATGCGTTAAAAAATGCGCGTTTCAGGAAATTTAAGATCTGTGATCAGTAACAACAATCTCAAAACGTTCGAATGTCTGATGCTAGGACGGGACTGAATGCTTAATCTCTGCACTACAGACAACTATATGCACTCACTAACTTCCGTACTATATACACTCACTAACTTCCGTAATCTTAAGCAGCATAAAGTTTCTTACAATAACTATTAACTAGACACTGCAGTCTTGTACTGCCGTCTTATGTGTGGAACTGGAACTAATTTATGTAGGAGATTCCCTTGTAGCCTAGCTGATCGAGTCATTACGTTACTTAACCTGTGGAAGACTACAGTCTTGAGAAGAAGAGAAATTCCGATTAGTATATAAAAGTAATTTAATGAATGAACTGAATTTGGGATACAAATAATTAAGAATATAATAATAAATATAAATGTAAAACCAATAATAATAACAACTTCTCATACCGAATTTAGAAGAACAAGTCACCAGCCACGCAGCGATCCGGGCAAGTTGCGCACTCCTGCCCGAATGCTGCGAACCCCGAATTCCAGGCTTAGGGGCCTATATGGACTTCCCCCGCGTGGGTGTGGTCACGTGGTCCATCGAGGCTTCTCGACAAGGGAGAAAAAGATGAGACAGTCATTTGGCAGAATCACCCGAAAGGAACGCCTACCCCGGTACCTTGGGATAGGGACCTGTCCGGAAGACCGATTGCTTCAGCTGGGACCCATGACGAGTTCAACTGATAGGCAGTCTTGTTGTCCTCGAGACTAAGGTCTTGGTCTCGAGTGCACTCGAGTTCGTTTTTAAAAGTCTTGGTCTTGGTCTTGGTCTTGAGGTTCAAGGTCTTGGTCTTGGTCTTGAGGTTTAAGGTCTTGACAACAAGACTGCTGATAGGACTCGAACTCTATCGGGATGAAACACATAAACCGCCATACCAATGTAGAAAGTCACCCACGTAGATTACCCAACCATTTATGTAGCGCCCCATGTAACTCCTCTAAATCAATATTATGTAACCATGCTGTAATAGAGGTCAACTTAGTCATGTAGATTTTTAATTTTAAAAAAGACGCACCAACGGATCAGTAGAGTGCAAGAACGGAACGTTGTACGTCAACAGGTCATGGACAGAGATGCATGGAGGCTCAGAGGTGACTGCGATCGACCTGCAGCAGTCGTTCCGTGTGTTGACTAGGTCGAGACAGCCACCGTATGTATGGGTGGGCACACCCACATGTTGAAGCAGCCCCAATCTAATGATGAGCTGCTTCACCTGCCTTGCCCATGAGCATCCAGAATCTTCCATGTGAATTGTCAAGTCACCCGTTACAACCATTTGGTTTTTATATTATGCAGCCAGTATCTCCGGAAGGGTGGTGAATTCCTGAATCAGCATCGCAGACGATGGCAGCGCTCCAGGGCGGTAGATTGCGACGGTTGTGAACGGACATCGAGATGTTGCAAAAGAACTCAAAAGGACCTCCGAGGTCCTATGAACCCCAGTAGGATATTCCTTCATCACCCTATAACATTCTGTTACGCCAAAGCTGCAACCATAGCGTAGTGTTGGCAACTAGGCTAAATTTATCAGCCTCGATTCAGTCAAAACTGAGTTAGTTGTGGAGCGCCAGGTTCAATAACCTCTTGTCGATGACTCGTGTTACAGCTGAGTTCGTTATGGGCTCAAACGGAACAGGAAATGTTGCAACGTTGGAATCCTTCTGTTTCGGTTGTGCTCTTAACCTCTGTCGTTGTTCGTTATTATTCAGAAAGTCTTAATAAAAGTGGTCGCCATTCCAGTAGCTTTGATACTTGTTCGTGAAATATTCATGCTTACTCCAAAGAAGCTTTGCACATAGTTAAAAGGAAGTAAATCTAGCCTATCAGATTTTCACTCTAGTTGCCTGTCGAAAAAAAAATCAAAAGCGCCAGAACAGCGGTTAAAGAAAAAAAATGTGAGGAGCAACATAAACCTTCCGGGGACGAAAAACGAACTAAAATCTGTTTCAGGAACAGACAAATCTCACTAAGTTCGATGATAGCGAACAATACAGACACTTTCAAAGTCGGATGTCCATACGGTTATCCTTCTTCTCACATGCCTTTCTTCTTGTGATGCAGTTCAATACTGAGAGAAATATGTCCTGTTTTTATGGTGAAATTGGCTAACGGTAAAAGGTCTGAAGATCCAACCAGACGAGTCTCGAATCGCCCAGTTACAAGGAAGATTCCCACCTCAAAGTCTTCGCACTAGGACATCGAATCCAAACCGGGGTCATGCGATAATACCTAAGAATTAAGTCTCAGTTGTTCAGTGTCACATATCACGAAAAGCAAATATCACAAAAACAGAATATGGTCATTTATACACGATAAACTCTTAACATGCATTTAAATAAAACGAAACTTTTGTAGAAGAAACCTGTAAATGATGTGTTCAAACGGAAGATAAGTTTTCTGGGCAGAAAATTCAGTCATTGCTTCCGTATATGGAAGATTACAGTCGATAGAACATCTGACTTTCAAATATCTTGCAAGAAAACGTCTTCCAAGAAAATATTCACATCCAATGGAGTACTGATATTGAAGAGATCTCGAGAGTTCACTCCCGTGAAAGCACACGTCGTGACCAAAAAAATGCGCGAACGTTGGCTTGGGAGTTAAGTCACAATTCCGCATTTCATCATTCAGAGGTGATAAATAATAAAATAGCGTGTGAAAGCCAAGCAACGACTGTACGTCTCCATCGAAAAAATAGTCAAGCGGTGGAAACAGCAAAACATTCGCGAATCCAAACCTTTCCAAGTCGCTCTGCAACAGAGGCTCACGAAGAATTCGCTCACACAAATGCTGCACTTCATTGTATTGGCGACACTTGTAAAGGTACAAAGCACGATAGCAGTCGACAGTGTTGCACTTGATGCCACAGTCGTTGCGAATCACATTGTAGAATGACGACATATTTTCTAAAGCATATTCCATCAGAGCAAAAATTACTGTTTCTTTTACTGTCAAAGGATTCACAGCTGTAGCTACCGTCTCTGTCAACGAACCTGTTCTGCGATAAACGATCCGTCTAGCAGCAATTATATGAGTACCGGTATCTGACTTTATCAAAGCAACGCATTTTGGCTTTATTAAAGCCTTCAAATATTCATCCATAGGATAATATGAATGAGGTATATCATGATAAACATCTAAACGTTTACATATTCTGTCGGCAGATAATGCAGTTATATAATGAGCAAACACCTCGGAAGAAAGACGCAGATCAAAATAAAGTCGTCCTCCAATGTAGTGAAGACTGTTTTCAGTTATCTTCTTGTGAAGTACATACAAACCAAAAATTCTTGCAACATCGTCAATGAACATCAAAGAACCTGCATTCAGTGTTTCCTTAATATCCTTTTGAGATGTCTCATCTTTGAGAACTTCCAAGCAGAAATGTATTGCTTGCTCGTATTCTGTTGTGGCAAAATGGAAAGCAGCAAGATAGGAAAAAGCTGCAGGAGCAATGCCGTACGAATTTGAGCTGTCATACTCTAAAGCTTTTCTAAGAAATTCTTTGGACACGAGAGACAACAGCTGTAGTTCTGAACGACTGTTCGATCCGGTTAAATTTTCCATGAGTTGTTGAGCACGCAGGAAATAAAATTGACTACTTCGTGATGTGAACGGTTTCGGAAAGTTATGATACTTAGATTTTATAATTTTAGATGTCGTCGAAATTTCCTCGAGAGGTTCAGCCAGGAGCATGCCATCCCATGAAATCTCTCCAAAATTCAAACTGTACACAGTATGCAAAATAAACAGTAGATTGTTATAGTATGGAAAACATAGGGTGTTTTCTATTGTTCGGATCATTGTCCATCTCTTATATCTTCTCAATTCATGATTCTCTGTACGATGTTCGTAATTTAGGCAGTGATGCAGTCTCGAAGTTAACCCTTGTTTAACTATAGGACGAAAATGGGAATAAGAAAATGTGAATCTGAGAGAAAACAACCATTCCAATGATAGTGATTCAGTCGCTTTCCCAAATTCAAAATGTGGTGTAATTTGCCGTGTGTTTCCAACTTTAACATTTGTACGAGTGATTGGCAGCATGTAAGTTTCAAAGAACCACTGAACCAGAATGCTAGATTTGTTGAAATCATTTAGTCGTCTTTCAATCTTTTCAAATAGGCCTATCTTGGAGCTCAAGGGCTCATGAAATAAGTTTGCTTCAGGAATAAAATAGTTTCTACAATGTCTCTTCCTTAGCATATCTGAAAGCTTTTTTAGCAACTTACAACAGGTCGCAATAACAGAAGAGGAATTCCACCATTCAGATGACATCTCTTCACACGTCCATAACATCAGCGTCTTTAAATGATACGTACAGAGAACCTCATCTTCCTTTGGACAATCCTTTTGTATTAATTCTCTTTTGGCAAAGTATCTCAGCAAATGATAGGCAATCTGTTGAATTTGAGTCAAACTCTGTAGCAATATTACTTCAGCGAATGAAAATGACAATCTCCACTGTTCTTTATCGTCTCTAGAAGAACGATGCTGGACATAAACAACATGGCAACCATTTTGTACAACTGCGGAGATTGTATCCATTGTCGGCCATCCGTTATGTCTTAATCGAATAGACCAGTCTTGGGCTTCTTTGGGCCACTGAGGACACCACACGCTTTCGACGATATCAAATCCCAAATTATCATCATTAACTGGCTCAAGCGTAACTGCTGGACCTCTAACAACGTGTGGCAAGGTGCTTCCGATGCCTGAACATGTTTCAGTAGTTGCAGCAGATTCTAGATTTAGGCTAAAGTATCCATCTGAAAGTGGTCTACGTTTAAATTCGTAGTTTTTGTACTTCCAATTATAGTTCATTTCCCCCCAAAATCGCAATCGAACAAAACCTGGATAACTGTGGCATGTTTCAATCTTGTAGCATTCGATCGTATCTGATAAGCCACTGATATCAGTTGGCAGCACTGGAAAGTCGCCACTGCAGGCCAGCTTATCAGTGTTGGAAAATAAAAAATCAGAGTCTGTGATGCATGTATTCAGCGGTTCTATATAGAACTCCGCTTGGCTACCACACAATATCGAATACCTTGTCGATGCAGGGCTCGCCGACAACCTTATGTTATGCATGTGATCAGAAACGAAAGAAAAAGACTTTGAAAGTATTTGGCATGTGGCAATGATGAACTCATTCGATTGATCCGCCGTATATTCCGTCATCCTAAATGAAAAACATATCTTCATCCCGAATCATCATATCGTCATCACCATCAGAAGATTTCTGGTCATCATCCACATCAAGTGTCAACGATCTCCATCACTTCACATTTCGACCGATCATGTTTAGCAGAGGACCAACTTTTCACAGACCATCTGTCGGATGGCGATACAGGGCATCTGACACTATCCTTACGAATCACTATGTCGACTCGTCATTATTTAGGCTACATGAAGCGTTTATTAAATGCAATTACAAACTCAAGAGATTTAAATTTAGGTGACTCAACTCAATGAATTATATTCCGTGAAGAAAAGGGAGCTAGTAATAATTAATCAGACCTACCTGTTGAGCTAACCGAGTCTGAAAATGAGCTATGGTGCTACATAATTGAAACCCTTGAATATTCAAAATGTTTTAACTTCAGTTATGTGTCCTATAGTCAAAACTTCAGATTTAATGAATAATGGGCGGGTGCATTTTTGTCTTGTTTTTTGGGAATGGGAATACATCGAACGGCGACGCGGTGAAGGCGGGGGCTCACCTAATTAAGACAGGTGGAAATGGAGGCAGACCTAAGGGGGATGGGGTGGGATTGAGCCAGCCTGATCGGGATGGGTGTGGAACTGTGGATGAGTATAGACCCACGGGGTTGAGGTGGGGATGGAGACCAATTCTGTACCCATATTACTCACTGGGGATGGAAAATAATTCTGTACCCATGTTGCTCACTGGGGATGGAGTCCAATTCTGTACCCATGATGCTCACTGGGAATGGAAACCAATTCTGTACCCATATTACTCACTAATTTGAATGTCTCCAAAAATGACGTACTCTTCAAATGGTCGGGAAGAATGTGGGTCCAGCGACAGGGAACCTCGATACACCTCCTAGAAGACCGCGGGACTTGTGTTGATGTTTTGATGAAGACCACAGCCGACATCTTTTCTTTATGTCTGGTATTCGAATATGTTTCATAGGTGAGTAAGCACAGTTGGTCGGTTGCTCGTTGAGGAACACGCAACAAGTGTAGGTTGTCGCAGTAGATCCGTGACATGATCGGATGGTATCCTGCCATAGGTAAGACTGACAGCAGAGTTAAGCAGTAGGCTATTTTACTAGTCAATTCTGGAGACATTGAAGTTGTTGAATATGATAGCGGCGGTTGAGGTTGGAATGAATCTGCGGATTGTTTTATACGACGCAGTTGGTGATGTGGTTTATGGTCGTAGGATTGGTCTCATATTTCTCGTAATACTGGGACGGCTGTGGCTATGAAGCGATTCGCAAATTTTAGTAATAAGGTGACGGAAGGGCGGAGAAGTGTTAGGGCGGAAGTGGAGCCGCTTGAACGAAGTGCTTGAATCGTGAACAACTGTATCTTTGGAATGTGAGAAGTAAGATAAAGATAAACAAATATTCTTTTTTAAACCAATTGCTATCCGCATTTTGGTGTACAATCGTATACATTGTTCTGCTACCCACAAACAGTTCAAATCTAAGTCTCGTATATATATTTTAGGGTGATTCAGAAAAATAGAAAATATTATATTTGTTGTGCTATTGCTTTTTTCTGTTCCTTTTGGCAATGAAATAAGCAACAAAAAAATTTCAATGAATTTGGATGATGTTTAGTACTGCCTCAACGACTTTGAAATTAGTTAGTTTTAACTCGTTTTGTCAAAAAAAAAATCGAATTTCAGTAAACAACCAATTTTACTGAAAAACTTAAAAGTCAAGTCTAAAAAGAATGTAACACTGCCTAAGAAGCCATATCTATAACCATAGGCGTAGCCACATTGAGAAATCTTATATTTCAAAAATTTTCAGTAGGTTATAACGCCTCACCTCTACTACTCCTAGATGTCTCCCGGAGTTGTTTCCTATTGAATTTAAGTCTGGCTACGTCCGTGTCTATAACTTTAAATGCCAATATGTTTCTAACGAATTAAAATGAAACTCGTTAGAAACTATACAATTATTAAGTCCCCAATTTCTTTACTCTATTTTCTAGAAAAATTAGTGACTACGACTGCATTCAGGAAAAAGTGTTTTTTGTTTGAATCTGGAAATTGTCTCCGATGGTCTTCTACAATTTGGAACAAGAATTGTTTTTGATCTGGGTTCGTCAAGGTTGAGTTGAAGGTTAATGCTAGTGCAATCCCTCTTTCCGCACTGTCACTGACAACTTAAACATTTGCAGCACATTATGAATCGATGAATCATGTGGTTTTTCGAATGCTGCTGATTGAAAGCGATAAATTAGATAAAACGGATACATTATCGTCGCCATGAGTTCAGTTCTTCGCTGCCGCTGATATGTAGGTTGCCTTTCTTTTGCTGACATTTGTTCGATCCAGTGCAGCAGCAAGATTTGGTGGAAAGATATTGGGAGAGTTGAACTCATTTTGTCTGACTATCATTAGTCAGTTGTCGATGGAATTGGATTTTTGCGCAGTGTTCCTCCACAAAATTTGAAAACTGTTCATAAGTACTCATCTTTTGAATCACTGTGATCTGATTCACTTTCAAAACTTGATGTAGACAACTGTTTGTGACTTAGATATTCCGCTGTTTTTTTCCTTTCCTTTCTTCCTCTTTTATACGCCTTTTGGTGATTTTAGTTTTTTATTTTCTTCTTTTTTGGGCAAATTTGCATATATATTCTTTCTGATCACTTATCCACAAGAAATGTTCTGTATTCTTCAATTTCAAATATACTCGTGGCATCTTGATGAGCAATATCAAAGAAAATATTAATTGATTTAACAAAATCATCTTCTTTAACTTGCTGTGTCATTTCCCACACGATTCTTGTTACAACAGATACTTCTATATCTTGCTAGTAATGCTTCTAGCTTGCGAACAATGTTTCTTTCTTCTGCAATAGGAATCCTAGCTTTAGCCCAGATTTCGCTTACCTCTTGAACTACATTTTCACTGCATCTTTCTGAGAAAGTTTATCTTTCTTGTGATGAATAAAATAAACTTTTTAAACAGCCAAGCTTGTAGGCAATACTCTATTTCAGAACGCTTCCTGAGTTTCTCCAATAAGATGAATGGATGTCTTTGACCTGGTTTCAGCCATAATATTATTTCCTTTATTTATTAAATAATGCTAGTGTACAGAATTTCTCAAATAGTTTCCAATAATTTCTTTCTCATAAATTATAGTAATATTTCATGTTCTTTTTTAGTTCTTTATTAAGAAATAAGTAAGTAAGTATTACTGAGTAATTTAAAATGCTTTACAATAAAAATATTAAATTGAATAAAATTTATATTCCAAATAAATATTTGAGCTCCTTGAGGCAGTCCTAAATACAAACCAATTTCAGCCATATTTCACAGTTTTGCTCTATGGACTAAAAGGAACGCAAAAAGAGCCTCTCTTAATTGTTTACTTTAATTTTTTCCTACAGAACTTGAATCACCCTAATATATATTTATATTTATATATATACACAGATGTATATGCATTATATATGTTGCCATATAACATCCTAATAATAATGTTTTCCACATCAAGTTATCGGCAGTTGGGATGACGCGATCATGGCAATCGGTCTCAGATGGAGGGCTTAACGGCCGGAACAGGTCATGCAAAAATGTTTCCCTCATCCACCAAGATTGTTGAGAAGAGGGAAGAGTCTGCTCTGAGACATAGCTGCCCAAAAGTAGGCGTATCATCTGGAATAGACCTGGGAGTCGACCCCAATAAGTCGACTTGGTCATCCCAAGTCGAGTCGAGTCGTTTATGCTTAGCGCAACTGACCCGAAGTCGAATTTTTACCAGAAAACTGAAGTTGTTTTTTCCACAAGTCGACTTAAACCAGTGTTTAATCTAGACGTCTCTGGGGGGCAAAACGTCCTCCCAGGATTGATGTTTCCCCCCAGGATTGATGTTTCCCCCCAGAGGCCAGCAATATTATATGGTAGAGACCTTTTTGTGGAGGCAATTCCCCCCAGGATACATAGTTAAGACCCTCGAGAGAGAGATGATTTCCTAAAAAAAGGTCATCAACGTTTTGGAGAGAGTAATTTATAAAATGTATACAGGAAAATTGTACAAAAGTTGGACGAATGACTAAAAAAAGGTCATCAACTTTTTTTGAAGATGAAAGTTGGAAAAGTCAGGACGAAAGTTGGAAAAGTCTTAAACTTTTCTCAAGAAATTCGTCGCTCCCCCCAGAGACCTTGTTTCCCCTCCCACAAGAGGGGGACTAGATTAAACACTGGACTTAAACTGACTTGAGACACAAACAAATCTAAATTCTAAATTTATCACGTCACACTAATGATTGTGAGGCCAGGTCAGCTGTTTTGGCAAAAATGAATGAAGCATGGGCCTACCAGTTCTAGCTTCTACCGCGTACTTATAGGCTGTGATATTATTATGTACAAGGTAATTGCCCGTCATATATGATGGGGGGAGAGGGAGAGGTAGGCGTGTGGCAGGCAGGCAGAGAAGACCCACTAACCGCTGTTTGTGTATGCGCCAATCCGCCTGCGTCTCTGTCTGACCATCCGTCCGTCCTGGTGTGCGCCCGCACGTCCATCCGCCCAGCGTCGAGTGTCGGCAGGCTGGGCCAATTTCTCCCGCCCGCGTGATATGCCGGCCTTACGGAGGTTGTCGAACGCAGTGAGAGAGGGAGAGGGATGGATGGGAAGGAGCGAGAGGGAGGGATATTTAGGGCGGGAGGGACGGTGGCAGTGACAGACTCAGTAACCGCTGTTTGTCCATGTGTCAATCCGTGCTGATGTGCGCCCCACCCGCCTAGCGCCGAGTATCGGCGGGTCGGGCCAACTTCAGTTGCCCGCGTGATATGCCGGTCTTAGGGAGAACGTTGCAGCCACATTTCACACATTCCAGAGAGTTTCTCGTAGGACACACGGATCTGGAAAACTATTAGCGTATAGAGATTATCGACGTCGTCTGGGCTAAACAGTTGCATACTTATTTTTTATCGGTATCGTGCCGATTTATTGTATAATTTGTTATTCTATGTTAAAACGTCACACGTACATTTAATAAATAATTGGCGAATCGAAATGTTAACAATTTTATTCATCTGGCGTTGAGGTCTCATTACTCATTATATGAAAGTAATGCTTGCCAGACAAAACTGGCTTGACATATTGTATTATTAGCCGTACATAATCGTTATCACCATATCAGAAGTCGACTTTAAGTCGGAAGTTGGTTGTTTTTCTGCCAAGTCGGATCAAGTCGTGTTGGCTCCAAGTCGTCGACTTAAAGTCACTTTAGGGTCAAGTGGGGTCAGATTGACTGACCAAAGTTACTCCCAGGTCAAATCTGGAAGGTAATGGTAGCGGATGAAGCGACGCATAATTGTATTGTATTGTATTCGGATATTGATAAAGCGCTTCTAGCGGGAGAACCATTCAGAAGCGCTCCTAGCGCGAGAGACCCCGAGAAAAAAAGCAAGTTTTAAGAAAGGTAAAAGAGGAAGAGACGTTACCTGAGAGAATAGAAGAACGAACGGACGGAGGAATCTCATTCCAAAGAGCAGGGCCAATGGAAGCAAAAGACCTAGATTGAGCCAGAGAAGTCCTGACACGGGGAACGAGGAGGTCCAAACGGTCAGAGGAACGAAGAGGACGAAGAGAAGCAGCAGAGTGAGGGCGATGAATTAAGTCACATAAATATTTTGGAGCAAAACCAAGTTGATCCTTAGACATAAGGATGAGGACCTTGAATTGGATGCGGGCAGAAAGCGGGAGCCAGTGAAGTTCTTCCGCCATAAAGGTGATGATATGAGAGAATCGAGGAAGACGGGCAATTAATCTAGCAGCAGCATTGAGAACGGACTGAAGAGGAGCAAGACGGACCTTGGGAAGACCAATGAAGAGGGAATTGCAGTAGTGAAGTCAAGAGCAGACAAATGCATGAACAATCGAAGTGAAAATTGGAGAAGAGAGCATCCTAGCTAGACGGATAGCCCTAAGGCGCCTTAGGTGAAAGTAGGAAGTGCGGGTGAGTTTGGAAATGTGTTCAGTAAAGGTGAGAGAATTGTCAACGGTCACTCCTAGATCACGAACGTTAGACGAGAAAGTGAAAAGTGGAAATCTTTTAGGGAGCAGAGCAAAGTCAAACGGGATACAGAAATTTCGCCCCCGAAAGAATCGCCCCCGGAAGATTCGCCCTTCACATTTCGCCCCCGGGAAGATTCGCCCCGGATGAAAATGTAACTACATGTAAGACTAGAAG
This sequence comes from Allolobophora icterica, assembly GCA_963556255.1. Taxonomy (NCBI): domain Eukaryota; kingdom Metazoa; phylum Annelida; class Clitellata; order Crassiclitellata; family Lumbricidae; genus Allolobophora; species Allolobophora icterica. The sequence continues at coordinate 11,574,069 of OY744610.1, forward strand.
CGGGATCTATAATGAAAATGTAACTAAGGCTAATACAGTTCAAACCAGAGGCTGGATCTATGATGAAAATGTAACTAAGACTTGAAGCTGGGTTAACGATGAATTTTACGGGGGCGAAAGTTGGGGCAGGGCGCAATGTCGGGGGCTAATCTTCCGGGGGCGAAAAGTCCTAGAACCCCTCAAACCGGTCTCGTTCGCTCCGACTCGTAAAGCCCCACCAAGCAGGAGAGGCATAGAGCATCCTAGCCAAGTTTGTGGCACGAACAACATCATGAAGCAGCGGTCCGCGCAGACCATGGCCAACCAGGGTACGTAAAGCATAGATAGACTGCCGCGACCGGCAGCATATGCAATGAGTGTGGTTTCCAAATCCCAGCGTATCCGTGACTGTGACCCCTAAGATTTCCATGCTATTGACCCTTTCCAACTCCGGCATTGCATCAGAGGCCTCAGTCCGGTCGCGTCCCCCCCCCTCTAGGGCGTCGAATTAGCATCTCACGAGATTTCCCATGATTGAGCTTCAGATTGCATTCTGCAGCCCATCGCGGCACATGTATCAGCTCCAGCGGCACAGAGGCACTATTAGAAGACGGAACCAGCAGGTAGCAATCATCAGCATATTTTATGGAGGCTATTTGCTTAGTGAGCAGTGACCAATCTAGAAATTGCTGAAATTAGATTGTTGGGCCCATGCCCGAACCTTGGACGATGCTGGCATTAATATCAACATACGCTGATATTTCCCCTTGAAATTTAGTGCAGTGCTGGCGATTCTCCAAGAAGGCTATTATGCAATTGTAAGCCTAGGCGTGATCAGGAATTGTCATTTTGACCAGGATATTCGCCAGGTAGCCATGACTGACGGCATCAAATGCTTTAGAGAAATCTAAAGCAATCAAATGGACATGGTGATTGGATTTAACCTTCGCGGACGAAGAAGGGTAAATAATTACCCCAGAGGTGTTTGGATGTTGATTGCGGAACAACTGTAGGTAGGCATAATTTGTCGTTCCATGTGTTTACAAGTTACCATCAGTGACATATTCTGACTGCATACCCACCACATTGCCATGTCGTGGGAAAGAGATTTTTTCAATGCAAAGTGTCCTGGGGTAAAAAGTTACCCCACTTCGTCGTCGACGTAGTTATTTTTTCGTCCATAGGGCAGATATGATTTTTTTAAATATGAGCTCATAAGTGACCTGCAATCATAACTCAAGTGTGGAATCTACCATGGAATTGAGTTTTAATAGTTTCATAATTGTGAAGAGTTTTTTCCAAGATGGCGGCCACACAAATATGCATGTCTCAGCTCATAGGTAAGCTACAATGACAAATGAAGTGTCAATTGTAATATTTCCAAGGTCAAGGAATCGATGTATCGTAGTGGCAATAGTGTGCGAGTACTACTGTCCAAGATGGCGGCCAAAATGACCGCCAACACACAAAAATGTGTATATCTTGGCTCAGGGCATATTTTAACTGTATAACTAGTGGGAGTCATAACTCAAGTGTGGAATCTACCATGGAATTGAGTTTTAATAGTTTCATAATTGTGAAGAGTTTTTTCCAAGATGGCGGCCACACAAATATGCATGTCTCAGCTCATAGGTAAGCTACAATGACAAATGAAGTGTCAATTGTAATATTTCCAAGGTCAAGGAATCGATGTATCGTAGTGGCAATAGTGTGCGAGTACTACTGTCCAAGATGGCGGCCAAAATGACCGCCAAAACACAAAAATGTGTATATCTTGGCTCAGGGCATATTTTAACTGTATAACTAGTGGGAGAAATGTCCCAGTAGTCTTAGGATTTGTCCCAGTAGTGAGGCTGATTTGTCCCAGGCATTGTATGTTGAAACTATAACTAGTGGGAGAAATGTTACAGGAGTGTCCCAGTAGTAAAATGAAAATTAGTAAAATGCATTGTCGGCCATGAAGGTTTTTGGGAGGGTGATTCCTAAAAAGGTCATCAGATTTTTTGAGGGATGATTTCCGAAAGAAAGTCACGAAAGTTGAACGTTTTGTGGGAGGAATGACTAAAAAAAGCTCAGCAACTTTTTTAAAGATGAAATCAACTTTTTTATGGAATTCCCCATAAAGTCGTTTCATTTTCGATCGCGGAAGAAATTTACAAACAAAAATGGTCGGCCTTGTTCCATAAGAGGAGGACTAGATTCAAAACTGATCAACCAGACGTCCGACTTTGTCCCAATAGTTAAAATTTCTTAAAATATGCAATGAGTACTCATTGAGTAGACTCACCTCTCTGCGTAATTGCAGACAGTGCAGAATGCATAAATTTAATTGATGGTGTACCAGGAAGTCGTTGAGCGAACACAAGTGGTACTTACAATCCGTTTTCTTAAACAGAGTGCATAGGCGCCGAAACTCTACCTCTTTCGCTGCCGCCGCCAACTCTCCTGAAGCTGCTGGTCTCAGCTAGTTTTCTTTGAAATCCCTATTTTTGTTAAATTCGAATTTTATTATGATACAATCAACTGCCAGAATAAGACCAACCAACCAAACATAATGTGACCTACTTGGATCTTCGCCTGGACTGAGACTGCAGGCTGTAAGCAGCTATCAATATCTACAGTTATAGGTTACAGGTTAGTATCTATTATTAATGAGATACAAATATTGTTTCCCGTTGTTCCGTTCGGGTTCCGTTCGGAGACCAGGGAGACGAGCGCAACATTGAACAGTAATTTTCCTCCGTCAGAAAATGTTCCGAATTGCCACAGCCGCCAACAACGACTGGCCTAACTCTTATTTCGTGTTCCTCTGCTGTTGATGCTGATGATGTGGATGTTGATGCTGCAGACCCTAGTGCCACGTGCAACTGACTTTAGCGATAGACTTCGATCAAGGCTGATCAAGTCAGTGGGGGGGGGTGGATAAAGTATCAAACGGACGAGCCGAGGGCTGCGCTGCTGCACGAGAACGAATAGCAGCCGAGGCTGTCACCGCCGCGGTGAACCCATGTTCCTCCACAAGTGACTCATTTCTAACACACACATACAGCCACACACAGACACAGTTGTACAGATACGTACACTCAAAAAACAGACACAGCGAGGCGTCATATTAAGTCTCTTGATAACATACACCAGTTAACGTCAACGTTATCATAAGCATCATGACCACCACTTGTCATCATCTGCATCATCATCATTCATCACATGATCACCAAAACCGCCATTAATTTTCCTCCACCAACTGCCAATTCTCGACATCCGACTCAACATACATATTCGATGTGCAAATAACAGAGGATTAGAAGCAATCTGTGAAAACAGATTAATGCGATCCGAAGTACTTCACTCTTACTTCCATGACATAGCGCAATTCATTGCCATTTGTATCTAAGAACTTTCAAATTGGTTACAGAGTCGTCGAAGCTAAGAAATCAGATTTTACCGGAAATAGAAATTAGGAAGCATAAATTTATGTAAAAGGCCAATTGCCTTTAAGATTTGTGCACGACGATTATTATTAAAGGCTAATTGAGTTGCAAATAATCACGATGAATTGAGCTAAATGTTTGTGATTTTTTTAAACGTACTATTTATTTATGAAAAGTGGACTATATGTTTTTGAAAAATTTGGTGCTTAATTTCTAAGTTTTCGAAGTCTAAGTTGTAAGTTTGGAAATCCAGTATAATTTCTCATTGAAGCATTTCGATAATATTTTAACACGAACAGTACTCAACCAATTCATTATTTTTGTAGTAAAAAACTTGTACGACTAGGCCTACAACAACCGATAATTCTTTGTCTACCAGGACATCTCACGACAGTAAATCTGCTCTTATTGTAGGCCTAATCTTTGTATATTTCGTCGTTTCACAGGAATTGTTTTCGTTCTCACCAAGATATTCAGCGTGTTTTGAACTTCTCCAATTTAGAATTATGTTTATTTAAAGTAAGTGAAATGCATCTGGAAACCAATCAGAAATACCTACAATAATGTGTTCTATCGCTTTGTGTTATTTTTCGTTTGAAACGTAAGGTTTACGGAATATAGGTCAAGAAAGACCCAGGCGCTCATGTCGCAAGGTGGTTAGCGACCTATTCAGAAAGTTTGACCGACCACAGCGTAGCTTCTGCCATGCTCTGTGACAATTCTAGCTGGATCAACATCCAGGTCACCCTACTGCACAGAGTGAACTGGTTGTTTACCCCATTGAATAAATCGGGTCTGGATTCACTAAAAAGGAATATTCTGGTTATGAAAAGTGGGGTATGGTACCTCGGTCCAAAAGGCGAGGGCACGAGTACCCATCGCACTCCTCAAAAATTACGCTTATGCGACACAAGGCCTATTATAATTGATAAGCACCTTTCACTTCTGCCTTGAATTTTTGACCAAGCAGCTATATGTGCATTTCTGTAAGAGAAACTGTTAAAGAATTTCCATGCTATGTCTGATCTTATCTGGTAAATTTCTTATGTACCGGTGCAATATATATTCTTGATTACAGTGTACACTTAAATGTTGAATGTACTTTTCAGTATTTAATTTGTACAAAAATTGAAAGTACTAGAAAACAGTACAGAAAGAGCAGTTAGCCTACGATGCGAACAATGTTCGAATGTCATCTTCGTATGTTTCCTAGATCTATTTCAGCTTTCTTTTTCAAAGCAGTAGGCCTAATCATATGTCTCAGTCAATAGTCATATGACTATTGGGTGAGACCTCACTTGAAGTGACGAAATACCGAATGTACAAGAAAGACCGATGTCTTGTATATTATAATAATGGCATTATGGAAGTCTTTAGCTTATATTAGATTGGATTAGATTAGAATAGATACGACTATGTTATGTTAGATTAGATTATATACTTTAAACACCACAGTCCAAGGCCTGGCTCGTCTACAAAGATCCACGTAAAGAATTCAAACTAAAACATCATCGTAACTTCCAGTTGGCCTACAATTCCTTCTTAGTCATTGTACGCGAACAGAAGATTCAGACTGCGATCGGCATCAGATTCTATGATATTACAAAAATTACAAATTAAAATTTCAACATTGGATTGTCGCCATATACAAGGGCATACTTAGCATATACATGTAGGCCCTAAGTATATTCCCAGATAAGTTATTTTTAGATGAAATTACTCAACGTCAGAGTCGCATGGACTAAACTATCCACTGGCATCAGCGCAACCTGGATCTGCAGCTCAGTAGGCCTGCTTGCCGCGGACGTATGCAAGACGAAGTAGATATTTGAGACGCATTTAATATCCTACATAAGAAATTCCCCGTCATGGTTAAAGCCACTAGGCTGATGTAATATTGTGCTTACTTGTCCACTATTAAAGTATGGCGAATTACGTCCAAAGAACCAAAAACAATCAGTTACTATGAATTTTGGCTACATGCCGTCATATTATATGCACAATGGTCTATCCACATGGACATCATAGCTTGGAGACTTAAAACTGGAAGATTTTCGCAACGAAAATTTAATGCTGAACGAAGGTCATAAAACGTAGGTCTCCAAAATGGCGTCCATTTTCTGTTGTTGTTAATTTTACGGAACTGGTTTATATCGCCACTGTTATGCGCAGCATACTTGTGACTTCGTCCTAAAGATGACACCAACTGACTACAGCCGAGAGAAGACAATTTTTAAACAATTGTACTTTGTAACTTTAACCAAGGAGGTTTTTAAGTAGGATAATTTTAATTACCCATAAAGTGTTGACGTAAACAGGATATCACGAGATCCTTTACATCGCCCTACATGAACTTATTTTCAAACACAGACAAAATCTTTGAAATGTCTCACTACAAACTGCTACATCAGATTATTTCTTAAAATAAAACGTTACCTTTAAAAGTGAAATGAATTCTTTCCATTGATGGTCCAACAATGAAGTGAAACATGTAGCATACTTGTGGGTTTCCTGACTATGGTCATAGGATTTAAAGGTTATTAGAATAACCATCGTATGACTGTACAAGGCGCTGCTGCATAGTGCGTTGTCTCTGTTGATTTGTTTTTGCACTGTAGCCTACTGCGTAAGGCTACCTTGCATTCTTTTAATCGTGATCTCGAAATTTCGACAGCGCCCATAAAAGTGAAGTCGGGGAACCAACTTATTGTTTTTGTATCGTTTTTTGTTGTTGTTCTTATTATTATTATTATTCTTATTATTATTATTATTATTATTATTATTATTATTATTATTATTATTATTATTATTATTATTATTATTATTATTATTATTATTATTATTATTATTATTATTATTATTATTATTATTAGTATTATTAGTATTATTATTATTATTATTATTATTATTATTATTATTATTATTATTATTACTATTATTATTATTATTACTATTATTACTATTATCGTCGTCGTCATCATCATCATCATCATCATCATCATCATCATCATCATCATCATCATCATTATTATTATTATTATTATTATTTTTATCGTCATCATTTTCATTATTGATTTTGTTGTTGGTATAATTTGCTGTTTTTGCTGCTGCTGTTTTTCATGTTTTAGTTATTTTTGCGAATGTTAACGAGGCTTAGTCACTCGAATATGAGGCTCATTAAACGGATCTGAATATTAGTCTGAATCTCACAAGCACCTAATTTTCTTTCTCGCTATTTTCTACCTTAATGATGAATATAGGTAAATAAACGTACATATATTCTAAACTCAGATATGTAGGAATATTCAATTTTATAAGATGACTAACGTGAAACATTTGTGGAGCTTGCAGCTTTAAAATGCTTAACAAAATCCAGTTTACCTCGTAATCGTAAATCCCCAATTTCTGAACCTCTACTTTAAAGGTTTCAAAGGCCAGTGACGTCGTTAGATATAAATGGTCCAGTATTAACTACAGAAAATGCCCTTACAGTTCTACGAGCAAATCCTTGACGACTGGTCAACCAAGGTCTATTTACGCAACAGTATGTCTCATCCACGCGTACGTCTTGAGCCGAGACAGAGCTCCCGCCGACTTGATTGTTGCTCCTCCATTTAATCGGGTCTTCCACGGATCCGAATCAACCCTCTTGAGCTGGTTCATCGGGCGGCTGCACATCTCATAGGTGGACTTGCCAAGACTGACCGTGTCTCGCACTACATGTGGGAGGTTCTGCACTGGCTTCCATTCCTCGGCACATCTTCTTACGGATCTTTTACCTGGTCTGGAGGTGCCTCTTGGGGAAGGCGCCAGGGTACCTGCGGGAGCTCTGTCACCCCGTATCGTTCTATGGCGGTCGCCGTTCTCTTCGTTCTTCTACTCAGGGCGATCCTTTTGCCCGTGCAGCCACAATGCAAGAGCGCACTTTCTCAGTTGTTGGACCTGTGGAACTTTTCTCAGTCGGCAGGTGCGCTTCCTCCCTCTGGGTCTTCCGTCGCCGTTCTATGGGCTCCTTAAGACTGATAATATCCACTTGGCCTGGGTCCGGAGCGCCTCTCAGTAGAGACCTTGAAGTGGCGACATATATATTCTGTTTGCGTGATCTATTGGTTGAATTTCTGAATCAGTTCCACAACAACTAAGAAACGTTGATGATAATAGCTTCTATAGCTACAGCGCTGCATAAAAGAAACTAAGACCAACTTCACAATTCCTAGATCGTAAAAGGTCTGTTTCGTAGAATCCCTCCAGCACAGTCTACATAATTATTGTGTGAACAATTCGTTTCTACATAATTAATAAGTGATTTTACCAGGGGGTATAATAGTGGTCAGTTGATAAACTGTCGATCGAGAGGTCGATGGTTAACCCTCGAATGCCCAAGGGGGGGGGGTCCGACCGGACCCCAGACCCGCTTTTCACGGATAACTTTAGAACGGCTACGAAATTGTAGAAATGCTTTTAGGACATCCTAAAGCATTCAATTGGGCTTCGTATGTTATATTTTGCGTGATTATACTACCACCCTGTAGCCCACAACCATAGCATATACCAAGGACACCCCCAAGATATGCGGCTGATGGGCATACTGGCATATAGCTTGCCAACCCAGAAATAAATTATTTGAACGCACGTTATTGTGAAATACCATATATGAGTCGATTGCAAATTGAATTTGGATTATAACAAGCCAAATCCCGTTAAAATATTCCATTCCTGTACCCCACAACCATAGCATATACCAAGGACACCCCAAGATATGCGGCCGGTGGTCATACTGGCATATGGTTTACCAACCCAGAAATAAATTTTTAGCCCAAGTTATTGTAATATACCGTGTATCAGTCGAATGCAAATTGAATTTGGATTATAACAAGCCAAATCCCGTTAAAATATTCCAATCCTGTACCCCGCAACCAGGGAACAACTACATGCGTACAATTGAATACATGCGAAAAATCCCGAAATTGCAAAGAAACTACAAAAGAGTAGGCCCCCTATTAAAGTTCAAATAAAGTTTCACCAGGTGGCGCTATTGTGAAGTACCATATATATCAGTCGATTGCAAATTGAATTTGGATTACAACAAGCCAAATCCCGTTAAAATATTCCAATCCGTTCTCCAGATATCACAATGAAAACATTGGGGTCCGGTCGGACCCCCCCGTTGGGCATTCGTGTACCAAAAAATAGCTTGGGCACTCGAGGGTTAAATCTCCGCCAGTGCAAACATTTAGTAGTAGATTTCTGCTTCGTCTGCACCCCTAACCAACTCAGCTAAACCGAGTACACTGACCGTACACTGTCGGTGGAAAAATTAGAGGGAGAGGACAGGGCAACAGCCCTCGCTAATATAACCTTCATACTCATGGCTGCTTCAGGGCTAGTTATAGGAACTGCTCTTCTTCTTCTTCCTCTTCCTCTTCCTCTTCCTCTTCCTCTTCCTCTTCTTCTTCTTCTTCCTCTTCCTCTTCTTCCTCTTCTTCTTCTTCTTCATCTTCCTCTTCTTCCTCTTCTTCTTCCTCTTCTTCTTCCTCTTCCTCTTCCTCTTCCTCTTCCTCTTCTTCTTCCTCTTCTTCTTCCTCTTCCTCTTCTTCTTCTTCTTCTTCTTCCTCTTCCTCTTCCTCTTCCTCTTCCTCTTCCTCTTCCTCTTCCTCTTCCTCTTCCTCTTCATCTTCCTCTTCCTCTTCTTCTTCCTCTTCCTCTTCCTCTTCTTCTTCCTCTTCCTCTTCTTCCTCTTCCTCTTCTTCTTCTTCTTCATCTTCCTCTTCTTCCTCTTCTTCTTCCTCTTCTTCTTCCTCTTCCTCTTCTTCTTCCTCTTCCTCTTCTTCTTCCTCTTCTTCTTCCTCTTCCTCTTCTTCTTCTTCTTCTTCTTCCTCTTCCTCTTCCTCTTCCTCTTCCTCTTCCTCTTCCTCTTCCTCTTCCTCTTCCTCTTCCTCTTCCTCTTCCTCTTCCTCTTCCTCTTCGTCTTCGTCTTCGTCTTCGTCTTCGTCTTCGTCTTCGTCTTCGTCTTCGTCTTCGTCTTCGTCTTCGTCTTCCTCTTCCTCTTCCTCTTCCTCTTCCTCTTCCTCTTCCTCTTCCTCTTCCTCTTCCTCTTCCTCTTCCTCTTCCTCTTCCTCTTCCTCTTCCTCTTCCTCTTCCTCTTCCTCTTCCTCTTCCTCTTCCTCTTCCTCTTCCTCTTCCTCTTCCTCTTCCTCTTCCTCTTCCTCTTCCTCTTCCTCTTCCTCTTCCTCTTCCTCTTCCTCTTCCTCTTCCTCTTCTTCTTCTTCTTCTTCTTCTTCTTCTTCTTCTTCTTCTTCTTCTTCTTCTTCTTCTTCTTCTTCTTCTTCTTCTTCTTCTTCTTCTTCTTCTTCTTCTTCTTCTTCTTCTTCTTCTTCTTCTTCTTCTTCTTCTTCTTCTTCTTCTTCTTCTTCTTAGCCAGAGGGACTGCTACTGTCGACGTGCAGCCCACGTTCATCAGCTTCAATGACAACGATTGTTGGACTACATACTGCCATCTCAATCGTAAAGTTGTAATTCATACAGCGCTATTATTTTAAGGTCAAGGTTATTTACGAACGCTGCATCAAGTCAGCATAATAACAATAGCTAGAGGTTACTTATGAAGAACTTACAATTGATTGCAGACAGACAGACAGACAGACACAGGCAGAGACAGACAGAGACAGACAGAGACAGACAGAAACAGAGACATACAGACAGAGAGAGACAGAGACAGTACAGAGAGACAGACAGAGATAGAGACAGACAGACAGACAGAGAGAAGAAAATACGGCTGGTTGCTCTTAGGAAGAGTGACACTGGAAAACGGATGAGTGGATGTATTGGGAGGAGATTTAATAAGAAATAGATCAGGAAATAATCGTAATCATGATCGTAATCTCCAAACTTTTAAAGTGCCGCTCGAAGGCCAAGCGCAGATCACCAGCCAATTCACGAGCGCTACGTCAAATCAGAGGGTGTTTCCAGAGAGTATTTTAAAGGAAGTCCGAGCCCTGTTCCCAGATGGCCAAATGAAATCAGAAGGATTTTCCATAGGACAGTCCAAAAGAGGTCCGAGTCCGGTTCCAGATGGCCAAATCAAATCAGAGGGGAGTTTCCAAAGAAACCAATGATCTCAACGCTGTAAATATCGCGATTTTTTTCTGTGCACAACTTATTATGATTATTGCATCAGATGGGAGAACTGTCGAAAATAATTTATGTCGACCTCAAAAGCCTTTGTTGTCATAAGATGTCGTTGAACTAGTGATCCATGTGTACAACTTTGAGTGTCACTATGTACATGTAAGTTGAACTCAACGTGATCGACTCTTTTAGCCACAAGATGTCGCTAAAAGAATAACAGCCATTACGAATTACGAGGCCATTATGTTGTTGTTGTTGTTGTGATTGTGGCAGTTGTTATTGTTGTCTGTGTTGCTGTTGTTGGTGCTCTTGTTCAGACAGAGGGCCAGACAGGTAGACAGACAGGCAAACAGGCAGGGCTGTAGTCGAGGGTATACGTGGGTATACATCGTGTACTCACCTCTAGAGACCGTATACTCACCTCACAAAATATTTATATTTATTTATATTTAAATACTGTAGCGTATACTCACAAAATACTGTAGCGTATACTCACCTCTAATTTGTTTCGGAAAACTAGCCGGTAATGTGTACTCACCTCTAATTTTACCACTAGGCCTACAGCCCTGCTAGCAGGCAGACATATATTATGACAGGCGGAGAAATAGACAGTGTGAGAGAGACGTCTGTTTGTCTATTTATGTCTGCACTTTTGTTTAATGTGGGCGTGTCTGTCTGTCTGTCTGTCTGTCTCTCCATCTGTCTGTCTGTCTGTCTGTCTGTCTTCCATTCTCTGTCTTGATGCGTCTCCTCTCTATCTGTTTCTATATCTTTTTACCCCTCTGCTCGTTTGGCTTCTATTCTCTCTGTTCGTCCTTCTGCCTGTCTGCTTGGCCTCTTCTCAGTTTGTATACCACGGGTTCCCAAGCGTTTCGTGGGGGTTCGCCGCGATCAAGCGCACTTGCGTGCCAACAGAGGCGTCCTTAGAAGTTTTGTGCTATTATAGGCCGCTATAGGCACGCCGCAAGGACAAAAATGCCGCCATTTACTTAGCATATATATTTCCATTTATTTTCTTATTAACTTCATCATCATCATCAGTTCCTGACGCCAGCCATTTGGCGGCGATGGGTACGAATAATGATCTCCATTGTCCTCGGTCATTTGTCAAGTCTATTGCCCCCTTTAATGTTAGTCCAAGTGATGTTATGTCCTCAGTTATATTATCTATCCAGCGTAGCCTTGGTCTGCCTTTGTGTTTTTTCCCTTCGAATCTTGCATGTAGTGCACTGTGTGGGAATCTGTCAACTGGCATTCTCTCTACATGTCCAAACCATCGGAGTCTTCGTTGAACGACTTTGTCTAGCAGAGTTGTTTTGATGCCTAATGATTGTCTTATGTCATCGTTTCTTATTTTCTGCAGTCTTGAAATCCCTGCGATCTTTCTCAGCCAGTTCATTTCTGCTGTAAGAATTCTTCTTTCATCTTTTTTTCGCATTGTCCAACATTCCGATCCATTTAGGAAAATGGGTTGTATCATTGTCTCGCATATTTTTGTCTTGGTCTTCTTTGTTAATTCTTTGCTCCTCCAAATCCTGTTCATTATTCCAAATGCTTGTGAAGCGCGTCCAATTCTTCTTTGTATATCTTTTTCGGTGCCATGACAATTCGGCGCCGGTCAATTCGGCGCCTTTTGTTAACGCTTCTATTTCTACCGACATTTCGTCTACTATGACTTTCCTTGATCCCGCTTCTAGTTTAGATTATATTTTAATCGTTGATCCCGCCTCTAGTTTAGTTTATATTTTTGATCGTTCACCCGCTTCTACTTTTTGTGATATATAAATCTTTCATCCAGGTTCTACTGTTAGTTATATTTTAACCGTTGATCGCGCTTCTAGTTTAAGTTACATTTTAATCGTTGATCCCGCTCTAGTTTAGTTTATATTTTGATCGTTCATCCCGTTTCTAGTTTTAGTTATATTTAAATCTTTCATCCAGGTTCTACGGTTAGTTATATTTTAATCGTTGATCACGCTTCCAGTTTAAGTTATATTTTAATTGTTGATTCCGCTCTAGTTTAGTTTGTATTTTGATCGTTCATCCCGCTTCTAGTTTTAGTTACATTTAATTATTTTTGCAAAATCAGGATTGATATCTAGCTCAGTTACAGAATCCAACATTTTTCCTAATGGACCTGACCACTTGTTTTTTACTTAGTGTCTTGCCATCTAAAGCAGTCATAGCGCCTCAGTGCCAGTTCTCCTGTGTGCAGATCACCAACAATCCACAAGAGCTTCCTTTGCAGCTTCTCCTCAACATAATGCATTACAGTAACAGTACTGCTCCTTCCCAACCAGTGTTTACGTTACAGGAATCACCTCCAAAAGCTTGAAACCTGGATATATTTTGACATTTTCTTCTCCCTTCAACATTACCCTGGTTTCATCATGACGCCTATCAAAGAAAATACAACTGATGCCATTCTGCTGAAGTTCGTCTTCAAACTTTGCATCGAGTTTCTTCATAACTCTCTCCTGAGCTCTCTACACCTTGTTGTCATTAATCACCAAAGAAATGTCGAACTGAGTAACGAGCTCTAATCCAGGCAGCAGTAGCAATCTCCGCTGTCTCTCTCAGCCCAGTGTGGTATCAAGTCGTTTGAAATCATAATTAGGCGTCCCCTAACCAAAATTCAAGATACTCCTCCGCCCATTGTGGGGATCGTACGGGTAAATGAAATCAAAATTTTGGGGGTCATCCTTACCGAAAGAATTGGGTTCTCCTCGCACATTAACAACATCTATTGTAAAGCTAAACAATCCTTTTTTGCTCTGCGAGTCCTGACTTCGCATGGATTAACTGGAAACCGCCTCCATGATGTTGTACGTTCCACCACAGTTGCACGAATGTTGTACTCATCTCCAGTATAATGGTGGGGATTTACAAATTGCCGAGAGAGAGAGAGAGAGAGAGAGAGAGAGAGAGAGAGAGAGAGAGAGAGAGAGAGAGAGAGAGAGAGAGAGAGAGAGAGAGAGAGAGAGAGAGAGAGAGAGAGAGAGAGAGAGAGAGAGAGAGAGAGAGAGAGAGAGAGAGAGAGAGAGAGAGAGAGAGAGAGAGAGAGAGAGAGAGAGAGAGAGAGAGAGAGAGAGCGCGCGTTTGTCCGCTTTGATACGTAAACTTAAGCGACAAGGGTATCTGCCAACTGATACTCCCACATTTGACCAGTTGTGTTCTAAGGCGGATGATGCTCTCTTTGCTGCAATCCTTCGGAACCCAGTGCATAATTTGCTCCCTCCAATACGATTATCCGGATACTCTCTTCGGCCTCGCTCGCATAATCTTGAGATACAGCGATGTGATCATCTGACAGGGAAGGGTTACATTACCAGGTTATTGTATAAATGAAAAGAAAACAATTGCATACTTATTTTATAATTTTTATTTCGATTTATTACTTCTATGTTTTATATTCAATGCTTCTAGCTACTGTCCCATTGTGCGTTTGCTAATGGTGTAATAAAGAATATACTTACTTACTTACTTACTTAGACTGGTCAGGGCTAGGTTGGTTATGTCCGCAGTACTGTATAGCCCTCTTCGCAGTTTTCACAGGATCAGCAGAAGACTCACCTTAAGGAGGTAAGGAGTTTTTGTCTTTCTCATTACAATAGTCATTCACTGATTCTTCCATGATATCGTCGTACTCTTCAAACTCTGTCTGCTCCACTTCAAGCATAGATCTCTCTGTAATCTCTTCCTCTTCTGTGGTTTGTTTTTCACACTTCATTCTCAAATTTTTCTCTTCATCCTTCCTTTTTGCCTGCCTTTCCTTCTGAGACACTCGTCTTCTAGTCTAATGGAAGTCAACTGGTACTACCTGCTATGAGGTTCAATAAATACACATATTACGCTAAAAAGTGGTCACATTATAATATGCGTTAATATAATAATTATTATATTGCACACAGTGTAAGATAAATTAATAATTCATGAGTAAACAACATTAATATAGTATATACAACATTATTTAATACATTACACAACGTCCAACACACACAAAATATTTCACCAAGCCCCATATGAAAGTAGTCTATTTACGTGTTTTCCACGATAAATTTGACGGTAAATTGAAGTAGGTAAATCCCATTTAAAACAAAATTTATACACATATGTTGATTTCTCACAGGAAAATGCACAATTTTATCCCTAGTACCTTTTTATATATTGATCTTTCAAAAATTGACACACCCTAATATCAAACTGAATTACACTCGGCGTTTAATTCGCCGTCCAACGATGCCTAATAACGTGCGTTGACCAATTTATTTATGGGCTGGTAAACCATGTGTCAATATGACCATCAGCCGCATAGGCCTATATCTTGCGGTGTCCTTGGTAGGAGATAATCACGGAAAATATATCATACAAAGCCAAATTGATGGCTTGAGAATGTCTTGAATCCATTTTTACAATTTCCTAGCCGTTCTGAAGTTATCCGTGGAAAAGCTGGTCTGGGGTCCGGTTGGACATTCGAGGGTTAAAATTAAAAACCATGTGTACAAAAATTAATCAAACAAATCTTGCACTCGATCAATGGACACTTTGCCTTATGTAGGGAACGTGTGTTGGGTTCCCTGCAGTTGGTCCAAGGCTTCTGACTACGATTTCAGTTGACACGACCATCAATTGATGCCTTGTTTATTAAGTCAACAGAGCTACATGTATAGAAGTTGTTAAGCCATACTAAGCTAAGACAGCCGTGCTTCACTGATCCTCTGAGGAACCATAAGGCGTAGTATTAAGTATCATCTGACATTTTTACATAGGCTGTGACTAGCGGACCGCCAGGCGGCCCGCTAGTATTTCGAAACTTGCGGGCCGCCTGGCGGTCCGCTAGTCAATACGATATTTTTTGACTAGCGGACTGCCAGGCGGCCCTGAAATTTCAAATACAAGCGGGCCGCCAGTAACGTGATTGCGCAAGGAGCCCGAATCCTTGGGCCAAAACATTGGCTACACTAACCCTAAACGTCTGAAACCTGTGACTGAAAGACCCCAGTCGGGACGGTTGCTTTGTCCTTGTTTTTTTACACTTTCTGCGGCCATAGTTCCCGCTTCGTGCAGCATAATCGCAGCGAGGAATATCGCAGTTCATTCTTAGGATGTGCAGCCTTCTTCTGCGCATACTTTTTCTTGGATTATAACGTCTTGGCGTGACGGATTGTAAGAATACTAAACTTAATCGGTTCATACAGTTTTTTGGAATTTTCTAAGTCGTTAGAGTTAAAAATTTCACCAACATAAATGAAACTGTCCGTTACGGCCGCCATGTTGCTTATGAAAATAGCCACGTTCTGGAATCACGTGAGTCTTACACGTGACTGGCGGCCCGTTAGTTTTTCGACATTTGCGGGCCGCCTGGCGGTCCGCTAGTCACTTCGTTTTACATAATTATATACGCGTGTAGATATGCATTATGTACGTATGCTTTAGCCTATATGAAGGCTTCTACATGTAGACAGGTAGGCAATCTATAACAGAAGACGGTTAAGTTCTCGCCCTCTGACGAATAAGGCAGCAATGTTATAGGCCAGAGGTGGGCAAACTACGGCCCGCAGGCCGGATCCGGCCCGCCAACACTTTTTATCCGGCCCTCACAATTATTCAGAAAATTTGAAAAAATCAGACCGCGAGAAGTTTTCTTCGTTTAACTCACGTGACGCGGCTCTCTTATTACTATTCCGGTCTCGTCTTTAATAATATCTCTATGCATTAACTCTGCCGATCTGCCCAACTTCCCTTCACATGCAGGTTTTTGCACATGATCTGTATACGCAGGAGTGAAATCCGTTCAAGTAAAGCTAATGTTGCTTTCAAAGCAGATGAGAGAACAAAACTACGGGAACTTTCCTACTTTAGTAACATCAACACCAGCATTGTTCAGCGGTCCGGTCTGGGCCCTTTGTACTTCATCGTGGCCATATCAAAGCTCAAAACTGTCTATGCTCACAATCGTATAATTAAATATGCCGATGACTCTTACCTGTTAGTACCAGCCAAACACAGTAACACAATCAGGGAAGAGTTGGACCATGTAGCAGAATGGGTCAAGAGCTGCAATCTGAGCCTTAATCAAAGCAAGACACAGGAGATGATAGTTCGCCGTCCAGGGAGGTAGCAGGAGGACGCACCAGCAGAGTTTTCGGAACTTCGGCGGGCTCAGAGTATGAAGATTCTGCGAGTTATAATGACTGAAAAACTAAGTTTCGAAGCGCATATAAGGACCGCTTGCGTCCAAGCAAGACAGTCGATGTATGCTCTGCGAATCATGACAGCGCACGACCTGCGATTCCCAAGTTTGCATGACGTAAGAAAATGACTACATTAGCCCGTATGTTATACGCGTCCCCGGCTTGGTGGGATTCGCGGGTCAACTGGAGCGGGATAGGCTGCAGTCCGTGTTAGACCGCTTGGTGCGTCTTAGTCAGGCAGCTTGGTGTAAAAATTGCTCACTTGAAGACAGAAACATGAAATTTGGCACATAGTAAGAACATAGGACGACGAAATTTTTTTAGCTATAGGGCCATCGCAGATTTGTCCTCTGGCCTCAATGGCAGCCATTTTCCAAAATGGCCGACCGAAAATAGAGATTTTTCAATATCTTAGCTTCTAGTTCACTTAGAATCGTCATCTTGGTGTCTAAACATACATATTTAGGGTCAAGAATTCTAATAGAACTAATTTCAATTACTTACCTACAATAGATTTGCCCCTGGCCTCAATGGAAGCCATTTTACAAGATGGCCGACCAAATTTATAGATTTTTCAATATCTCAGCTTCTAGTTCACTTAGAATCGTGATCTTGGTGTCTAAACATACATATTCAAAGGCAAGGATTTCAACAGAACTAATTGCAATTACCTACCTACAACAGAAAAGCTAAATGTGGTAGCCATGTTGAAGTTAAGGTGAGCTGAAAGGGGCAGTCCGGTGAAAAATATAAACCAAATGCTTATTAATAGAAACATGAAATTTGGTAGATAGTATGAACATGTGCTTGCTTACTAAAATAAAAAGAACAAGGACAAGATCTGGTCAACTAATTAAAGGAAACAAAAAGATTTTTGGCTACTTTCCTAATGTTTTTTCATTAAAGTTTCTTTGTTGCAAAGTTGAAAAAGTAAGCTTCTGTATAATTACCAGCTAGTTTTTTTTATCTCCTGTTGGTGGTAGCAAGACAATGTCGAAAGTGTACAAAATAGCAATTCCAGAGCAGCCTAACACGTCAGCTGCAGATTCATCTGTGAAAAGGGACACAGACTGGGATAAGTGTGTGCTTTGTCAAGAACTAACTGGTGAAGTGCTTCAAAATCCAGCAAGTTCCAGACGCGGCACCGATGGAGCAGGGTACAAGACGCTTGCAGATAAATTGCTGGCCTTCAAGAAGATACATTGCTTGCCATCAAGTATTGTTTCCCGGCTGACGGAAGGTCAAGACCTTGAAGAAACCCTCATAACCAATAAGGCCAAATGGCATGAGAGCTGTCGACTGCAGTTTAACAAAACCAAACTCGAACGAGCTGTAAAGCGACAGGCAGAGTCGGTGGAAAGTACTGATGCTCCCATACATAAGAATTACACGCGTCATAGTTCAGTCACAAGTTCGGCTGAGACAGAACAATGCTTCTTCTGTGGGGAACGTGCAAGAGATGCAGAATCATTTCACCATGCCTCCACGTTTGGTCTTGACGCCCGTGTTAGACAATGTGCCATGCAGTTACAAGACCAAAATCTGCTGGATAAACTTAGCACAGGTGACCTCATTGCACTGGAGGCCAAGTACCATGTCCAGTGCCTTTGCTCCCTGTACAACAGAGCCAAACAAATCAAAGGGGCTGATGAGCATGAAGACAGCAGCGCCATTAATCAGGGAATAGCTCTTGCTGAGCTGGTCGCATATATCGAAGATGCCCGAGCAGACAATGAATATGCACCAATATTCAAACTGGCCAATCTTGTTAATATGTATTCTACCAGAGTCGAGCAATTGGGAACATACTTGAGTGGCCGTGTGAACTCAACGCACTTGAAAAACAGGATCCTTGCACATTTCCCGGACTTGCAGGCTTATAAAGAAGGCCGAGACGTCCTTCTTGTCTTCAGTGAAGATGTTGGTTCGGCAATGAGGAAGGCATGTGAGCATGATGCCGACACCGAAGGCATTCACCTAGCACGTGTTGCAAACATTATTCGCAGAGAGATCTTCAACAAGCAGACATTGTTCACCGGTACTTTTGATAACCGTTGCCAAGAATCATCAGTGCCAAATGCATTGGTGGCATTGGTTTCTATGATCCTGTATGGTCCCAACATCGAAACTCAGTCAAGCTACTCGTCGAAACCTCAGGCCGCACTGACATTGTCACAGTTATTGACGTTCAATACCTCTGCTCGCTGCCGAGATGGCAGTTCCCACACTTTCAGGCACAACCTAGAAAGAGAAACACCTCTGCCACTGTATCTAGGAGTGATGATCCACAGTAAAACTCGCAAAAGAGAACTGGTTGACAGCCTGTTTGAACTTGGACTATGCATCTCCTATGATCGTGTTCTGAGTATTTCCACAAGTCTGGGTGATACTATCTGTCAGCACTTTGAAATGGAGAAAGCTGTGTGCCCTCCAAAGCTCAAGGGACAACTCTTCACCACCGCGGCCATCGACAATATCGATCACAATCCGAGTTCATCAACTGCTCAGGACTCATTCCATGGCACAGGTATATCCCTATTCCAGCATCCCAGATGTGAGGCAAGTGGGTTGGAGCGCACCACCGTGACAGCTTTGAACAACAGCCATACCACTTCCAAGAAAGGCGTGGACAAACTGCCGCAGTCATACACCGATGTGCCACCAGTTACTCTGAGCAAGAAAGATCCATCGCCTCCAAAGCTGGAAGGACCCAACAAATCAGATTGCAAACGCATCCCTCAGGCTCTGCAAACAGAACGAAGGTACATATCGTCACTTTAATAGCATTTTGCTACTATTTTTGATTATTTTGCAATTTGCTCTCCGTTATGATGTATATCAATTCTTGAGCATGGTGTGTACACAGTGAGATATGTTTAAGTCTGACAAAGCAAAATTAACAAGATGCCTGATCTCACTGAATCTGCTAAATGCTTTTTGACTTCATTTACAGATGGCTGGACCATGTGAAACAGGTGATGAATACGGATCAACTGGCTGACGATGAAAATCTGTCTTGGGCAGCATACCATGCCAGCTGCAGTCAAGATGACAAAGCAAGGGACTACAGCAAGTCACTAAGTTGTCTGCTGCCTCTGTTTTACGAAGATGCAAAGTCAGTAGCCATGCTTCGCCATGGGATGGATGTCGTAAAGAATGCAGTTGACATTCTTAATCCTGGTCAAGTTCCAGTCATCACTGCAGATCAACCTCTGTACACACTCTGCAAGCAAATTCAGTGGACCTGGCCAGGCCTTTACGGAGAAGACAAATTTATAGTGATGTTTGGAGGCCTGCACATAGAAATGAATGCTCTCAAAGTGCTCGGTGACCTGCTAGACTGCAGCGGATGGACGGGTGCACTGACACAGGCAAATGTGGCTTCTTCAGGCACTGCAGATTCATACCTAAAAGTGTCTCATGTCACGCGCACCCGGCATGCTCATCAGGTTACAGCGTCAGCCCTGCATATCCTTCTCCACAAAGCCTACACTCAGTACAGGAGCAACCATATAGATGTGGAGAGTATGAAGCACTTAAAGGCCTGGTGTGATGAGAGAGCCACAGTCAGCGCACAGTTTAACTTCTGGTTCACCATTCTGCAGCTCCAACTTCAGGTGATGATCTTCGTGCGATCACTGAGGCAGGGTGATTTCGAGCTCTATATAGATTCGTTGTCACGGCTCGTGCCTTGGTTCTTCTCACTTGACCACACGCATTACGCTAGATGGATACCAATACACCTTCGTGACATGATCGTTCTAGCACAGAAGCATCCTGCTGTGTACTAGGAATTTCTGCGTGGCAGCTTCACGGTAAAGAAGACGGGACGTACATTTTCCAATATCGCCATAGACCAAGCTCATGAGCAGAACAACGCTTGCTTGAAGGGTGACGGAGGTGCTGTAGGCCTCACACAGAACCCGCAAGCCCTACGACGATGGATGGTGTGTGGACCAGAGATGGCCCGTCTGATCGAAGAGTTTCAGGCTTCAATAGAGAAACCAGGAACGGAATCTGATCTTCGACATCATGAACAGACAAAAAACACACAGGTGACATTTTTTAACCAAGTTAAGGCTCTCACCAATGTGATCGAGGAGATGGGAAACCCATTCATTGATGAAAGCAATGACCTACTTGTCCTCGATACCAGAGATCTGGCTGATCCAGCAGTGATCAACACAATGCGCAACCTTGAGAACACTGGACAAAAGCAGTACGAAACATTTGTAAACGAACGTCTTGTTACCCAATCACGACATGTCAATGACCCAATCAAACGAAACAACTTTCCTCTCTTCAGTCGTCCACCTGTGCGGAACAAGTCAAGAGCAAAGCACCAGCTGTCATCTATGAAGAGTGACTGTTCACTTTTCTCCAGATTGTACATCTCCTGTCAGACACGTGAAGGAGACCTTGACGAATTCTTTGCACATGAGAATCAGGCATGCCCACCATCACTTTCGAACATGGGCAAATTGCGGCTTGGAACCAAATCAGACATTGTGAGCTGCCTAGAAGAGCTGGTTCCCACTCCATCAGATGACGCCATCCCAGATATCCAGCCAGGTCTTTCACTGGGCATACCCACTGTTGATGCTGTTATTCTGGATGGAGCAGTCATAGTCAACATGCTGAAGCCTGGCACTGCATGCACCTTCTTAGATTATGCCTCCCATATTTTCTTGCCCTACATCACAAGACAGCTGAAGCATGTGCATAGGGTAGATGTGGTATGGGATGAATATATACATGGCAGCTTGAAGAAATATACACGTAGTATGAGAGGTACGGGAAGCCGAAGGCGCGTGGAATCTTCTAATGCTCTACCTAGAAATTGGCAGGAATTTCTGAGAAACGACGAAAACAAGTCAGAGTTGTTTTCTTTTTTGAGCCTGCAAATTGCAAAACTTAAAACAGAAACAGAAAGACAGGTCATCGTCACACTCCACAAAGACGTGCTCTGTACTCAGCCAAGGGACACCACTGGACTTGCTCCTTGTACTCAGGAGGAAGCTGATACAAGGATTTTCCTGCATGTCTTAGATGCTGCCAAACATGGCTGTCGTAAAGTGATGATCCGCACTGTTGATTCTGATGTGTTGGTGTTAGCCATAGCAGCAGTTCAGCAGCTCAGCATCGACGAACTGTGGGTTGGCTTTGCCTCAGGAAAGGGCTTCAGGTACCTACCCACACATGAGATGGCACGTGTCCTTGGCCCAGAGAAGTGCGTAGCCTTGCCCTTCCTACATGCATTTAGCGGATGTGACACAGTATCATCCTTTGCTGGGCGCGGAAAAAGGACTGTGTGGGACATTTGGAAGACATTCAACGACGTCACCCAGCCTTCTGCACCTTAGCTTCAACTCCCAGCTCTATTGATGATCAGCTTGATGTACTGGAGCGCTTTGTAGTACTTCTCTATGACCGTGCGAGCAGTGAGGAGAAGGTGAATGAGGCACGGAAGCATCTTTTCTCACAGAAAGGCAGACCAATGGATGGCCTTCCGCCAACTCAAGCTGCACTTGTGGAACACACAAAGAGAGCTGCCTACCAGGCAGGTCATGTCTGGGCATAGATGTTCGTAGCTGTTCCCAAGCTACCATGTCCTGGTGAATGGGGGTGGCTGCAAACGACCGAAGGAGGCTGGGAAGTGAAGTGGACAGCACTTGCCGAAGCTTCTCGTGCCTGTCGTGAACTGCTCCGATGTGGCTGCGAGAAGGGCTGTAGGGGACATTGCAAATGTCTGAAAGCTGCTCTACAGTGTACTGGTCTCTGTCAGTGTAGAGGCCTATGTGACCGTGAATGACGATGTTATTTAATTCTGTGGCCCAGTACTTTTAGTCTGGACACTGGTTCAGAAATATGTTCAGTGTACATTTATACGAGAACATTAATAACATGTTGAATTGCTGATATACCGTAATTTGTTTTATTTCCACATGAACATGAACATCACAAGTTTCAGAAATGCTTGCAATCCTTGCCCAAAATACTGTACGCTTAACAACCAAAATTACAATCATAATTTTAACGTGACGAGGAAGTAATCTAAAACAGGAAAATAAAATGTTAAGGTCACCTTAACTTCAACATAGCTACCACATTTAGCTTTTCTGTTGTAGGTAGGTAATTGCAATTAGTTCTGTTGGAATCATTGCCTTTGAATATGTATGTTTAGACACCAAGATCACGATTCCAAGTGAACTAGAAGCTGAGATATTGAAAAATCTATAATTTTGGTCGGCCATCTTGGAAAATGGCTTCCATTGAGGCCAGGGGCAAATATATTGTAGGTAAGTAATTGAAATTAGTTCTATTAGAATTCTTGACCCTAAATATGTATGTTTAGACACCAAGATGACGATTCTAAGTGAACTAGAAGCTAAGATATTGAAAAATCACTATTTTCGGTCGGCCATTTTGGAAAATGGCTACCATTAAGGCCGGGGGGCAAATCTGCGATGGCCCTATAGCTAA
This sequence comes from Allolobophora icterica, assembly GCA_963556255.1. NCBI lineage: Eukaryota > Metazoa > Annelida > Clitellata > Crassiclitellata > Lumbricidae > Allolobophora > Allolobophora icterica. The sequence continues at coordinate 11,597,284 of OY744610.1, forward strand.
AAATTTTCTTCATCGTATGTTGATACCATGTGCCAAATTTCATGATTCTGTCTTTTAATGAGCAAATCCTTCATATTTTGCACCAAGCTGCTCCACTATCTGCATTATCTCCCTGCGGACAGCCCCACCTTCGAGCAATTATGTAGCCTTGCAGACGGGGGTCTCTTCGCAGCGGTACTGCATGACGAGGGCCATGTGCTGAACCATCATCTCCACCGCTGAGGCCACAGCACTATTCCATGAGGCCAAGATTGCACGACCGATTAATACCCAGGGCGGACAATTTAATGAGAAAACATTTCTCACAAGAATGCTTTATTGTGTATAAACTATTATGTAAACCAAAGTGCGGAATAAGCAGTTGGTATTAATAAAGAATATTACTTACATACTACCGTGCAGTTGCAAACTACAGGTAGAAAAAATACAGCCTTCAGCTGTCAAGTTTGACAGAAGAGTTCTCCAGGCGATTTGTGGATTTTAGATCAGTTGAGACTGAATTTGCTTTGCTTACCATACCGTTCACATAATTTATGACACTGACAATTAGCTCATAATTATACTGAACTTCGGCTGGAGTTAACCGACCCACAAAGGGACATTGTTCTCAAAGAACAGCTCAAAGGATCAGACCTGATAACATTCTTTTCTTCGCTCAGGAAGGCAAAATTCTCAAATCTTTAAAAATGTATGTTATTCGCATCCACTTACATCTGTCAACAAAGATTATCAGCTATGAAAATAAACAAATCCAAGTACAGGTCTCAGTTAAGTGATCTAAACTTGAACTCAAACTGTGAATTGCAACGAGCGCAACCACTCCGGATTATGGGAAACTTGTTAATTAAATGGATGCATGTTCACAGTCGCATGCTAGTAACAACCAAAGTGTATTTAGGCCCTAATACATTATAAATACGTAAACTTCTTTTCATGGTAGTCGTTATTAAAAGTTAAAAGTTTGTTATCCGGCCCTCCGAATTTTTTTGGCGTTTAATGTGGCCCCACGTGCAAAAAGTTTGCCCACCCCTGTTATAGGCACTAAAATAGTGTCATGTTATTCGTGTGTGTACATTAGGGTGGAGTGAAAATGGCAAGAACAATTTTTTTAAAGTAAACGTTTTCTAATAGTGATGGAAAGTTGCCAGCATGTTAGTGCACACAGTGCCCAAAATATTGTTGATATTGTTGATTTTTGCTTTGCGTCTTCTGCCCTCTACCGCCGGTAAAATATTTACCACGTTAAATTTTTGAATAACGTCAATGTAGTGCATTATTTTTTCTTCTTCTTGAACTGACTGTCGTCGAACGGTTACAAATCATGAAATACACGTTCAATTCAGTTGCGGAAATCGCATCTGCGTACTACAGGATTATGGAATTGTAACCAGGGGCGTAACTTTGGTCTATAAAGTGGGGGAGGTACCAATTTCTTACATGCACGATGCAAGGCGTTGACTGCGATCTCTAAGAAGGCACAATAATAAAATTGGCAATGTACAAAAAGTGGGGAGTACAGTACCCCAGTTCAAAAAGTGGCGGGTACGGGTACCCCTCGTACCCTCACAAATTACGCCTATGATTATAACGCCTAATGAATGCAGCGACGTTACTGAAAGTAAGAAAATTAGGAGAGAACGAAAGACGTAGGCCCATACCGATGCTCTGTTCAAGCAGGATGCGCCAGCATACGACTCTGGGGGCGCCGTAACAAAACGGCGCAGGACAAAACGGCGCAGACATAACGGCGCAGACAAAACGGCGCAGACAGAACGGCGCAGACATAACGGCGCAGACAAAACGGCGCAGACAGAACGGCGCAGACATAACGGCGCAGACAAAACGGCGCAGACAAAACGGCGCAGACATAACGGCGCAGACAAAACGGCGCAATTCAAAGTACCCCGACAAAACGGCGCAGACAGAACGGCGCAATTCAAAGTACCCCGACAAAACGGCGCAGACAATACGGCGCAGTACAAAGATTATGATACCCGTCTAGTGATTGTTTGATTATTAGCGATCAAAAAGTGCCGTTCATTCTCCTTCTAGTTTAATTTACATTTTAATCGTTCTTCCCGCTGCTAGTTTAATTTACGGTACATTTTAATCGTTCATCCCGCTTCTAGTTTAATTTACGTTTTAATCGTATAATGAACTAAAAGACTTGATGAAGTTGCACAGTTATTTCTAGTATATATTTTAGTATATATTAAACTACTATAAACTATTGTTCTTTAGTTCAGTTTTGCGCCGTTTTGTCTGCGCCGTTTTGTACTGCGCCGTTTTGTTGCCGCGATGTTTTGTCTGCGCCGTTATGTCTGCGCCGTTTTGTCCTGCGCCGTTTTGTCGGCGCACCGACTCGGGGTTTTGAGGGGGTTTCCAGAGGGGGGGCGGAGATCAAGAGAGGAGGCAGAGCAGCTGCGAAGGAGGGTGTCGTTAGGGCAAGAAAAATTGGCATTGTACAAAAGAGGCAGAGGATCAGATGAGTCAGAGTAGGAGTAGGCCCTACTTGAAAAGGCGAGACTTCAGTTTGGAGTGGAAAACCCGGAGTTGGATAGAGGAACTTGAGGAGAAAGATGGAGGACGGGTTGGAATGATGATGGATCAACCGAGAATCAAGGAGATCGTTCCAGAAGCATGGTGCTCTGTTGGATATAGCTCGGGTGGAGAACTTGAGGCTAGTAGTGACCGGGGATCGAGAAAGACTGAGATAGGAGGAGGATCGGGTGGAGCAGGTTTCCTGGATGGTGGAGAGATCACGGAGGTACTTGAGCTGGGAATATTATATTGAGTTGTAGGTTAGTGATAGGACTTTGAAGCGCATTCGCTAGTTTAGTCACCGGAGTGGTTTGAGGTTGGGAGTGATATGATGATGTTTGGGCAACTTATCCAAAACTCACTAGCCAGGGCTGTCACGAGAACCGTGACAGCTCTGGTTAGTGAGTTTTGCGGGTGAAGGGTTAAGAAACGATGAGTAAGTCGATAGGTGTACGGAAGAGTTAGGACTTTTCTTGATATGACCAGGAAGGCCTAGGATGATGAATTCAGTTTTGAAAGGGTTAAGGCAGAAGAGATTGGACGACATCCACTGTGAGACTATAGGTCAACCATGTGGAAATATTGCATCGACGGTAGAGGGCAGAATATATCATTTGAAATTTAACTCTCGAATGTCCAAGGGGGTCCGACCGGACCCCAGACCCGCTTTTCCACGATAACTTTAGAACGGCCACGAACTTTTAAAAATGGTTTTAGGACATCCTAAAGCGTTCAATTGGGCTTCGTATGATATATTTTGCGTGATCATTCTACCACCCGGTAGGCCACAACCATACCATCTACCAAGGACACCCCCAAGATATGCGGCTGATGGTCATACTGGCACATGGTTTAGAAATAAATTTTTTAACGCACGTTGTTGTGAAATACTATATATAAGTCGATTGAAAATTGAATTTGGATTATAACAAGCTAAATCCCGTTAAAATATTCCATTCTGTACCCCTCAACCATAGCATATACCAAGGACACCCCAAGGTATGCGGCTGATGGACATACTGGCATATGGTTTACCAGTCCAGAAATAAATGTTTAACGCAAGTTATTGTGAAATACCATAGGCCTATATCAGTCGAATGCAAATTGAATTTGGATTATAACAAGCCAAATCCCGTTAAAAAATTCCAATCCTGTACCCCACAACCAGGCAACAACTACATGCGTACAACTGAATATCTGCGAAAAGTCCCGAAATTGCAAAAAACTACAAAAGAGTAGGCCCCCTATTAAAGTTCAAATAAAGTTTCACCAGGTGGCGCTATTGTGAAATACCATATATCAGTCGATTGCAAATTGAATTTGGATTATAACAAGCCAAATCCCGTTAAAATATTCCAGTCCGTTCTCCAGATATCACAATGAAAACATTGGGGTCCGGTCGGACCCCCCGTTGGGCATTCGTGTACCAAAAAATAGCTTGGGCACTCGAGGGTTAAAATATTTGGTGTGTTTCTTTCTCTCCCATGTTGCATCCTTTGCCCACTATTAGAATTCATTAACTTTAAAAAAATTCACTCGGCCCTAGTGTACATGCAGGCCCTATGCTTTCGTGTCTGCGTGTTTAACGGCTTGCGTGTCGTTGGCGAATTATGTGTAAGCGAGATACATTGCCTATTGCTTGGTAGTCGCCTATTTGAATCCCTGTGCATAGCACGAAAAAGAGGGAAGCTAACGTTGTATTGATGAAGATCCTTTTGAACATGTTTCCTATTTATTTCGATTCAGCGTTAATACTTTGACGCAATTAATGAGACTGCTACTAATTATAGTGGTCACGTGTTTTCTATTATTTACGAGTAAGAATTAACACATAGGCCTAATTAAACTCAACTGATATGTGAATGGAAACTGAGAGGCCTACTCGATCTGTGTTTTGGTCTTCGCGACTTTCCCATTTGGCAACCGCACGACCTGCTGGTCGGGCACGATTCAAAATAGGCCTCGTGTCTATAATTATAAGTAAGTAAGTAAGTATATTCTTTATTAAGAAGGGCTTACAAACGCACAGCGCTGTACAAGAATGATAAAATAAAGATTACTGCATATTACTTCGTAACTTCGTATTACATATTACAATCAACGTAACCAGTTAAGAGAAAAGTTATCGCGATATATATATATATATATATATATATATATATATATATATATATATATATATATATATATATATATATATATTGGCTCCAATGACATTCGGTAAACCTAGTGGAGGTTCATCAAAAGGATTCATGCTCTGCATGACAACGCTTCCTATCAGTGGGCCTGTCATCCATAGGTGCAAGCAGTGGCTTCATAATTATATTGATGACAGAGCAACATGTCGATATCATTGCGTATGAATGCGCGATCTCGCGTGCATGGCTGCATTTCCGTCTATCGGCGTGGTAATGGTAGCATCTGCTTCTGAATTATATATGCGAGCGTGCGCACACAGAACTATTGGGTATAATTAGTCGCTGCAGGAAGCAGTCTTTCAGGAATTATCGACTGACATGATAAGTTAGCGACTGACTTAGCGACTTAGTCGACTGGCCGTAGACGCTGAAACCGTATTTTGAACGCTAAATTTGCCAAAAGAGCAAACGCCATTTTTGATTAAGGCCATTGCTTGACATCAAACAAAGTTATAGATACCACGCGGACAGGTAGTAAGTAAAGATTCTGAACTGGTGACCTGACATCGACTGATTGCTAGACCGTCAGTCTGTTGCACTGCGACTCGTACCTTATAAGCAAGGTCCTGCCTTCTGCTGATGTCTTCGTTAAAAATCGAAACTCGGAGACAGCGATTAAAACAATAAGTAAAATATTAACTTGAACGAAGTCGCCAGCAGTCGATAGCTTAGCGACTGATTTCGACTTGAGGACTTAGCGGTAGCGGCAAATGCATGGCGGCGGTTCTGGGAACTAGGTATAATCACGTATCTTTTCATTCCTGTCTTGTTTAGTCTATAGAAGCTATATACTTGGGACCAGCAATATGCTCCTCCAAATTGTCCTACAAGTTCTTTTACTGTTCTTTTTTCTTCTCAAAATAATTCCATTTTGACGGTTTTGTAGAAAGAGTTTTCCACTTTACCTTAATGCGTGACTTGGTCGGAATTTTTCCTGGCCATTAAGAAGCCATAACAGCTTACTGATGCTCTGCAATGAGGTGAGACAATTGAGTTACGCACTTACACAATTACTTCGATTTATACGTTAAAGCTAAATTGCATTATATGTGTCTAACACGCATTGTTTATAGGGCTATATATGCCATAATTATATAGATCTGTATATGTGACAAATATAATGTACATTATCATACGCTATTTATAATGTATATATATATATATATATATATATATATATATATATATATATATATATATATATATATATATATGCACACACATGTAATAGGCCTAAGCGAATGAGTAGCAAAGATTATAGATATTAATAGTGTTTGCTCAAGACACACAGTACTCTGGTTCAACGTCAGACTGTATTTTCGAAGGATAAGTATATAAGACTTATACGATTTACTTTCATCCGCTGGTCTGCAAATGGCGAGGTCTTCAGCTTATAATTGAACTTCCGGTTGGATATCAGAAGAAACCAGGTGGATCATTACTCATTAAGCTTTTGTTCTTAATGACTTTTATGATATCACTTGGCATGGCGCGGAGAGGCTCCATATTAAGTTGCCAGATACATACGTACGTACATACATGCACATATATATACACTAGACGATTGCCCGTGCTAACACGGTAATATAAGTGACCACGGATAGACACTCATAGAATACAGCTTAAATGTAAATGTAGGCCTACGCGATTTTCTATAGCGACCGTATGGCCTCGACCCTGCTCATTTTTCAGTGAATTGATCGGGTGTATCCTTAACCACCGCTTCCCGTTTGAATAGGCGCTGGTTTTGATTTTGAGTTTCTTGGTCAAATCTGTTTTTAGAATCTTGACTCAATCGTTCTCTGTATCTTCGCATTCGCGCTTTAGCTTGACGACGTTTGTTTTCAACATAATCGTAACGTAATCCATGATGTCTTTCAAAGTGTTGCGATTCGTGAGAAAATCGTAAAAAGCGAAATAAAAATTAAACAAATTTCTTCTATGAGGATTGCATATAGGCCTACTTACGACGAAACGAAAAAACTTAGACGACGATAGGAAGTCTATCGATTATAAATAACAATATTGCTATGTAGGGCAAAAGTAAGCTTTTCGAATGAGTTCGTTTGACTTTGAATTAGGTCGCAATAGTAAACATGAACAGAAATGTGTGGCGAGAGTAGTCTTTTTCGAATAAGTTCGTTTGAATTAGGCGCAATGTGTAAACATAGCCTCTCGGGCGACGTCTCGCCACTGCCGGCCAGCTAAGAATATCCTCTCGCCAGAGGCCTGACCGTGCTCTCGCCGCAACGGCCGGCGAAGGGGCGGCATCTTGCTGCCTCGGCCTCTTGGCAGAGGCCTGGGCGGCTTCGCCGCCTAGCAGAGACCGCGGCGGCTTTGCCGCCTCAGCCTCCTGGCAGAGGCCTGGGCGGCTTCCCCGCCCGGCAGAGGCCGCGACGGCTTTGCCGCCTCGGCCTCTTGGCAGAGGCCGGGGTGGCTTCGCCGCCTAACTCTTAAACGTATCACGTAATTATGGACACAGCCTGCCCCTGACTTTTCTCTTCGTTTATATTATTAATACATGCAACGTACTTATTGGTTTGCATTTGCAGCAGAAAGTAGGAAGTATTGGAAGTATGTATACATTGTATACTGATACTGCAGGCGACTAGACGAGCGCTTGCCGCTAACCCAAACGTGAGCTGGTTCGAGCCTCCGTTCCCATAGTTCCTGTTGGAACCTTGAGCATGTAACTGCAATTGTTATCGTAAATTTCTATAGCGCCTTTCTCCGAGTCTTTAATGCACGGTTGCTTGAATTGCAAATTTGTGCTTTATTAAGCAAAATAATATAGGTATGTGAAGTGGTGATGCTGTCTAACGATAACAATAATTTCTTGATACATCTCCAATAATGGCACTATGTGTTTTATTTTTTCATTGTATACCTGGGAACTCGCTGTATCCCCTCCCGCTGCAACCGTTGCACTGCCTTCGGCTTTTCACTGCTTAGAATGTTTACCAAGGCAACCGCACTGTAATGAATATCAGTCTAAAACATATCTTTTTATGTTCGACCTCAGACTCATTCATTATGTTCTCGGTCCACAAAAGCCTTTCATCTTGTTGTATCCAGAGCCAGGAATGGGTCTGGGACTGCGATCCAGACACACTTCTCTGTTGCTGGATCAATGCTTTGCAATTCGACGTTGTAGTGACAGTCATGGACGATATTATATTAGGGATTTAGGATTACGCTATATATTAGTATTATGTGTTGCTTAGGATTTGATGTAGGCTAAAGAACACTAGAGTCGAGATCAGATAAGACTTGACTGACATTAGGGCCTGACCGGGTGTCATAAGAGGGGGAGCAGGGAGAAGGAGGGGCGAAGGAATGATAGCGCGACCGATAGGAGTGCGAGATTGGGGAAGAGATGGATGAATGACAGGTCTGGGCGAAAGGGGAGAAGGAGGAAGAGCGAAGACTGAAAGGAGGACGGCATTCACTCACGGAAGGAGGAATCGGTGAGACGTAGGATTCACTCACAGGAAGAGGAATCGGTTAGACGTAGGATTCACTCACAGGAAGAGGAATCGGTTAGGCGTACGATTCACTCACGGAAGGAGGAATCGGTGAGACGTACGATTAACTCACGGAGGGAGGAATCGTGTGACGGAAAACTGCAGACGCAGAAACTGTTATGCAACACGAAGTGAGAACTATTCTAGGTGTACATACGTTGTGTAAAAATATTGTATAATAAGAATTGCAAAACATACAAGAGTACTGTCTTCTAACTGTCTTCGCGAGGTGAATTACAAAAACCCACGTGCTTCGAACGCTAACAAGACCCCCGAAGACTAGCCTAGCCGCTCGATTACGTAACACCGCTGCCACCATAAATGAAGACAGATCTAGTAACATCTTCTTTCAGTACATTGTGCCAGCAGGGATTCGGTACAGTGTATTCTTCAGTACACTGTATTGAGAGACGGAGCAGATTTTCTACGCTGCACGGCTCAAACCAGCATCAAGCGGAGACGTTGGAGGACAACTCAGCACGTAGGACGTTGACGACATCGGAGGAAGAAGCGGAACAAGAAGGACGATCGGACGCAAAAGACGAGGAGCACGCGACGATCGAGGCCAGCTGAACAGCCGAGCTCAAAGATCGAGTGAGCAGACGATCCGAACAACCGGAAGAGGGACTCGGATGATCACAAGAGGGCGCGGAGTACGAACTGACGATCGGAGAAGGACGACAAGTGACCCAGAACGACTTGGAGCCTTGGAGAGATCTCGAGTGGACGTTGCGGCGGATTCTTCGGAACTACACACCTGGAAAATCTGAAGAGATCGGGTGAGCGAGACCTAGCTTGTTAAATTGTCTGTTAATGATCATTGAATGAGTGTCATGAATTGCACTGACGCTACGATAAAGTGTATAAGCTGAGATAATTGTTTATTGTTGAAAGGACAGTGATTATTGATTGTTAGTGCGAACAATAGCACAGTTTAGACGAAAAGTGTGAGAGGCTGTCATAGCTTGAGTTTCTATTGATTGGTGTTTTTCAGTGCTTTCGAAAGGCTTCTGAATTTGATTTGATTTGGTGTTTTACGAAGACTTTTGAGAGTGTTAACTCTGAATTTTGTTTGTGTAATTACACTGCATGATTAACAAAATGTTTGAAAAGATGAAAAAGACGGATTTGCAGTTAGAATGTGAGAAGAGAGACATTTCTTACGAAGGTCTGGATAAGAAGGGAATGATACAGAAGTTGAAAGAATACGAGAATGAGGTGGAGCAGAGTGAAAATGAGATGGAGGAAGTGGAGGCGGATGAAGAGAGTATCAGTGAAAGCCAGATGAAGCTTCAGCTGACTCTGGCAGAGGAGAAGCGCTTGCAGGCAGAGACGGAGAAGATGCAGATGGAAATAGCACTTTTGAGAGAAAAAGCTCAGTTAGGGCTATTACAATCGAATGTTTCTGCTTCTGGCACTGATCTACCTTTATCTTCATCTTACGCTAAACTTCCGACGATGTGTGAAGGTGAAGACGCCATTAGTTACTTTCATTCGTTTGAGAAAGTGGCTTGCCTTAACGCTATTGATGAGAGCAAATGGGCTAAGCTGTTACCAGCTCTGCTTAACTCCTCAATGCGCTTACATTATAACCGACTGTCTGTAGAAACTTGTTCAAATTACAAGCAAACAAAGGCAGCGCTACTGGACGCCTGTAGAATGAATGCCAGGTTTTACCTAGACAAGTTCAAGGCTATGAGTAGAAAAGGAAAACAGAGTTATGCTCAACTGCTAGATAATCTGCGTGATGTCTTCAATTACTATCTTGAATGCAAAGACATAAAGGATTTTGAATCTCTTAAAGATGACGTTTTGCTTGAACGCTTGAAGGAAGGTTTGCCTTCAGACACTAAATACTTTGTTGAAGCGAGGAAACCGAGGTCTGCTAAGCAGGTCGCTGAATTTGCTGATCTGCATTTTGAGTGTACTCTGGAAAGTCGAAAGCTTAATCAGGGAGAACTAAAACATAATCATGGTTTTAAGTCTAACAATGTTGACTTTAGAACCAAGCAGTGGGAAAAGCAAGGGCCCAAAAGCTTTGGAAATGAAGCGCCGTGGACTAAACCCCACGACTCCTCTGCGAATGCACGACCAATGCATCATTTCAGCCAGGATAACAGAGCGGGTTATGTAGCCCAAGGAACACAGTTCAACAATAGAAATCACAACAGATTTGAGGAGCAAGCGCAAACTCATGCGCAAGTTAACTTTGTCAGAACAGGTGTAAACGTGAGTAAGGTCAGTGAGTATCGAAAGCGTTTCATGGTGCCACTGTTTGTAAACGGGGTACCAGTGCAAGGTTTGAGGGACTCTGGTTCTGAGGCGTGTCTTATAAGTGATCGAGTGGCGCCATATAAATCGTCCGTCATGGGAAGGCCCATGAAAGTCCAGAGTGCTTTTGGATCGGTTAAATGCTTTTCCACATGTGAAGTTGAAATTATGTCATCGCATTTTGGGACAAATCGCAAGGTAAAGGTACTGGCTGGAGTCGTCCCAAATTTGGCAGTGGAATTTATTCTGGGACATGACGTATTTGTGCAAAACCGGGACCTACTAGACCCGGTAGACATAGGCCACCGTAACAGAAACGACGCAACACCACAGGCGCTAATCGCCACTAGACAGCGTAATTACGACGGTAACGAACAGGACAAGATGGCGCTACGACAGACCATGAATGCACCCAATGAACTTCCAACGGGACCTCATGACGAAAGACGGGCGAAGCGAAAGACGTTAGTCGTAGACGGTGAGCGACCAAATTCAAAGCATGAAGCCATATCGGATGTAAATAACGGCAACGCACTGAATGAACTCCGCGTGGCCGACAGAAAGGCAGAGACGCAAGGTGAGAGACGAGACGGAAGGGGTAAATTAACGGTAATCGACAAACGGTCGAGTTCAAACGACGGGACCAGACAAGATGTTAATGACTTTAATCACCCTAATGACTTTAATGACCGGCAGGGGTGGACAGATAATAAAACCGCTTCCGACGACGGATGGACAAGAGGCAGAGACACCTCACAAATTAATACAGCTACACCGAAGGAGGCGTCTAGAAGGGCGCAGAGTTCAGTCATTAATGACGATAGAGGCGTACTATTCATTACTGATAGCGACGGCGAGACAGCAGGGGAAGAGCAAGAAGAGATTACCGAAGACGGAGACTTAATTAATGACAGTAACGGCGAAGACATTCGAGAAGAGATTAAACGTAGACAGAGACACAGCTAAAGAGAGCGACGATGATACGGCCCACACAGACACCAAAGCAGACGTTAGCGCAGACTTTAACGACTATAGCGGGCAGACGGATTTTAAAATAGACGCGAAGGCTAATAGAGCCCCGTCGATCAAAGGATCAATGAGGAACGAATCATTGGACATGCTATTTGGTAAGACAATGGGAACTAGATATCATGATCGTTCCTCAGGAAAATTAAGGCATCCTGGAGACGTAGAGACACATGTACCGATGGTAGGTGGCGTCCGGCTAGTGGAAAATAACGATGATAAGATAAGATACGTAGCAGACAAGGGACATGACAACAAGGCATTACATAAGACAGACAGAACAGACAGGATGCAATGGAATGCTGCCATGATCAAGACATTTGACAATAGGTTAATTCCATCAGGCGTAAAAAGGTTACGATGCGCAACAGACGAGGGACATTACAGAGAGCCATTAATTAGGAGAGACGGAACATACAGGAATAAGAATAAGACATTTGACAGAGTCAAAGTAGACTCAGCGTCACACCACAGGTCGATACCACCTGCAGGTGTAAAGAAGATAAGGGGCGTAAAGGAAGAGGAACATAACAATAAGACATTAATTAGGACTGAGGACAGAAAAGACAGATTAAAATGGAATGGTACCAGGACTAAAACATTTGACACGTTCCAAGAAGACGTAGCATTCGACCGCAGGCTAATACCGCCAAGCGAAAAGAAATTTGTAATGTACACGCGTAGGCAATCCATCGCTACGAGGTGGGGATAAATCACGCCCAGGGAAAACACATCCCATGGCGGACGGTTTATGATTTACGGCGTGTGACTTACGGTTTAGGATTATGAGTTTTATGATTTACGGTGTGTGACTTACGGTTTAGGATTATGAGTTATGATTTGCGGTTTATGATTTACGGTGTTTGACTTACGGTTTAGGATTATGATTTATGATGCATGTTTGTGGTTTATGGGTTTGTCACGTGCCTTTATGACCAACTAAATCTGATATAATGGTCATGTTTTTCGGTTACAAGTACTTGCTTTATTCCGATGTTACGAAGTGTTATATATTGTCTTTTAAACGAGGGTGTGATAGAGAAACTTAATAATGTTTGTATCACAGTTACTACTCGTTGTGTTTGTATGCTTTATGTTATAGATTAACGCCGTAGATACATGTTTAAACCAGCCTGATGACGTCGCAAGAACAATGGCGCAAACAGACATTGAAATTAAAACGCCATCATGCGTGTCATCTGTGCTCTTGTACATCGCCATGACTGCACAACAAAAACACTCCTGAAATGCCATCTTGCTTTCTGAGAAGCCGAACCGATGACCGTCGAACTTTGGAAGTGTGATGATGTAGTGACAGTCATGGACGATATTATATTAGGGATTTAGGATTACGCTATATATTAGTATTATGTGTTGCTTAGGATTTGATGTAGGCTAAAGAACACTAGAGTCGAGATCAGATAAGACTTGACTGACATTAGGGCCTGACCGGGTGTCATAAGAGGGGGAGCAGGGAGAAGGAGGGGCGAAGGAATGATAGCGCGACCGATAGGAGTGCGAGATTGGGGAAGAGATGGATGAATGACAGGTCTGGGCGAAAGGGGAGAAGGAGGAAGAGCGAAGACTGAAAGGAGGACGGCATTCACTCACGGAAGGAGGAATCGGTGAGACGTAGGATTCACTCCCAGGAAGAGGAATCGGTTAGACGTAGGATTCACTCACAGGAAGAGGAATCGGTTAGGCGTACGATTCACTCACGGAAGGAGGAATCGGTGAGACGTACGATTAACTCACGGAGGGAGGAATCGTGTGACGGAAAACTGCAGACGCAGAAACTGTTATGCAACACGAAGTGAGAACTATTCTAGGTGTACATACGTTGTGTAAAAATATTGTATAATAAGAATTGCAAAACATACAAGAGTACTGTCTTCTAACTGTCTTCGCGAGGTGAATTACAAAAACCCACGTGCTTCGAACGCTAACAAGACCCCCGAAGACTAGCCTAGCCGCTCGATTACGTAACACCGCTGCCACCATAACTGAAGACAGATCTAGTAACATCTTCTTTCAGTACAGACGTCTTTTTTATGTCCGCTGTGTAGCTTCTGATGGCGTCACGCCCGGAATAAAATCTCGTTCTTTTCGGAATTATCATGCTTCAGAGCCAGAGTCTTCTGTGACTATACATGTAGATCTCGAATGGTTTGTCCAAAGCAGCGCATCTGATTTTAGAATGCGGTGTTCGTTTGAAGCGATCGTTGGTCAATAACTTGTGCGATACCCAAACGGCGCTAAATAAATCTCCATACTAGATTAGATTAGATTAGAAGAGGATTAGATAAGGCTTGTTCCTGCTGAAAGGATTTCTGCTGACGTCGATGGCATGTGCGTGCGCGCCTGCGTAGAAGACGGGAGCTCATAACTGCTTTGCAACCATCTATGTCGCAAGTACAAAAGCAACACTGTTGCACTGATCCAAAGTCTTTGCCAATTTTGGTCACACAGACTATGATCTTGTATCAGCAGCAAAAAAGTCTGCATCGTGCTTCGAGAATGTTCTAGACTTGAAATAAATTGTCACTTAGTGTAGGCAGTTGGATTATAGATACAAATCAGAAATCGCGCATTATCAGACATAATTGCCTATGATTCAGAATTTACTGATTGATGTCTAAGTTTCACCGGCTTTCAACACTCTAGTTGTATTTCTATGTAGGCCCTCCTGATGCATTTCAAATGCTTCTAGACTTGATAATGCTTATCTATGAGTCTCCACGGGTTACAGCATTGATAACACTGCGTTTTTGAAATTCTGCAAAATGAAAACGTTGCACGTTGTGTGTCTTTTCGTTATAATCAACTGGAACTTAGTTTTCTTTACTTCAGCTGAAATATCTAGAACAGGAAAGAGAGCAGTGAGTTCAGTACTGGCTAGACAAGGAGATATTAATATCGGCGTAATAGTGGGTTTTACGCAGTAGGCTACGATAAAAACATTCGCCGGTGTGGCTCGTTACTGAATTATTTGGGATGTGAGATGGTAGAAATGCCTATCTACGCCATAGATAAGATCAACAGCCGATCGGACATTCTGCCGAATATCACCCTTGGCATTGTCCTCGTCGATAGTTGTTTCAACGACATGCAAAGCTTAGAGGTTTCAACGTCTCTGATACAGAACGATGCCAGCTGTTCGGACTCAAGTGACGACCCCTTCAACAAGACGTCCGTTTCACAGGAGAATACCTTTTCTGATAAGATGAGGCACTATGACGTAGTGGCAGTCGTGGGACCTTGGAGCAGCCGCGTAGCGTCAGCGGTTTCGAGTCTGATGGGTGTCTTCAAAATTCCGACAATGGGCCTCTACGCCATTAGCGACGAACTCAGTGATAAAAGTCGCTACGAATATTTTCTGCGGCTTCTTGCAGCGGATTCGTATCAAATTTATGCAATCTTGGGAATCGCTAAATACTTTGGGTGGACGTATTTTTCGCTGATATACGCCGAAGGATCCTACGGGGAGAATGCTTTCAAACAAATTGACCGTATACTACACGAATCAAACGCTTACTATAACATTTGTATCGCCGTCGCACTCAAGGTTTCCTCAACGGCCGACGACGACGAATTCAACACCCACGCCGAAGCACTGACCCGGAATAAAAATGCAAGAGTTGTTATCGTTTATGTAGACGATGATTCTCAAGTTCAGTCGCTTCTTACAGCTGTCTACAGCAGGAAAAACGTTGGGACGTTAATTTTGATTGGCGGTGATTCAGTAATAGGATGGGAATTTCAACGCGCATCTTGGGGGAATATGATAGAGGGTGCTTTGTTTCTGGATCATCCAGCCTTTCCAATGCTCGAATTCAAAGACCATCTGAATAAAGTAACTCCCACCATGAGCCAAGGTAATACGTGGACATTGAAATTGTGGGAAAATAACTACAAGTGCACTTTCGGCACAAACGTGTCGCACGAAAACTCGTGCAGCATGAACATTAGGGTGGTCCACAAAAATCATTTAACAGATTTCAGTTGTCCACAAGGCTAGTTTTGTTCTTTATCATTATTATAATAATCATGCGAAATTTTAATGAAAACAAATAACATTTAGAGGTCAACCCATTTGACACTTTTTATGTTATCTCAACAAAAAGAGATAAATTGTTCCACAATGGTTAAGCTATGACATGAGCGCTGTCTTGGACGGAGTTGGAAAATTCCTGCGATGGTTTGCAACCAGTCGAAGAACAAACTGTTTCTGTTCCTCGACAAGAAGACATTTGACGACTTCCATGACTTCCATGACGGCATGCAATTCATGTCATTTCAGTTCTAACGTATGCGCCTTTATGAAACACTGTGTTGCTGACTGTTGTGCCAAATACGAGGCCTTTGATCTGTGAACTCAGATTCCATTTCTCAATTACTTCAACACAGGCCTTGGCCTGAGACTCACCTGTACCTCTTTCCATTTTTGGAATTACCAAAAGTATTTCCTGACCATTTCCAGTAACAATAACAGCTATGCGGTCCACACTTTCCTTTGATCCATCAATGTCTGGCAACATTTTTTCCGTCCCAGTGCAGTAGTAACGGTCCTGCCAGTGAACACTCTTTTTCTTCCATTGCAGCTGTCTCTTGTCTTCCTTTTATTCTAGAGCATCTGATTGAACTTCAAGATAATGTGATTTCTAAAATGTCATGGCCAAGCACCTGTGCAACAGCTCCAGCTACAAACACAGCACAACGGTCTGGAAGGCCAACACGATCCAAAGCACCAACAACTTCAGAGGACTGGAAGATGTTCTTGGATCCCTTTTTTTATGATGAAGCAGCAGTAGCAGCTGTTGATGTAGAAATTGTAGACATACATGACTGAAGCGGATTACACTCATCATCTCCTTTTGACTCCTGACTATATCTCAACGCAGAAAGCTCACCTTCTGTTTCACTAATGCCATTTATCGTGCGTTCTATTATATTTCTCTTTCACCTTTCTCTCCTTTTTCTCTCGTTGTCTCTTCCTGATTTCTTTTGCTGCTGTCTTCAAGTTTACTCCACTCATGCTGCTGGAAAACACGACTTCTCTTTACATTCGAAGGAATTCCCGAATTTCTTCCTGCTGGATTTCTGTCAAACGTTCTTTGTGGCAATATTAAACAATTCTTGAAGATCACTTTGAACATGACTTCTTTCATCCTGTCACTTTCTCGCTGTCGTGTTCTGTGAACCTTCAGAGCCAGGTAGTTCTGATACAGCTGTGACAGTTTTCGGACACACGAGCCAACCCGCTCTGTTGGTATTCTGGCTCGCATCCAAATACAAATAACTGCGTCACTGCCATTTTGTAACTTTCAGGAAGGGTTCTTCCTTCAGTGATATGATGAAACTGAAGTAGTTGCAGTACATCCAGGCAACGTGGAAATCTTGCTGTAGATAACAGAGATTGGCTCTCCCAATAGACAGTGCTCTGGGTCGGATCTCAAACTAGATGAGGCCATATTAGTCTAATAACGCCTGTAAACATGACTAAAAGACACATTAGCACAGAAGTAAAATGTTGAGAATGGGTTGACCTCTAAATGTTCCACTATCAGGCTGAAATTTAACAGGCAAACTATCTACCCCTAGTGAACAAAAAGAAGCCTTGTGGAGAAAAGATTCCACAAACTTACAATTTTCTCTATGGTCTCTGGACCACCCTAATGAACATGACCCTCAGTTCAGCAATGTGTCCAGTGCTTGACTCGGCAATAAACCGCATTCACGACGCTTTCTTAGTCTATGCTTATGCCCTTCACGATCATATCTCCAACGACTGTCCAGATGCTTTTAGAGATTAAGACACAGCTGAGAAACTGCATACGTGGCGAAGCACTGCTGCAGAGAATCAAGACGTCGACCTTTTACGGAGTTCTGGGTCGAATAGCATTTGACGAAAAGGGCGATTTTATGGAAAATCTTGTAGTGAGACAGTACTATTTGGCAGAGGATAACTTATGCAGCTCAAAAGTCGTCGGATTCTGGGATTCAACCGAAAAGCGTCTCTATATTAACGAATCAAATGTTAACTGGACAACTTTTTATAAGGAGGCACCTCTTGAAGATAAAAGTAAACCTCCAGTGTCAGTCTGCAGCCAACCTTGTTTTGATAAGCAGTATATCCTGAGGCAGGATCTGCCATGTTGTTGGACTTGCGGTGACTGTCGCGATAACGAAATCATCTCTCTGAACAGAACAGGTTGTCAATCATGTCCGATGTCTACTTGGCCCGACGAAGAAACCGTCACAGCATGTGTCCCGATTGACCTAGTTTACCTTCATTCGTCACATATCGTATCAATATCTTTACTCTGTCTCACAATATTCGTAGGTCTTTTCGCCATAATCAGCGCCGGCTTCTTGCTGGCGAAAAGACGAAACAAATTGGTGAAGGCACTCAGCATTCAACTAAGCATGATGATCCTCGTGGGTATCCTGGTTGTGTGTGCAACGCTTGTCGTTTTCATCGTTCCTCCGAACGCGGCCAAGTGGATCTGTGTCGCCAGAAGTGCAGGCTTTCATTTAGGCATCACCATGATATACGCCCCGCTTTTGGTGAAGAACGTTCGCATCTACAGAATATTTGCTGCTGGAAGAAAGAGCAATCGAGCACCGAGATGGGTCTCAACTCAATCTCAGATTGTGTTCGTTTGCATCCTCCTTTTGATACAGGTCGGTGGTCCGAGTAGGTCTCTTGAAGCGACGCAATGTAAGTTTTCAGAATGAATGGATGACTGAATGAATTAAACAGCAGTTCCTTAGTATGGAGTCACACAATGATACTTTTCGGTTTAAACGTCATTGTTTGTCCCAAGGACATGGATTAGGGCGACAAAAACTGTAGCAGGACATTTGTATTAGACCTCTTAATAAGAACTGTTCAGAACCAATATCACTCACTAAAAGGAAATGCCACACAGCAGAAATTTACAACTAATATAATACTAATTGATGTAATGCAATTTGTGTTTGTATGCAGTACATTGTAGTAGTGATTGTACTTTCAGTTGTACGCTTGCTGTATAGGCCTACTGTAGTCATACATTATTGTACCGCCTGAGCAGCTCCCAACAAAGACTTATATTAATTACATCAAAATGAACAATAAACAGTCATCAAAATGAACAATATACAGTCAATGTCCTGTATGAACCTGGTCTTTGACAGGACGCAGAGTAGTAGAATGTTTTCACAATTGTAATGCAAGGAGAAAATCTGTGGGTGGCTAATATTTAGTGTAACGATTTTAGAAAGTTCGCATGTCATTGCATTTTCTATCTGAATTACCGTTTTTTTTCTCAACATGCAGATAATATTGGTAACTGCATCGGAATGCGTTGCAACATCAGAAGCAAGCTTGAAGATGCCAAGCATTTTCCAAAAGTACGTGGAGCTCTACTGTTTCAAGTCGACCACTTGGTTCTTGGTTCCTCTATCCTATAACATACTCATCATGATCCTATGCGCCTGGATTGGATTTATTACTCGAAAACTACCAAATAACTTCAACGAATCCTGGTTCACATTCATCTCAGTTGCAACAACTTTGTTCTCCTGGGTCGTTTTCATACCGGCCTATTTTACCATTTCCTATGTGTACCTACAATCAGCCATTTTGGGCTTTTCTCTGATTCTGAAGAGTCTCGTCACGCTCGTTTTCCAGTACCTTCCAGTGCTGTACGCCATTGCTTTTGTGCCTGCCGAGAAAGTTGTCACTTTCTCTACAGCAGAGCCAAGAGAGGTTAACACTGTCACCCCAGTCGGTTGATTGCGAACACTGGGTTTTGGCACAAGCCGCTGATTCATAGTAGGCTAGTCGTTGTGCTTAACCCATTTAACGCCGCTATTAGAAATAGCCACCGGATTAAGCTGTAACTGATAGTAGGTCATCAATATGATGCCAATAAACTTCTGATAGTGCATTTTTATTGGAACTATATGTAGTGTCCTAGTTATAGGACGTTGCGTTTTCGCAACTTCGGCGGGAAAGATGTATTTGTTCATTATAATAATGTTCTATTAGTTAGGCCTATCGATTGTGCTCGCGGTCATATCAATAAAAATGTTTGCGCATGCTGTAAACTGAATCAGGTTCAATGTCACTTGTTTCCATGGTATTGAGCAACGCACTTGGCGTGCATGCAATACACGTGTAGTACGTGGTGCTGTGGCACAACCGACAACGCATTCGACGACCATCTTCGTTCTTGGCTATGATGTGCAATGCTGTGCATCATAGGCGTAGACTCTGGTGGAGGGCAGCCGGGGCACGTGCCCCCAATAATTGAGCTGGACTGTACATTCAATGCAACAAGTGTAGAATGAAGAACAAATACTCCCCATATTTTGGACAAGTGTACGCCAGTGCTGTGCATACAGTGTACTCTGTGTTATTATCAGGCTAAACACCTCGTCATCCCAAAATTCTTAAAAGACTCGCTCTTGCTTATCACCTGTGTGATCAATTGCCACATCTTTATCTTCTCCTTGTTGACAGGGCTCAATGTACATTTTGGTTCTTGGCATTGCCAAGCCTCTTTCGTTGGCTTAGAAGACTTAGGCGGCTTTGAAGGTAGTCGTTGCTTCTTGGCCGGCAATCCACTGACTCTTCCATCGGCGTATGAGTATCGGACACGAGATCAGTCTGCCGCCTGGAAGACTTTGAAGATATTCTGGAGCTGTGTCCTTCGAATAAACATGCTGCAGTGGTTCGTCTGACCTTTCCGCAAGCTGCTGCCTGGAAGACTTGTAGCCTACCTTGCAGACACCCGAGGCTTTCTTCTTGACTTCGATTGCGTTTCACGCGAGGTATGCCTATAGTGGGCGGTGACCGTTGGTGTGACATTGATGCATCAGTGCAGGCCTAATGGCCTTCCACATGCCCGGCAACGTCTTCTGGCATCACATCGGTAGTCATGAGCTCATTTTCGTCAAAATGTTCGCTATCGCTTTGCTAATCAACTTAGGATGGGGTGGTGATATCATCTTCTTCAAATATCACTGGGGCAGCCTCCCTCAAGCAATAGAACTTCTTCCTCAGCCTCCTCTGAAAAATTAAATGTGCGTCTTTCAAAAGTATGCCCAAGGAAGAGTGGCAGCACTGAGCACGCCATAATTTACGAACACTAAACTGAAATTGTTGTAAGTAATCGTGAACTGACGTAAGTTTATCTGAATCACTAGGTGTCACGCTGTACATATCGTTTTCCGCCGAAGTTGCGAAACGCAACAATGTGTATATATCGCATTCCGCCGAAGTTGCGAAAACGCAACATCAAAATTTCTGACATTGGGGTATCGGCATATAATGAGACATACTATTAATAAACAAATAATATTAAATACTCACCTAAGTACTTCAAAAGAGATAGGATCGCTTCTGGGAAATATAACGTCTTATGGCAGAAGAAACTTCTTGAACAAAGCCACTAGTTAGACGTCAAAAACCACGAATTTTGCGCAACTCAAAAAAAATTGCAGACAACAGCAAAGAATATATTTTTTATACCAGCAGACGTAGTGAACACCCAGGAAGTAAGACAAAAAGAATTTGGTTTAATTTTTCGTGTCTTGATTTTTTTTCAAATTTCCAAACAGTGCGTTGCGTTTTCGCAACGTTGGCGGCAAATGGGTTAAATCAAGACGATCCGATTGAAACGCCACAATTTTTCTGACACAATGCGTTTGTTTTATCTGTACAGTATAGAAATTACATTGGTAGCCTTAGCCTTAGCCTTAGTCCTTCCTGGCCAGGTCTGCACATCGGGCGACGCATCTCCTCCACTCCCGAATTACATTGGTAGGCCTAGTTTCCTTGTATTGCAATCGTTGTACTTTTCCATGTCGACGGTCATTTTTGATTAATATAAATTATTTATCTTACGTTTGAAATGCGACGATTCGTTTGTTGTTTTATCCTCCACATAAATTGCAATGAAAAGGCGACTCTGAGTCAAAAACAATAGACCTACAGTGATATTTTCTGCAGCTGGATACTGAAGAAAACAAGAAGTTCTTGAGAAAATACACAATTTTACACATCTTTTGCAATACGGATCAATCTGGATATCTTTATGGTAGGCCTGAACGTACGGGAAGCGCTGCTTTCTTCTTCACCGCTGTAATTTTAAGAAATTACTTCCAGTAGTTAAGTCATCAGTTTGACCATCACAATCGTTATGATCCATAAAACTGTTTAACAAGCTGAAGTCAACATTGCGATTTTACAGTTTAGAGCCAACAACGGATGTTGTAGATACAGTCAACATAGAGACTTTGGTGGCTAGTTTAATAAATTCCGAGAATCTTATCAAAAATGCATTGACAGCCAAGCAGCGATTATATTATCACTGTTGTCTGCTGCAGTCCGTCTGAGCTGCCTAAAGCTCACCTGCACTTAATGAACTCCAGGCAACAATTTACATGGATAGGAGCTGGTGCATTTTCAGAAAATGACAATGATGTGGCCTTCAGCACAGATGACTGTAATGTCAAGGACTACTTACTGTGACCATCATGTGATGACGGCAAGATGAGTGACGAGGACGACTACGATGATTAGATTAGGTCACTGTCATCATATCATCATCGTCATCATCATCATCATCATCATCATCATCATCATCATCATCATCATCATCATCATCATCATCATCATCATCATCATCATCATCATCGTCATCATCATCATTATCATCATCATCATCATCATCATCATCATCATCATCCTAATCGCCACAATACTCGTCGTCACCATCATCCTAGTCATTATTGGTATCGTTTCGATCTCTACCATCACGATCGTTTTCATCAGCATCAGCAGCAACAGCATCACCACGAAAATCATCATCACCACCACCACAACCACAACCATCATCGTTATCATCTTCTTTAAATGGGATGCATTTGGCTGTCTTATGAGATGGACTGTACAATCAATGCAAAAAGTGTATAATGAATAACCAAATGCCCCTCAACCAATATTTTGGACAAGTTTACGCCAGTGATTGTAGGCCTATCTAAACATCGATGGCGTTGGGTCGCTACGCAGTGGCTTAAGGTAGATTCGAACCTGCGACCCTCCGGTTACGAGGTACAGAAGAAACGTCTACACCACCGCGTCCCGCAATAATTACTATTCCTACTGCTATTCATACTGCACAACAGACTTATCATACATAATTAATAAAAGTCTTGGAGATATATCAGAATGCATTCTCTATACAGTTCTCGCCTTTGTCATGGTGTAAAGATAACAGATGCACGCTGACTTTGGTTAGTTGCTGTTTCATTACAAAGAATGGTTGCCCTTGGCCCCTCTACACTCTACAGTCTTATGTGTTAGGCCTACTCTGAATAATATTGGCTAATTGCGTTGACGGTGCGCCACCTATCGAGTAGCATAGAGATTAGTCAATATAATTAATTTTCCAGTGTCGTTATATCAACGACAATTAGCTTCAACTCAGACGTATAACACAGGGTCTACACGTGGCAGGGAATAGGGACAAAGACGAGTGTGCTGTCGGTCGGCTACCTAATCAGAAAAACACAGAGGAGAGAGTCCGAGAGACTGAATGTAGGTAGGAACGTGGAGCATCTAATAAAACCTCTGTTTGCGTGTTAAAATGCACAATATATATGCTGGTCTAATACCTCACGAAATTAATACGAAAATCTCATCTGCCCTATCATGATGCTCTTCATGCTTTGAGCAATTGGGACGCTCGATTCCAGAGGCCAAAAAATGAAATCGCTAAGTCTTACCCATGGCTGCCTCTTCTTCTAATACAGCTTAATATGATCAAAAACGTCGACATCAAAGCTATTAAGTCACTTTGGCAACCTGTTGGTCCTTAAAGATTCCGACATTTCAATTACGATTTCGATTCTTACGATGACGCTACGTGTTCCTCCTCCTCTTATAGCAGAAAAGGCGGTATACAAATTATGTATTTACATTCTAATTTATTAGATCACATATATTCGTTATTAGATTTTTGATCCCTATATGCTGTTGGAGAGAAAGAAGAAACGTCCAATAATCCGCCAGTTTGATTTCTATTTTCATCGCTCATCCAGCTTCTAATAATTAGGCCTAATTACGCTAAAGCGAACGTGGACATTTAGTCCAATAATTAATTACACTAAAACGTACGTTTACCGACACCTATATATTGCTCTTAAGCACATATTATATAAACTTTATTTTCGTTTAATCGCTAGGGTAGCTACTCCGTTCGTGAGCGAGCAATGAGAAACTCTAAGGAATTTCTTTCTCGAAATATTAAAGGTCTTTGATGCCATAAGAAATCGTTAAACTGTTGTTGAGCGTATACCTGACCATTAACGTTTAAGTCATTTAGGTTACTTAAAACCGCAAAGGTTCACCAGTCCGCAAAGGTTCACCAGTCACTCTGGTACAGAGTAAAGCAGGGAGGCGACCTGACCGACGACTCTGATGAGCGTAGACTCGGATCCGACCTGGGCTGGTGAACCAAAGTCCTCCGTGCCCACCTTCTCGTGGTGCGGACCGTTAGTACCCTTCTTAGGAAGTACTCTTCCTAGGAGGGGGAACGAACGGGCACGGCAGGCAAAACCAGGGGAAGGCAATGGCAAACCACCCCTGTTAATCATGCCAAGAAAATCGTCATGCCACACACCAAACCACGCCGATACGGCAACGGAGACTGTGTGGCATGACGATCGCTAGGGCTCCTAGAGCCGACGGCACAAAGAGAAAAGAGAGAAAACCGTGTTATTCATCATTTAATTTTACTGAACATTTTTGTATGGATCTTAATAGCTTTTTATTTCTCTGCTCAGTTGTTTTCCTGATCATGTGTTTAATCGATCAGATTGTGGTTCTCTGATTGTGTGTTTTCATCTGTTACAATGAGCAATTCACTGCAATTGAGCATGTCTTTAATTAGTAACTAATTAATGCAGTGATCATTATGTTTCGTTAGTAATTTATTGAATTGTTCATTCTATATTTTGTTCTCTAATGATCATGTGCTTCATAAGTCATTTATTACAATGATCACGTGTGTAAGGGAGCATTCATGTGTTTCATTAGTCATTTGTTTCAATGATTATATCTTTTATTGATCATTTGTTTTAATGAGCTTGTGTTTCACTAATTTGTTCGGTCATTGCTTTATAGTTGTGATTTCTGTTATTTCCAGTTGCTAAAGATGGAGGAAGATGCCGAGGAGAATCCGATGTGGAAGGCCTGCTTCGAGATTGTCAACTGTATCGTGGAGAACGTTCTACAACTGGAAGAGAAGACTTTTGTTCTTCAACCTTATTTCTCCCACGGATTATGATGTTTTATTACGATTCACTCAAATCGACCATCGATTGATGCCTTTGACATTTTACTATGACAGTTAACCCTCAGGCTACCAAGGTTTTTTTGTGACATCGGCTACCAAGGGGGGGTGGTTACCACCCCCCCCGGAATTTCGTGTTTGGTTTCAAATATCATATCATGTAATACAGCATTTGATTCATCATTCATTTCTGAAAAGAATGGTATATTTAGTTGTAAAATATATGAATGCATCTCGAAATTATATAGTTTTTAACAAAGGCACCGGTCCATATAACGATATCTGATATTATCCCACACAATTTGTACTATTTGGATAAAAAAATATAAATGATGTGGGTTTTGAAAATGAACTATGTATCCAAGAATATTCTAAATATAATGAGACTTAATTTTCAACAATACAAACTATTCCAAAGTCTGTTTTAGTTACAGGCAGAACCTAAAGGCGTGCAGCTATATCAACATGAAACAAGAAATTATGTAATTTTTCCCAGCAGTCAAATACGTCAGTGGTCCTTGCAGTTATTGCAAGTTACTTCCATTGTTTTGTGCGAATGCTTCCTGCAAACCGGCTTCTTGAACACTTCACAGCACTGCTTTACCCTGTTAGCATTCTGCTTTGACTGTTTATAGCCCTTCCCCATACCCAACCATATCGGTTTACGTTGTGATGTTGCATCAGTGATTTTCACACTGATAAAGCGTATTATTATTTATTATGATCACTTCCGGTTTTCAAAAGACAAATAACTAAGAACCAAATATATCCCTACATTCGCTCTAAAGAATGGCATAGTTGTTTCTCTTCCAGAAATAATAATGAATACCTTTATAGTCGACAACAGCTAACAGCTGACGAGAGAAATTCCTGATTCCAAAACGTGGTACCTAGGCTATATCGGGTACAACTTTTTTATGGCGTGGGATATCATCACGACTTTTACCTCAAAATGTGTGCAAATGGACCCCCTACAGCTACCTAAAATGTCAAAATTATATTCCATGTGCTAAAAAAAATTTTTGCAGAAAAACGTAGGGGGGGGTGGTAACCACCCCCCCTTGGTAGCCCGAGGGTTAATCTAATCTAATCTAACGACTTCTATAGCGCAGTAATTATAATAATCAAAGACATCAGACGATGGTCGCTCAGAATTTAATGGCAACCAAAAATTACAATTCATTGATAAAGCCAGGATGAAAACGACTTTATAGACGTCAAGTGAATGTGTTGTCTTTGTCTTTCTGAATGTTTGCTCGATGTATCATTTGTTGTATGTGGTTTCCGTGGATGATCGACAGTTTAGTGGTTGCGCGCTGAATTCACTCTCAATCGAGAGGTCGGGAAATCAAATTCCCGCAAGGGCAGAAATTTGGTTCGAAATTCCGCTCCTTCTGCGCCCCTTAACGAATTCAGGTATAATGAGTACACTGACCGAACAAAGCCAGGTTGAAAAAGACGCTATAGAAGTCAAGTGAACGTGTTATCTTTGCTTCTCTGAATGTTGGCTTGATACCTCATGAAATATATGTTGTCTGTGGTTTCAGGGGATGCGCGATAGTTTAGTGGTTAACGTATTGAACAGTCAATCGCCAGGGAATAAATTTGGATCGAGATTTCTGCTACATCTGCGCCTTCTAGCCAACTCAGCTATAATGAGTACACTGACCCTACGATATGTCGGTGGGAAGATGAGATAGAAAACTGGCCAAGCGCCCTTATACGCCAAAACTAAGAAAATAAAGTCGTTAACATTCAAACCCAAGACTATATCTCAGTCTAGTATAAGGGACTGCTCTTCTTCTTTTCCAGGTAAAAGAAAGCTTCCGTATCCCACGAAGAACGTAGGTGAGGCGCTCATTTGTTCACTAAGCCTTCTTCTCCACGCTCTACTTGTTCTGCAAAGTGAAACCTGTGTTCCTTATGACGCACTCTATCATCTTCCAACCGTATCTCGAAATCAAGTGCGCCATACGTCACAACTTTATTTTGTGCGATCATAGTTAATAACAGAAATGTATTTAATCACTTATAAGAAGTTATAGCACACAGCTAGATAATTCACGTGAGTCACTAGAGATGAATATAATTATTCTGACACGTTCTGTTACTACGGTAGATTTGACATATTCTTCGGCATGTTCCCACCTGAAACGCAATGTCACTAAAATTGATCATTCATTATTAAACGTACGGAAATAAAAGGTGGTAAAGATCGCATGATACTTATTACTGTGATTCAAGCAGCCGAATCGCCACCGTTACGTAGAAATATCATCTTTGTTGTGATTTCGAAATGTAATATAGAAAAACTCGATTTTGAACAATAAAAGGTCTTGCAAAACTACACGAGAACATCAGGCATTCATCAGAACATAGTTCCTCTGCCTAACCACTTATCTTCTCGAAACAGAGACCGTCAGCACCAGAGTCTCTTTCGAAAAGCTTACTAGACTTGTGGAAAGGATAGAATCTCGTTATTTACGAGATTCTTTAAAGAAATTTATGGTGTATGGATTATGCAGTTTCGCTTTCGCTGTAAATCTTTTAAAGGAATTTTATACATAACTGTTTTAATAAGGCTTTTGGGACCATCATCGTATTCAAAAATTGTGATGGGACAAGATGTGACTGCATTCCTTGTTGATCAGTTACCAAGAGATAAGTTCTTAAAGATTCATGATCATCCGGAAAAAACTCAGTTACTACTTTCTGACATGATTAAAATTGATAATGCTGAGCTATGTCGTGTAACTCATGTAAAATTTCTGGGTGTTATTATCAATGAGAGTCTCTCCTGGTCTACACACATAGAACATGTCACCAACAAGGTATCCAAAGTCATTGGTATAATATATAAGCTTAAATGTATATTGCCGGCCACATCTCTTAAGTTGCTATATACGGCGTTAGTTTGTCCTCACCTAAACTATTGCAATGTCATTTGGGCAGGTGGATATAAGACGAAGCTCCGACCCCTTCTACTTCTACAAAAAAGGCCGTCAGAATGATCTGTGGGTTCCATTACTATGCAGAGAGTGGAAGCTTATTTAAGTCACTTAAGCTGCTTACCATTTATGACATTTATAAGTTTCAGCTTGGACTTCTCATGTTTAGGCATCATGCCGGGACCCTTCCAACACTATTTGCTGGTTACTTTATTGAGAATGCCTCAGTTCACGATCATTATACAAGGTTTAGACACAACTATCGGTCTGGAACATGCAGGACCAAAATTCGACAATTCACCGTTAGAATAGCTGGCCCCAAACTTTGGAATGTTATTGGCGCTGATATTCGTAACTTACGAAATTATGTTATCTTTAAATCTGCTCTTAAATCATCCCTGATTGCTCATTACTGCTAACCTGTGAATGTTAGGATTGTTTCAATCTATATGTCCTATAATTGAACTCTTATGCCTACTATTTATCTCGTTGTAAAATTTGATTAAAGTGTTAATTAGCGGGGATGACCCGATGAGCTGCTCCAGCTTCATCTCCTCGCATTTCGAATAAAGTCTTGATATTGTTTCTGCTGATAAAACTAAATACAACCTAGCGTTGCACATGGACGCTGAATTTAGTTTATTTTTTCCACTGTTTTACACACCGATTGTACACTGATCTGTTAGTATGCTTGTACTATTTCGAAATAAAGATTGATTTGATTTGATTTGATTTGACAATAATCCCTTATTGACACTTTCTACAAAAATTTTAGGACGCTCACCTCTGCATGTAGCACTGAAATCAGGTGCATTGTTTACAAGATACAGAGGAGTGTAAAATATTGAAGCAGCAAACGTAACGGTGCAGTCATAGGTCGAAGAAGCGCTGTTAGGAACGGTGATGGTCGATGTAGAATTCCACACATTCGGATAAATGAAGGTCCTTATGGGTTGACTGTTCGTATAAAATTGTCCATTCACTGTCCATTTCATAACTGCATTGATAGGAGCGGCTTGATGATCTGCATAAATCACCGTGCATGATATACTGACTTTAGAGGAAGCTGACTGAATGGAGGAACAGATTGGACCAGAACCTAGAAGACAAAATATCACTGAATTTAATGCTTGGTTTAATTGTAGACGTAGGGATTGCCGTCTAGATTTTGAAGATCTCTGATTTGTTTTTCTCTCTTCTACATACAACTTTCCACTCAGAATGAATGCAATAGGCCTATCTGCTGACTAATTGTCTTGTTGGCTCTGCTCCATCGTACCTCAGGGATTTCTGCATTTCAGTCTCCTCGGTCCCAAGTCGTGGCAACTTTCCGTCGGCTTCACATGGACTTCTGTCTGTCCCCCGCATACACACTGCTACAGCTCAGTCAAGTAGCTTTCCTTTCTCGAGAGCTGCGGCTAGAGCTCCTCAGTTTCTGCCTTCCACAGTTGCGCAAGCCCCTGAAGTAAGGTTATAATCAGAATTACAATTTATAATTCATTTCGCTTGGTTTATCTGCTCTCTCTGTTCACTGAATCTGCTCATCTCAGCCATCGGCTGAGATGAGCAGCTTGGCGAAATTGAAAATGGCGTTGAAACCTGGATAAAATGGCGCAAATTAAGAAGAGTTGAAAAGTTACTTGAGTTGTCGTTGACGAAGGAGTTCCTATTTTCAGTCTGCCTGATTGGACATTGTATTTTAACTAAATTTAATCTGGCTCTGTGTTCTATGCCGCTTTTGATTTTTAGTTAGCGGCTATTAACAATGAATAATTTTTTACCTTCGGTGTCATGTTCATAGTAGTAATCATAATCGTAGACTACAAATTTCTAAAGCGCTACTCTACAGTCATGCTCATAGCAGGAGCTCTTTCACAGGTGCTGCGTCGTATCAGAGGGATTGTTCAAATTATTCTCGTGTAGAAGACACGTAAAGTACTCATTTTGCAAGGAAAGATCGACACCATTTCATGATACCTATTTCAGTTACCACATAAAAGTTATTTCCTTTTTTACTTGAATCTTATTGTAATTTTATGCATGATGACATTTAAAAATTAATTTACTTAGGAATGACAATTAATTTTGCAGCGATCAACTTGTTGCTGTTTGCAAATTCAACTATGTATCCTCCTGCAGTAGATATCGATCTTTCGGTTTTATTTGCAGTAGCGTTGACTACGATTAAACCTTTTTTGTCAACTTTGTAGAGTCCAGTTAAAGTTGCATTAACAACGCCAGTAAAATCTGTGATTTTATATGTTGTAATCGAATCTGACGTTGGCCTGACCGACCAGGCCAAGCCATTAGATCCAGCTGCACAAGTCATCATCGTATTGTGTGTTCCCTCGTAAACAACGGTATTTCTTAGGGACTTAAGACATTGCTCGTATGTACCTGAAACACAGATTTCTGGCCATTATATGATGTATTTTCGTACTGAATTTTCGCTGAAAATACATAATCAAATAGATTCAGCACGATCGAATGCGCAACCGTAAGATCAGACGCCATGCATTGCGGAAGGCATTATATATATATAAACGAAGAGAAAGGTCACTTCCTCACGATCTTGCGGACTGTGTCCACATTTGCATGTGACACTACGTTATGCGCATGCGCACTGTACTGAATATTCAGGAACCGCTCGCCAAGGCGACCAATTGTTTCGGCTCAATTGTGAC
The DNA here is from genome assembly GCA_963556255.1 of Allolobophora icterica. Lineage (NCBI taxonomy): Eukaryota > Metazoa > Annelida > Clitellata > Crassiclitellata > Lumbricidae > Allolobophora > Allolobophora icterica. The sequence goes on from OY744610.1 coordinate 11,627,822, forward strand.
GTCGCCAATAATTGAAGATCTTGCGCAACGTGCCATTTTAGCTCCGACGAACAAAGATACACTTGAAATGAACATTAAAATCATTGAGAAACTTCCTGGAACACTTCATGTCTACAACAGCGCCGATTCAATTGTTTCCGAAGATACAGCAGATGAAGCAAATTATCCGCAGGAGTTCCTTCATCAACAAACACCGTCAGGAATGGCACCCCATAGATTGCTGCTAAAAGTCGGAGTTATTGTGATGCTACTTCGAAATTTAAATCCGAAAAAGGGACTTTGCAACGGAACCCGGTTGCTTATGAAATCGCTTCACACTAACTTTATTAGAGCAGACATTGTTTCTGAATTCATTCATTCATTCATTCATTTTGATAATTTATATAGCGCCGCTTCAAGAAACCTACTCAGAGGTGTTCCCAGTCCAGCCACGGTTATAAAGAGAAGTCTTATGGAGGCGGTAGAAAACAGGTGAACTTCCTCGTGGAAATAAGCGCTAAGAAGGTGGGAGCCCATTCCACAAAGAGGGGCCAGCCACTGAGAAGGCACGACGCTGTTTAATTGAGGAGCGGGACCGAGGAACTAACAGCTCACCCCCAGTTGCAGAACGTAGAACTCGACGGGCATTAGGCTAGAGAGCGGACAACAGAGATCAGATAGGTAAGACGGAGCTTCACCAGAGAGAGACCGCCAAACAAGAGAAGCAATCCTATAGGAGATGCGCTGCGAGGCAGGAAGGCAATGCAGGACATCGCGCATATAAGATGAAACTGGTGCATATTTTGGGATATGGGCAATGAGCCGAGCGGCAGAGCGAAGAACCCGGTCAAGCCGCCCAATTAGAGTCAATCAGGGGCGCCGCCAAGCTTAAAAATATTGGACGCACACCCCTCCCGTCCACACCCGTCACCTGTCTGCCACTCGTAGTCATACACTGAAAATGACCAACAGTGACTCATAAAAGTACAGTATAACACATACATATGATATCATATGATATTATTTATACATACTGTATGGTAAACCAAAATTACACACTGAAATTGTCAAACGCATCGGTGCGATGCCTAATCCTTGTGTGGATTTGATTTGGTGGGTGGACGCACGTGCGTCCAGTGCGTCACGCTGCCGGCACCCCTGGAGTCAATAGATGTCCAGTGAGAACAGAGCAGCAATAGTCAACTCTACTGGAGATAAAAGCGTGAACAAGGATCACTGCCGCGTCATAAGAAAGGGACCGCATTACAACACGCAACTGCCGGAGCTGGTAGTAGCAACTCCGGGTTACCAAATTAACATGCTGAGAAAAAGTAAGCTCTTGGTCAATTGGTACACCCAGATCCCAGATAGTGAGCGAAAAGGAAACATGGGGAAGGCCTCTGCTAACAAAGGCAGGTCAACCTTTTCAGCTGTCTGCGACCACCAAGCCAAATAAACTGAGTTTTAGATGGGTTCAGCAGTAACCAATTAGATGTTGAATGCAACAGATGCGATTTTGTTTTATTTCACGAATTGATTTGGCACCAAGCGACGTAAATCTTCCCTTCATCTTGAGACGCCGTCAATTTCCAATCATTCAATGCAATGACAATCAACAAATCTCAGGGTCGAACATTTGAATCTGTAGATGTGTATTTGAAAGATCCAGTATTTTCCTATGGCCAACTTTATGTTGCTCTGTCCAGATGTAAAAATCCACACGAGTTGAAAGTTTTTATCAAAGAGGACACTCTTCAAGGAAAACTTAAAAACGACGACAACGTTTTTGCACAAAACATTGTTTATAGTGAGATTTTCAAAAATCTCTAAACTATGAAGGTCCTAATAAATTTAACGCACATTGCAAAGCACAATTTCAAATTGTTTTCAAACCGTCTTAGGACGGGTAAACATCTACTTTAATAAATAAGCGATGAGTTCCATTGATCTCTTTCTCATTAAGTTGTTTCAGGCAATGCTTCCTTTAACTGTAGGCTGAACTACCGTGACAGTCTGCGATTCACAGCTTCTTGAACTGATAGACAGCGATAGTCATAGATTGTAAGAAGGACGAATCCGGTTCTGTGAGACTTGAGGGCTATTCAGCGACTGTTGCTATAATGTTCCTTTGAGGATTATAAGTGAATAAAAAGATATTGCACGATTTCTTCAGTTAGTAAAAAACTTTGGCATTTTTTATGTTAATTAGGCCATATAACGTGGATGACTTACCTTCCGTTGTTGGTAGAAAGAAAACGCAAGCAAAGAACAGAAGAAACTGCAGCTGAACATTTCCCATGATTTGTTTTTGTCTACTTCAACGTTCACTCTAAAGCAAAATGCAAGTGCACAAACCTTGTCATCTGCTGCGCGGTGGCTGCAAGAGACATGAACAACAATTATTGTTTTAAAGCACTGCTTAGTTTATTGCACAGTGTGACTCTGACGCTGTGCGTCATAATTTTTTATTTAAATTTGAACTTTAAAAATAGGCATCTTTTGCCTGATTTTATAGCATTAAAAACTCTTATCTGTGACGTCGCCCGCCTGTTCATCTAAAAAATTCTCATTTGGCAAGATTTATGTTTCTCGCTGCATCTATTTTTATACGTGACGTCAGTAACATCTGCAGCATACCAGGAGATATCAGAATCTCTTAATATTTGCGAGTCATTGCTATAATTTCTAAATAAAATACTGCCTAAAATGAGCAATTAGACAGATTGGCGCCTTGAAGGCGGCCAAACAGATTGTCAGTTTGAATTTAATAAACGATTATTATTATTATTATTATTATTATTATTATTATTATTATTATTATTATTATTATTATTATTATTATTATTATTATTTAATTATCAATTCAAAGAAACTGAAATTCGTGTGACATCGGAAAAACAATTTTAAGCTGTCTAAGAGTAGGTCACTAAAATTCGTAGCATGGAACGTTTCTTCAAAAATTTCGAAACGAGAAAATGTGACCCAAATTTAAGATGTAAATAAACGCAATGCTAATGTTATCAACTTACATAATAACCGTTGTACGTCTGTCTGTCTGTCTGTCCCGTAAACAAACACTATTGTGACGTCACTATACTGCCGCCTTGGCGACGGTTGTCTTGACGGTTGTCTTGACGACGGCTATAGGCCTATAATATGACGTTATTGTTAACACTGCAATAATAATTGTTTTTTATATACCGTGATTTTTCACGGGTTAGGACAACTAGTACATAATAATATTGACATTGCGCTTCTTGCAGAAGCATTAACCAGAAAGAAGACGCTCACATGGCAATGAATTCCTGGGGCAGAGATATCGGAGAGGAGGAGGAGGAAGAGGAGAAGGAGGAAGAGGAGAAGGAGGAAGAGGAGAAGGAGGAAGAGGAGGAGGAGGAAGAGGAGAAGGAGGAAGAGGAGAAGGAGGAATAGAAGAAGGAGGAAGAGGAGAAGGTGAAGAGGAGAAGGAAGGCAGTTTTGAATCACTATCGTTAGCGATTAATTCATCGCAGGATTTTAATGATTTCAACGACTGATTATTAAAATAATATTTATATCTTGTTTGGGAGAAAAGCCAATGTTTTAGACTGTTGATGCTTATAGTTTGCTTGATTGGAAATAGTAATCCGATTTTATGCAAAGCTCAGACGTCTTTCAATGGCTTATTCCAGTTTATATGAAATGATTTTCGATCATTCGCTAACTTGTCCTACCTGTTAGGTCTAGAAGAATATAATAAATGTCCAATGGTGCCTACTAAGCCTTAGCTTCTTTTGCAGTGGGTAACGATTCAAAGGCAATTTAGAAAGTCGTGAAATGAATCCTGTCGTTTAATTTTAGTCGTCGACTTTGAGTTTCAGATGAAAGACACTTCAGCCTCGGAATCCTTCTCATGGCGAGTGTTGACAGCGATCGACGTGTTAAAAAGCGTGTGTGCGTCATTGTTGTACCTACATAGTCCGTGTGGATCTTAATTGAAATTCAATTTCCGACCATTAAACATATGCACAGTGATATCACAGTGATATCAATCTTTCTAAGCAGGTGTTTTTTAATTAAAGCAAATGGGCTTTTCATTCTAATTCATTGTCTGAGATCACAATCATAATTATTTCTCCGCCGCCTGGGCGGCCTCTTGTCTCGCGCTCATGCAGGCAGCACGCGTGTCTGTTTATCTGTCTTGTTATCTCTGAAGCTGTTCCTGTGCGTCTCTCGAATTTCGTGTTTTTTTCAGTTCAACTCATTGAACTTTCACGCACGCGGCGTGTGTCTGTCTATCTGTTTCGTTACGTTTGCTGTTCCTGTTCGTCTGTCCGTGGTCGTTTTTATTTCAGTTCGGCCCGTGTGGTTGCCGATGCACAAACTGAAGGAGGTTTGTATTGGTTTGACCATAAGATCTTAATGCTTATCCGTAATTGCATTGAGTACTCTGCTCCATCTTATCTTAGGGGGTTGTTTATCTCGGTCTCATCCATTCCTGGCCGTAGATTTGTTCACTTTGCTGCACATAATGACTGGTTGTTCTCATCCAAAATTCTTTCAGTGTCTAGTGATGGTCAGTTGTTGGTGGTCAATGACTCGTCGTCCATTCTGTTGATCTACGGATCAGACGCAGTACTTATTCAATCGATTCAGTTACCAAGAAACATTGGGTATAAAACTCATGCAGTGGAAACATCCATCGGGAAATTCATCATCCTTCACGTGTGGATGGAAGAGAATTGTGAGAGTGGGTCAAGTGGGAGAAAGTCTATCAAAGAGGCGGAGAAGAAAGAAGAGGAAGATTTGGGGAAACACGAAGAGGAGTGAGTGGAAGAGAAAGTGGGAGATAGTGGGTCAAGAAAGACAAGGAGGAAGAGGAAGTGGGGCATATGTGTATTGACCAGAGGTGGACAGATGATTATCCGTCGTTTTATTCCCTCCGATGAAACACAAAAACTGAATGATCATACTTATCTGTCACTCGATTCAGACGATCAAGTGTTTGTAGTTGAACAAGGGAATCGTAGAGTGATTCTCTTGGATTCCGATCTAAAAAGGAGCAAAAAAATTGATCCGCTGGCATGGAGCCGAATTTCCAACAATTTCCATTTGATCCGCTGGCATGGAGCCGAATTTCCAACAATTTCCATTTTTTACACATGGCGGCATCAGTTTTATTGTTAAACTTTAGTAGTTAGGCTACATAAACATTGCAGCAGGGCTCATTTTAATTTAATAGATCTGATTGATTATGTTGGCGACATTGGGAGAAAGGCCATGGATATTGTGTTACGACGAAGAACAGAAACGACTGATCATTCGTCAATATTTACACTTTAAGTCGAAAATGAACGTGCTTTTCATCAGCTTATACTGACGGAAATAATTCTTCTAATCAGTCTTGTTGTCCTCGAGACCAAGGTCTTGGTCTCGAGTGCACTCGAGTTCGTTTTTAAAAGTCTTGGTCTTGGTATTGGTCTTGAGACCAAAGGTCTTGGTCTTGGTCTTGAGGTTCAAGGTCTTGGTCTTGATCTTGGTCTTGAGGTTCAAAGTCTTGGTCTTGGTTTTGCAAGACCAAGACCAAGACTTTTGTCAATATGAACAGTCATTAATTTTAACAAACGGCAAGAATTTTAAAAATTTATCCAATAACTACTCATACAGTTATTGCTTTAGTATTTATACGATTTGAGTGAGGCTTCACTGTTGTTTTGGACAATTATTTTGACTTCCGGTTATTTACCATGGAATGATTTCGAAACAGACCCATGATTAATCTGTACATTTACATCCGGTTCTTGAAAAGCTGCTTTGTGTGCTAGCGATTTCAGCACTTGTAGACCGTGTTTTTTCACATGGCAGAATTTTTATGAGGCCCCACAGGTCACGTCTTGGTCAGAAAATTCTGAGCAAATTGGTTTATATAAAATTCAACAGGCATTTGGAATAAAATTTTGCATGAAAGACTTTTGTAAATACAAATTCGGACATCACTGCAGTCTCCATTTAGAGTTGTTTTGCTTGAATAAAAGAAAAACTCATGTTTTCATTAAAATAACGAGTTGTCCGACCGGACAATTTTCTTTAGTAAGGAATAGAAGTCTGAGTACGACTGTGAATTTTTTGGGTCTTGGTCTCGGTCTTGGTCTTGAGGTTCAAGGTCTTGGTCTTGGTCTTGAGGTTCAAGGTCTTGGTCTTGGTCTTGGTCTTGAGGTTCAATGTCTTGGTCTTGTTCTTGGTCTTGAGGTTCAAGGTCTTGGTCTTGGTCTTGAGGTTTAAGGTCTTGACAACAAGACTGCTTCTAATCTTTCCGATTTAAACAGTCTACTGACTCCATTGATACATTTAAAATAATATTCTAGTAATATTTGACACAAACTAAACATATTAATCCCAGAGTAGGCCTATTTTCTTAAAATGTTGAAAACTCCACGAGAGAAATCACAAACATGTAATACGCAGGTCGACTTTGTGATAAATAAGCTATAAACTCGATGTTATTGGCCTTTTTGGATTAGACTCAGTAACTTCTTCAGCGCCACAATATAATTCATTTATATATTTTTTTTCTTTTTAATTAAAATTAATGTAAGGGATGAAAGGGTGAGATGATGAATCAGGATAGGATTTGATCTACAGAGATCCTAAAGTCAGACACATCCAGTAGAAGAGAGGGCGCCACGTGGCGTGTGTAGGGCCTACAGTCCTCTGGTCAGTTGCGGCTCTGCCAATCACAATTTGCCTGCGTTTTATAAATCACTTGTCTTTCTTTTTTTTAGCTGTAGTTGGATTGGGAGCGCGCCCGAGTAGGTGTCTTGAAGGGGCGCTATGTAAATTCTCTGAATGAATGAATGAATGAATGAATGAATGAATAAAAGAACAGTCAGAAACACCTAAAAGTCAGACACAGACTGCAAAAGTAACAATTTTAGACAAAGGCCTTTTAATACTTTGCGTACGCCTAACTTTTTAGTTGTTGTTGTTGTTGCACGTAACAGTGTATTCGCTAGATGTCAGGGTGTAGTTTCTAGTACACAAGCTAAAGTTTCATTAGAGCGAAACATTTTAATCGATCGCCATTTTGTGATGATGACAGCATAAACCATTTTATGGGAAAATTCGACTTTAATGCCAAACCTGGTTAGATTCTATAACTATTTTCATATAATTTAGTGGACAAACACATTTAATTGAAGACAGCTTGGTCAACGAGAGAGTTGCTAATAGTATGGTTTGATTTAATGTTTTATTCCCCATAGACGATGGATGGAAAGTCATTCCGACAAACATTAGGGTAAAATATCGTTTTTGCTAATTTAATTGTACTTTACCGCTTTATAGACACATACAATGAAAACAACGCTCGCTGGATTAGCGATGAAAACAGACGTTAAAATAGAAGCTGAATTTGGAAAATAATTACATTAGCTAGAACGATATTTTACCGAACATTAGACCACTAGATGTCGTCAGACAACTCCGTCTGACGACATTTTATTTAATGTTTTATAGAATGTAAAGTTGGGCAATTAATCAGTCTTACCCTTTACCATTACTTTAAATGTCTATTGGTTGCCTTTTTTGTTACAAATGTTGATACTTGTTTTATGGATATTATCTAAGTCGTTAGATAGGCCTGTGATTTATTTACTGACTTGAACGATCATAATATCCAGTCAGTTTATTTCCTACACAGAGATTTTTGACAGGAAAGGAATTAAATAAATAATATCTGCTTAGACACTGATGTATAGTATCTAAACATTTAAAAAACGCCTCTCACAGTGTTTGCTACTCAGAGGCGCTCCCAGTGCGAAAGACCTAGTGAATAGAAAGTGGTTTTAAGACAGAGGAACGAGGCACTCGGGCCACCAGCTAATAAGACTGCAGCTCCACCTATGATATTGCAGCTCCACTTAAAACACTGCAATGCCACTTAAGACACTGAGCTCCACTTATAACACTGCAGCTTCACTGTCTCAGTATTAAGTTTTAAACACTAATTACTGAAAGAGTACTCGCATGTTTCATTTCATTGACATAAATTATTAGTTTATGCAGAAAGGAAATTATTTGAAATCATGAGTCAACTTGACACACCGCAACCGTGTACAATAGAACACGTTGAACACTAGTCTGGAGAAAAGAATAATAAAAATGCAAAAAAAACCTATAAAATGTGCATGCTCTGCATACTGTATAGAATTTAAAATCTCGTGTGAAAATATACTTTGGGGGAAGGATATGCTTAGGTCTATGAACAATAAAATTTTAAAAACACTTCTAAATTGAATTGATTTTGAGTGTGTTATGTTGCAAAAGGCACATTTAACTGACTTAAAAATCTTACAAAATTAAATATTAATGAAATATATGACAACTACTTTGCTTTACTGATTTATTAATTAATTTATTTAATGTTGTGCAAACTAATAATGCATGAATGAATAAAAGAAGTAAAGCTTACCAGAACTGATAGCTTCACTGATGCAAAAAGAAATTCCTCATATTCGGGCAGTGATGGGCAATTATAGTTAACTAAAAATTTGCTAACTTTTAGTCTAACTAAATTTTTTTTTAGTTAAGCATGAAGTTTAACTAAAAAAAAGTGTAGTTAAAACCATAGTTTAACTTACAAATTTTAGTTGTTAACTAAACAGTCTAACTAAAAAGATCAGCAATTTGCAACTATTTTCCACAATGAGCATTGAACACTTTCAACAACTCAACGCGAAACCTATTGATTAACACTGCATGGTTTTAGCACTAACAGCCTGTGTTTTCACCTCTGAAAGGGTGAACCATTCAGAGGCGCTCCCAGTGCGCAAGGCCAAGAGAAAAGAAATGTCTTGAGGAAAGCCGAGGGGTTACCTATTAAAATTTGAGAGCGGTTAGAAGGAGACAGTGAATTCCAGAGGAGCGAAGTCGACGATGCGAGGAGAGAGAAAGAGGCCGGTGAATTACATCAATTAAATATTTGGGGGTGAGACCCCGCTGTGTCTTGGAAACCAGAATGAGGATTTTGAACTTAATACATGCAGAGAGAGGAAGCCAGTGCAGACTGACCCACTTACCCAAATAATGAAATCAGCTAGAGATTTTTCTGTTTCCCTAGGTGGATAACTCATGATAAGAATAGTGAAACTCATAGTTCAAGCACATGATACGAGACACTTATAGTGAGAAAATATGTGAAAATGGCTTTTGCCTGTGTTTAGGCCTAAATGTGACCCACTTACCCACATCGTGAAATCAGTTTGAGATAATATTCTGGTTCCCTAGGTAGATAACTCATCATAGGAATAGTGAAACTCATAGAAACACATGCTCTGACACACTTATAGTGATAAACTATGTGAAATTGGCTCTTCCCCGTGTTTAGGCCTAAATTTGACCCACTTACCCACATGGTAAAATCAGTTTGAGATTTTTTCAGGTTCCCTAGGTGGATAACTCATGATGGGAATGGTGAAGCTCATAGAAACACATGCCGTGAGACACTTATTGTGAGAAAATATGAGATTGGCTCTTCCCCGTGTTTAGGCCTAAATCTGACCCACTTGCCCACATAGTGAAATCAGTTTGAGATTATTTTCTGGTTCCCTCGGTGGATAACTCATGATAGGGAGAGAAAAATTCTAAGTTGAACATGCTATGAGACACTTATAATGAGTAAATATGTGAAATTGGCTCTTCGCCGTATTTAGACCTAAATATGACCCACTTACCCACATGGCAAAATCAGTTTGAGATTATTTTCTGGTTTCCTAGGTGGATAACTCATGATAGGAATGGTGAAATTCATAGAAACACATGCTATGAGACAACTATAGTGAGAAAATGTGTAAAAATGGCTTTTCCCCGTGTTTAGGCCTAAATGTGACCCACTTACCCGCATCATGAAATCAGTTTGAGATTATTTTCTAGTTCCCTAGGTAGATAACTCATGATAGGGAGAGAACAATTCTAGGTTGAATATGCTATGAGACACTTATAGTGAGTAAATATGTGAAATTCGCTCTTCCCCGTGTTTAGGCCTAAATCTGACCTACTTTACCCACATGGTAAAATCAGTTTGAGATTCTTTTCTGGTTCCCTAGGTGGATAACTCATGATAGGAATATTGAAACTCATGGAAACACATGCTATGAGACACTTATAGTGAGAAAATATGTGAAATTGGCTCTTCCCCGTGTTTAGGCCTAAATCTGACCCACTTACCCACATGGACAAATCAGTTTGAGATAACATTCTGGTTCCCCGGGTGGATAGCTCATGATGGGAATATTGAAACTCATAGAAGAACTTGTTATGAGACACTTATCGTGAGAAAATGTGTGAAAATGCTTTTCCCCGTGTTTAAGCCTAAAGTTGACCCACTTACCCACATCGTGAAATCAGTTTGAGATTATTCTCTAGTTCCCTAGGTGGATAACTCATGACAGGAAGAGAAAAACTCTAAGTCGAACATGTTATGAGACACCTATAGTGAGAAAATATGTGAAATTGGCTCTTCCCCGTGTTTAGGCCTAAATCTGACCTACTTACCCACATGGTAAAATCAGTTTCAGATTATTTTCTGTTTCTGTGGGTGGATAACTCATGATAGGAAGAGAAAAATTCTGATTAAAACATGCTGTTCGACACTTATATTGAGAAAATGTGTGAAAATGGCTTTTCCCCATGTTTAGGCCTAGATTTTACCCACTTTCCCACATACAGTAATCAGTTTACGATTATTTCTGATTGCTTACAGTGAATAACTGTTGGGTAAACGTACGCTTTAGCGTAATTTATTATTGGCAGGATTTCGAAAAAAAACGAATAGCGTAAATAATTATTTAATCCAGTTTCTGGTTTGAACTATGTTTTCATCGACCTTCCAGCTTCTAGTTTAGTTTTAATATTACACGTTTTAAACCATCCAGCTTCCACTTTTAGCTCATTTTCATCGCACATCCAGCTTCTATTTAAAGTTTTAATATGACACATTTTCATCGCTGATAGAGCTTGTAGTTCGAGGTCTATTTACTTCGCATATCCAGCTTCTCGTTTGATCTCCATTTTCATCGCTCATCCAGCTTCCAGTTTGATTTCTATTTTCATCGCTAATCCAGCTTCTATTTTGTTTTAATATGACACATTTTCATCGTTGATACAGTTTGAGGTCTATTTTCTTCGCACATCAAGCTTCTGGTTTTATCTCCATTTTCATTGCTCATCCAGCTTCCAGTTTGATTTCTAGTTTCATCGCTCATCCAGCTTCCAATTTGATTTCTATTTTCATCGCTCATCCAGATTCTAGTTTTATTTCTATTTTCATCGCTCACCCAGCTTCCAATAATTAATTACGCTGAAGCGTAGGCCTACGTGGACATTTCGTCCAATAATTATTACGCTAAAACGTACGTTTACCATTTTACCCGCGGCTTTCCATACCGAATGTCCAATATCTGAATGTGAATATTAAACCAACTTGACGGAGGTCTGAAAACTGGGCCTTGCCGTTATTGCTGACTCAACACTCAACTACGAATAGAGAACGGTTATTCTGGTGTAATAATGAGGGTGACCCGTCAAAAGCGCCGTGGACAAAAGCGCCCCGAGAAATGCGCCGCAGAAAAACCCGACAAGAGCGCCAAAAATTCACTGACAAATGCACCCCGATATTTACGCCACATAATAGGCCTAACATTATTTGCTTTATCAGTTTATGAGATCGATCTACGACAGCTGAAAAGCATACGTAGGCCTAAGTGCAGCTGAAAGTAACTTGTCGGAATTAAAGCCATATAATAAATTTATTTATCTGTAAAAAAAGACATTTAGTGATATTTGTAGAGCCGGAATTTAATTAGAATTGTTTAAGGATTTAAAGAAGAACGAATAAAATATACCTAAAACTAGAAGCGGGATGAATGATCATAATATAACGAAAACTAGAAGCGGGATTTGTGATGATAATATAACTAAAATAGTAGCGGGATCAGCGATTAAAATATAATTAAAACTGGAAGCTGGATCACCGATTTAAATATAACTAAAACTTTGAGCTAAAATTACACGTTCGTGGTGCATTTGTCGGACACAAATGACGAGGCGCATCTGTCGGGGCACATTTTTCGGGGCGCTTAATGAGCAGCAATGAAATGATGTTTTATATTTTAAAACATTAATATTGAGGATTAACTGTTATTTTTAGCAAATATTTGAAGAAGAAGAGCAACATTCTGGTTGAGCTTCAAACTGTAGTTGTAAGACAAGGTCTACATCTAATTAATCTTCATCAAGAACATTAGTGGTTTTATTTGACTACAACTTTCGCTATTATCGGCAAATTCGTCTCTGGTTATAATCATACTGAAGAATAGCATCAAGGTGTGCTATTATGCACAGACTCGATAGCTTCATTTCATCATAACGTGTTTCCTGTGTGGCTAATTTCTTACTTTTTTCTTCGAAAAATAACTACTACTGACTAGAGACATGAAACCTTTTTGGTAGCATCTGAAACACAAACTTAAATGAAGTCGTTGATACTGTGAGAAAGTGGACAAATGATGGTGCTGGAAAGGCTATGACAACAACAATTGCAGAAACCTTCTGCTCAGGCAATCAAAAGCCAATCAAATTTTCACTTTGTCTATAATTTGGTGATTAGAAAAGCACAAAGGAATCACACAGATATAAATTATTTCAGAAGCTGTATGCTCTAGTTGATCATCTGAGAGCTCGTCAAAGAACCAATACTGGAGAAAAACTGAAATTATCAATTAAGTGAATAGCCTGATGGCGAATACGAAAACCAATACAAGAGAAAAAGAATATAGGTGCCAGATATGTCAGAAGTCATTTGATCAGGGTAGTTCCCTGAAAATGCATATAAGAACCCATACTGGCGAAAAACCTTACAAGTGCCAGATATGTCAGAAAATATTTGCTCAGAGTGGTCACCTGAAAGGGCACATAAGAATCCATACTGGTGAAAAACCATACAGGTGCCCGTTTTGTAAAAAATCATTTATATTCGACTGTAATCTAAAGATTCACATGAAAACTCATACAGGAGAAAAACCATACAGGTGCCAGCTATGTCAGAAATCATTTGCTGATCGTAGTCATCTGAAAAAGCACTTGAGAACCCATACTGGCGAAAAACCGTACAGGTGCCATATATGTCAGAAAACATTTGCTCAGAGTGGTCACCTGAAAGGGCACATGAAAACCCACACTGGCGAAAAGCCATACTTGTGTCGATTATGTCAGAAATCATTTGCTGATGGTAGTTATCTGAAACTGCACATGAGAACCCACAGTGGTGAAAAACCACACATGTGCCACCTATGTCAGAAGTCATTTGCTCGTGATGGCAATCTGAAAATGCACATCAGAACTCATACTGGAGAAAAACCATACAGGTGCCAGATATGTCAAAAATCATTTGCTAATCATAGTCATCTGAAAATTCACATGAGAATCCATACTGGTGAAAAACCACACCGGTGCCACCTATGTCAGAAGTCATTTAGTCATGATGGTACTCTGAAAAGGCACATCAGAACCCATACAGGAGAAAAACCATGCAGGTGCGAGCTATGTCGAAAATTGTTTGCTGATCATGATTATCTGAAAAGACACATGAGAAAACATACTGGAGAGAAACCATACAAATGTCAGTTTTGTGAGAAATCATTTACTTTTAGAGGTAGCCTGTTGGTGCATAGAAGAATCCATACTGGCGAAAAACCATACAGGTGCCAGTTATGTCAGAAAACGTTTGCTCAGGCTGGTCATCTGAAACTGCACATGAAAACCCACACTGGCGAAAAGCCATACTTGTGTCGATTATGTCAGAAATCATTTGCTGATGGTAGTTATCTGAAACTGCACATGAGAACCCACACTGGTGAAAAACCATACATGTGTCGATTATGTCAGAAGTCATTTGCTCGAAGTTGTCATCTTGAAGTCCATATGAGAATCCATACTGGAGAAAAACCATACAGATGCCATCTATGTCAGAAATCATTTGCTGATGGTAGTTATCTGAAAACGCACGTAAGAATCCATACTGGCGAGAAACCGTACAAATGCCAGTTTTGTCAAAAATCATTTGCTCAAAGTTGTCATCTGAAAACGCACATGAAAACCCATACTTGTGAAAAACCATACATGTGCCAGTTATGTCAGAAATCTTTTAATGACAGTAGTCATCTGAAAAAGCATATGAGAACCCATACTGACGAAAAACCTTACAGGTGCCATTTATGTCAGAAATCATATAATGAAAGTAGTACTCTGAAAAAGCACATGAGAACTCATGCTGGAGAAAAACCATACATATGTGATTTTTGTAATAAAGGATTCACAGGAATTGGAAATATAAAGAGACACAGAAGAACCCATGAAACCGAGGAGCAACACGCACACAATAAACCTTATACCAAGAGCAGTTCTTCAGCAAAGCAGTTTATTCTCCATGAAGGAACACAGGATCTTAAAATTGAAAGTGAAATAATTCCTAACCTGTCTGAACATTTCATCACATTTAGTAGTACAGACGTTATTGATAAACCAAATGAACATTTCTCAAAGAACATGTATATGGATTCTAGTGGAATTGCAGGTCCTTTACCGAAAATTAGAGATGAAGAATGTCTGTATATTAGCAAATTCAAATCTCCTGTGGATTCAGCGTCTTTGTCAAAATATTTTGGATGCGGTATATGTGATGAATTGTTTGAAAAGGAAAAGGAATTTCTAGGGCATTGTTCTAGCCATCAATTTTCTCCACCTGACGACTTAGTTGCTGACCTGTCAATTTGAGATAATGAAAAGATGACACAGAAGTGCTGAGATCCATACATACAAGATTAATTATTGTGTACCACTTTCATTTCAGAATACTTGACAGTGGACACTCTGATGTAGACTATCCAAAGGTTCCTCCTGATATGCGCAACATATCTAAGGGGTAGCCATCTTATCACATAATTGTAAGACTGTAGAATTGCTGAAAATTAAATTTTATGCTGTAGTGACTAGAAACACTTTAAAGTCTTTTGTTCTGGGTTCCGCTACTTGACAATTTTATTGTAAAATCTTAAATTTGGCTGCACAAGTACTTCTGCTGGTCTAAACATTTAACAGAGCAGTTAACTCTACATCTTTTTTAGACTATTTTAGACTATTGCCGGTGTATTCATGATGTTTTAAGTAATAAATTAATTAGATTATTCTACTTAGATTAAGTGTTGGAGCCCTGCCTTATCCTTTGCGGGCCCCTCTTGAATTAAAGGCCACGTCTTTAGAAGTGAATAGTTTATTAGTCACTACTTGCTTCACTGAGGTAAAACTAAAAGAAGACAACTTTTAGGCAAGTGTAAGAACTTCACTGCAAAATGTCGATTTTGTGTGAATAAAAAGATCTCTGGAAATATTACGTCTACAAACAACTTTGTGAGCCACATCAAGGCAGCACGTCATTCATTTTTAATCATTACTAAATAGTCAGTTAGTCCAGCGTTTTCAAAACTGTGATTTGCGGACAAAGAGGAGTCCGCAAAGGTTATGGAGGAGTTCCGTGAGATCGTTCTGAAAATAGTCATTAATGATTCACACTGCATGGTTTTAGCATTAACATCCTGTTTTCAAATTCTACTTAAAGTACGCCGGTAACTGTATACTAGAACAGTACTGCCCTGAAGAAACTAAAACACAGTAACTCGGAAAACCAAAATTTTGTGTAAACTTGATTTGAAGGTTTTTTTTTTAAATCTCGGAATTTATTTATTCAATCCAAAAGTAATTTACTCCACAAATGTATTTAATTGTGTTATTTTATGGTAAAATAATCTTTTTAAAATATTATTAATTATCGATCTAAATAGTTACAAATCGTTTTTACTATGTTCTGGCTTAGCATTTCCATGCGAATTGAGCTAGACAAAACATAGTACTGCATTTTAGCTTACCAATTTTATGCAGTGTGAAATGCTAACAGAGCTTGCACAGGTCTTAAAACTAAGACTGTCTTTGTTTTAATTTTAACAACTTGAACTTCAACAAAAGTTTTAACTTCAGTAACAATTATAAGAATATAGCAAAACAATACTATTTAAAGCTACAAAATTGAACATTGCACTCTAACTAAATTTTCTTACGGAAATAGTCAATAGATTTTACTTTAAATCTATTTGCAGATAGAATATTGCAGTGTTTTCAAAATAATGTTTTAGTGCTTTTATTTTTATGTTTTAAAAATTACATTTTAAGCAAACATTTTGAACATTCCACATTTATTGATCATTTTAAGTAACTAAACACCAACTAAAATGTAAATTAAAAACTCACAAAACTACACCATAATAAAAACAGATATGTAAATTATTTGTTATTGATTGAATGCCTCAACTACTTAGCAAGTTTCTACCTATATTCTCTCATTCAAAATTGTCAACCAAAGCGGTCGTATCATCATTACGAATGCTCTTCCAGCACAATTCTGTTTTGAAAATGCAAACGTCGACGAACCTTGGTGAGCCTAGTTTGTGGTACAATTATTTTTCTGCTTTTTAAGAGTGTGAGAACTTTTCAGTCTCTCCGACCTTGCCTTTGCATTCACACTTTTTTAAAGCCAGACTCAAAATCTTGGCAGCTGTACTGTTAAAGTCCATTCTGTATAATAAAGAACACTGACAGGTGCAATAAATTTGATAAAAAATATACAAGACATATTTCCAACATGTTTAGTTCAAATGATATAATTAAAAAATCTCTTCGTAACAACTTCCGTACTATATATCTTTTAGGAAATTCTCCACTTCAGGGTAAACGTACGGTACGCGTTAGCGTAAAGAATTATTTTCAGGATTTCGAAAAATGAAGAGCGTAAATAATTATTTCATCCAGTTTCTCGTTTGAACTATGTTTTCATCGACCTTCCGGCTTTTAGTTTAGTTTTAATATTACACGTTTTAATCGTTCATCCATCCAGCTTTCAGTTTTAGCTCATTTTCATCGCACATCCAGCTTCTATTTTAAGTTTTAATATGACACATTTTCATCGCTGATACAGCTTCTAATTTGAGGTCTATTTTCTTCGCACATCCAGCTTCTCGTTTGATCTCCATTTTCATCGCTCATCCAGCTTCCAGTTTGATTTCTATTTTCATCGCTCATCCAGCTTCCAATAATTAATTACGCTAAAGCGAACGTGGACATTTCGTCCAATAATTGATTACGCTAAAACGTACGTTTACCCTGCGCTTTGGTATGTGGAGTGTGACCTGAATACCTAAATTTTAAATTGATCAAGCAATATTGGTCAGGGCATTTTTGGACAGATGACTGAATAACAGGGCCTCTACATGCCTACAGTGCGATTTAGAGTAAAACATCTTAAAACTTGATATAAAAGAAAAAAACTTACGATTGAATAACGGCTGACATATCCGTGTATTAGTCACACCCACGTAACAGTAATAACGGCATCGTGTATAAAATTATAGAAAAAAATTCATTAACGCATTCTAATATGTAATTATAATTAACGACTGTAACAATTAAAAACATTAAAACTTGAAAACCAAATATTAAATCAAATTAGATTATCACGTATTGATAAATTTGTTTCACGCGTATTGTAATCAACACCGGAAATACAATGTTAAAATTTGAAAATTTTTGCACCATAACACAGCACTGTTAGTCTAGGCTTGGAATTTAAAAAAGGCTCTAGAAATCACTCTTAGAAGCAAATCATGTAACAATTTGCTAACCGGCGTTTATAGACTAATTTGACCCTGCTGAAAACGAAAATCGCGGTTAGAAAGCTGGATTTTTAGCGGTTGCATGAGAAAACAAGATGGCGGCCAAAATGGCGACCACTATCTTCATATGGCTTTAAGTAAAGTCGTGTATGGGATGGAAACATGATCTTAGAGTCTAAATTAACATTCTCGATCTCAAGGAATGTGCGATGAAACTAAAGACAAATATGTAACACTGCCAGAAACAAAATGGCGGACAAAATGGCGGCCAAATATCTTCAAATGGCTATAAGTAAAGCCATGTACGTGATGGAAACATGATTTTAGAATCTAAGTTAACGTTTTCGGGGTCAAGGAATGCGATTGAACTAAAGACAAATATGTAGCACTTCCAGAACACAAAATAGCGGCCAAATATCTTCAAATGGCTATAAGTAATTGTAATTGTAATTGTAACCGAAAACTTATATAGCGCCACTCAAATCAGCGGCGCTTTCAACCCGCATCAATGCCGGCACCGGCAAAAAGGAAAGTTTTCAGGCGTCTACGAAACTGGAGAGGAGAGAGGGCAAGAAGCTCTTGGCGGAGAAACAAGGGGAGACAGTTCCAAGCAGAGGGGCCAACATAGGCGAAACTTCTGGATTGTGCCGTGGAAGATCGCATGCGAGGGACAACCATAAGGCCGCGAGCCGAAGATCGCAAGGAAGCCCTCGCAGGCAAGGAAGAAACTGGGATGCAAAAATTCATTAGGTAAGAAGGAGCAGAGGCAGTAAGGCAGTTGCGCATGAGAGTGAGGGTTTTAAACTGAATTCGCTGTTGAGCAGGGAAAAGTAAAGCTATGTATGTGATAGAAACATGATTTTAGAGTCTAAGTTAACGTTTTCGGGGTCAAGGAATGCGATTGAGCTAAAGACAAGTATGTAGCACTGCCATAAAACAAAATGGCGGACAAAATGGCGGACAATTATCTTCAAATGGTTATAGAACAAAATGGCAGATAAAATGGCGGTCAGTCTGGAGTAGTGTTTTCTTGGTCAAAGCATACAAAAAAAGTAACATTCTATATCATTTACTGATGTCATTACAGTTTAACCATCATTGTTTACAGGACTTTTTAGTAGCCTATGATTGTTGTTTGACCATTTTATACATTACGTACACAATATTCGTGTTTCATGACTTGCTATTTCAAGCATTGTTTCAGTCAATGCAATTGCACATAAGTGTACATGGCAAGTTCACATTTCGACAGCAGCAGCGCTTTGTGTTACACTTAGCAACTTTGCATGATTTACAGTAGACAAACTCTAGACACGACTGGGGCACGGACCAATTGTAGACCACACTGGTACGAGAACACCCTCTTCATCCACACTCCATCCTGATGAGGCTGGTGTCGCAGCTTCAATATGTGTGAAAGATAGGACTTTTCCCAAATGACAGTTTGGTATTGAGCACGTCTAATATGCTGCCTGATTATGTCACTGCATGGTGAAGAGAATCGGTCTTTTAGTTTTCCCGAACATAACATATCGTGCCTCATTGCATGGCTTGACGTTGTCATTTGTTTTACTCAATCTTACCACAGATTCCTCTGCATTTGCTCTAGCTTTTCTGATAGGGGAATGTTCCCCAATGTCGAAAGTAAACGAGATCTTTCCAAGTAGGTTCTCCAAGCATTTTCTTTGCTGATCCCTGCTAAATATGATGTCACATCACATCCGGTTATTCAATGAAAAGCCAATATATTCGTCCCTAGTTGGTCCTTAATACTTAGAGCAACTGTGTGAATTGGAATGAATTTCCGTTTTGCTCATGTTCCTGCCATCACCCACAACTCATCCATTTAATGCGCTGAAAGCTGAATGGATAGCAAGAATTTTAATTCTGCCAATTTTCCGGAAAAGGAACACTTCCGCACTCAATACAGCTGACAATACCCAGTGTCGATCGAAGACAATATCGACCCTCTTATAGCCAATCCATTGTTCCTTCACAAGTGTAAGCACTGTATCTGCCAGGTCACCAAATGTCTTTGCTCTCGGAGGTTCCCTATTACTCGACCCATTGCTTGTCCATCAATAATTAAAAGTGTAACCTCTGTTAGAGAAATGCTGAACGAACATGCTACTTTTTCAGTGAGCATCTGCAACATTGAGGCCTTGTCACCCATTCTCATTTCTTGCTGAAAACAAGGCTGATCTGGCTGCATTCATATCCATTCAGCTTTCAAAAGCCACATTATGGCGATCTAGATGTAGTTGTTGCTGGTGATTTCTTGGAAGAAGATGAGGTATTGCCTACTGCCGGTTCTGATGTGTCTACCTTAGCAGCAACACGCGAAGAAGCATGGGGCTTCACTGTTGTTTTGGACAATTATTTTGACTTCCGGTTATTTACCATGGAATGATTTCGAAACAGACTCATGATTAACTTGTACATTTACATCCGGTTCTTGAAAAGCTGCTTTGTGTGCTAGCGATTTCAGCACTTGTAGACCGTGTTTTTTCACATGGCAGAATTTTTATGAGACCCTACAGGTCACGTCTTGGTCAGAAAATTCTGAGCAAATTCGTTTATATAAAATTCAACAGGCATTTGGAATAACATTTCGCATGAAGGACTTTTGTAAATACGAAATCGGAATTCTCTGCAGTCTCCATTTAGAGTTGGTTTGCTTGAATAAAAGAAAAAACTCGTGTTTTCATTAAAATAACGAGTAGACCGACTGGACAATTTTTAGTAAGGAATAGAAGTCTGGATACGACTGTGATTTTTGGGTCTTGGTCTTGAGGTTCAAGGTCATGGTCTTGGTCTTGAGGTTTAAGGTCTTGGCAACAAGACTGAATAGCAGTGGCGGGGTTCCCCAAGGCGAACCAGGGCCAATGCCCTGGTAAAAGTAATTGGACCGTCTCTCTGGATAATATCAATACGCTGTCCCCTTCTACTCGCTCTCAAATTTTAATAAGTAACCCCTCTTCTTTTGCTTTCCTCAAGACTTATTTCTTTTCTCTCGGCCTTGCGCACTGGGAGCGCCTCTGAAAGGTTCACCCTACTAGAGGCGCTTTACAAATGTTTAACCTTTATCATCCCAGATACTGAAATTGTTATGCAATCACTTCTAAATTTAGTTATGATGCAGTTTACAACCTATATAAAGGCAATCGTGAACAAAAATCATTTATTTTCAGTTCATGTCAGAATTTTGCACATGTTCCCAAAGTGGAACGTTGGGTCACTTTGACTATTATGCACAATGCATTAGTAAAACTGTAACTTTTTCAAAATAATGCAGATATGCAATGTCCAAAAGTTATGATCCAAAAATATAAATATTTCATTTAACTAAAACAGTTTAAGTAGAATTAGACACTGCCAAGTCGACTGTGTTCCTTGGTATGGTATGTTTCAAAGCACTGTTCGTGGATACGCTTTTCGTATTCTCGCACTTCTTCCTAGTGTTGCGGCGGCAGTAGCCGCATCTACCTTGTGTTGTGGACTCAGTGAAATGGTTCAGTACATCTAGGGTTGCCACCTCTCCCGGATTGGGCGGGAGTCTCCCGTATTTCGATATGATCTCCCGTCTCCCGGAATTAATTTGGAAAACTTTGAAATATCCCGGAATGCTGAAAAGTCCTATTCCCTAGGACAACTGCACAATGCGTCACTGCTCGACATCGAGTCAGAGACTCAGTCTGAATGTCTGATCGAGATTGTATTTTTAACCTTTCAGCGGACACTTTCCAAATTCAATTTATATATCTATGTATTTTTCTAACTTTCTGCGGACACTTTTCAATTGAGATATATATGTTTATGACTGCGCGTGCAGTGTGCGCGTGAAGTTCGCAATGGCGAATTCAAATTCTGAGTCTGAGTCGGAGTCTAATCCAGAAAAATGTGTAGTTAAGAAGAAAAAGAACTATTACTGTTCATTCAACGATGACTGGCTAAAAGAAGACGATTTTAAGGATTGGTTGGCTAAGAAAACCGACTTGGAAGCAGAGTGCAAAATTTGCCAGCAAACATTATCAGTAAAATACGAGGGACGCAGATCGGTAGAACAGCACGCCACATCGGAGAACACACTAAAAATGTGAAGCAGATGAAGAAGAATACAATTGTGACGAGCTTACAAAATGCTTTAAAACTGTACTTAGATTCTGTTCTATCAGTGCAATTGCAAATGTTAAAAAAATTTCTTGAATCTCCCGGATTCGTATCCTTAGGAGGTGGCAACCCTAAGTACATCATATCGGAGCAGCGCAAACACCGGTGCGGTCCGACAGCTCAGTCGTTAACGCGGCACACCCTTCAGAAGGCCACAATCCACATCGCGTCGAAACACAGGTCTCGCACGACCCTCGTGTTCGCTGGGTTTCGGTCGACAGACCAGCCACAGCGCCATCAACGATTTTATTCACCGAAGTCTAAATACAGCGCGTACCAGGCGATCAAGGAGCCGTCGGGCATGACCAGGTCCGAAGGGAAGAGACTCTAATCCCTTGGAGTGGCAGACGCCCTCTGACATTGGACGCGACCGTGGTAGATACGGTGGCCGCATCATATCTCCCTGAGACAGCGGTCGCGGCCATGGGGGCAGCGGAGAGGTCGGCCACAAGGAAGCACACGAAATATTGAGAACCCAGATGATACACCTTCATGCTGATCGCCGCGGAGACATCAATTATTGTCACAGAATACATAAATTAAGATTTTGCAAATATTGATTCCGTAACCCTTTTATATGCAGCTGAAAATATTATGAAGGGTCAACATCATTTTTAACCGTTGGTTTCGAACTTCGAGTGCGTACCAATAATAAATTTTTCAGCTTCTAAATCTTCTATTAAACTGTTCAAATAAATCAATGCAATTTACACATATCATTATTTATTATTCTATAATATTTTTTCCTGTAAAAGGTAATTTTTGATCGCAAATTTAAGCTGTTGTAAAACTATAGCTATCTCCAGATAAGAAAATATTTTGAAATGTGCAAACTCCAAAGGTGCTATCGTCTGTCGCAAGCATAAGAAGTCGTTGGTCACTTGCTGCTATTTTGCATTTTTTCAGGCGAGGCGTCACAAAATAAAAAAAATTACAACAGTCCAACTAGGGAAATAATTTATTATCCAAATGACTATAAATCACAATCACATAAAAACTATTGGATTTGTAGCAGCCATCAAATATTTAGATTTGCTGTCCTGAAAAATGACCAAAATGGAGATAGCACCTTTGCACTCTAAACAGACGAAATATATTGCATATAAACTTTACATAAACTAAACCAATGCCACTGCAATGTAAAATCTTGAATTAAATTGCAAAATGAAATATTTGCGTTGTCTCCAAATGCATTATTACCATTGGGGTCCATTTGGACCCCAACACCTCAAGTGTATAATAATATTGTCTCTGCAGGACCCACAAGTGGTGTGGGATATTTATTTTAATAGGAATTATTCCTTGCCATAAATGATGAAAAGTCATAAAATTTCAGCTTCTTGAGTTCACGGTATCGCTATATTTTATTTAAATGAAAACGCGCTTGGGGTCCATATGGACCCCAACATGTTACGAGGGTTAAGGGTCGCGGACACCTCAGACACATGTGAAGCACCTGGTGTATGTAGTGCCTAGACCTTCCTCTTCAATGTCTTCCTGTTTATGGAGCAGTGCAAGACTACGGCAACGGTCTTCTGTTCACTACGATGAAACTGGCTTACTGTTTGGGTCCGCAGATCCTATTAGCCGAGTTTCTAATCCCCGCAATGACAAAGAAGACTGGGCTTTTCCAACCCAAATCTTCACGCTAGAACGACGACATTCACGCCATAGAAACTAAACGGCGATACTGGACCGCTGTTACCCTCGCTTCCCCTCTTGTGGCGCAGTGCAGGCGAAAGGCCTCTTCTTCATTAGGATTAAACTTTCTTACTGCTTGAGTATGCAGTTTCCACTCACTCTATTGACAAAGAAGACTGGTCTTCTCCAGCTCTAAGTCACTACTCTAAAACGGCGAAAACCTTCTATAAAGCGATCGATAGCCAAGTCAAGCAACAATACTCTGAAAGTACGTTTCGTTCTTCGGAATCACATATCGCGTAAAGCATATTCAAATTATACATATCGCGGAAAGCATATTCATATGAAACGAGAATTAGGTCACTGATACGATGAAACTCTTGAATTATTTTTCAATGAACATGAAGTTTTCGTAGAAGAAACCTGCGAATGATGTGTTCAAAAGGAAGATTAGTTTCCTGAGCAGTGAATTCAGTCAAAGCTTCAGCATGTGGAAGATTACAGTCGATACAACATCTGACTCTTAAATATCTTGCAAGAAATTGTCTTTCAAGGAAATAATGACGTTTGGCGGAGTAACAACCTTTAAGAAAAGACGAGATTCCATCATAAGGACGTTTTATGATTTCAGCAAAATAGTGTGCAAACGTTGAATTTGCATCTAACTCATTCGGAGGTGATAAATAATAAAAGAGTGTGTGAAATCCAAGCAGCGACTGTACGTCTTCATCAAAAAAAGAGTCAAGCGGTGGAAACAATAAAACATTCGCCAATGCAAGCTCCTTAAAATTGCTCTGCAGATCAGGCTCGTGAAGAATCCTCTTACAGAAATGCAACACTTCATCGTATTGGCGACACTTGTATTGGTACAAAGCACGATAGCAGTCGACTGTGTTGCACTGGATGCGAAACTCTTTGTGAATCGCATTGCAGAATATTTCCAAATATTCTAAAGCATATTCCATTAAGCATAAATTACATTTTCTTTGACTATCACTGGCTTAACAGCCGTAGGTTCGGTTTCTGCCAACAAATCTCTTCTCTGGTAAACGATCTGTCTTTTAGCATTGAAATGAGTATCTGACTTCATCGCAGCAATACATTTCGGCTTTGTTAAAGCCTTCAGATATTCGTCCATAGAAAATACTGAATCAGGCAAATAGTGATAAATATCGAAATGTTTGGATATTCTTTCGGCAGATAATACAGCTAAATAATGAACGAACACATTTGGTGAAAGACGAAGATCAAGGTATAGCCGCCTGCCAGTGTATTTAAGATTACTGTTTGTAATCTTCCTGTAAAGCACACACAATCCAACGATTCTTACGACGTCATCAATAAACAACAAGCAACCTGCGTTGAGTATTTCCTTATCCTTTTGAGATGTCTGATCTGTGAGGACTGCCAGGCAGAAGCGCACATCTGGTACGTTAGGGGCCATCCACATATTACGTACGCACTTTGGGGGGTCGGGGGGTCGGATTTTGGCGATTTTGCGTACGGGTGCGAACGGGGGGGGAGGGGGTAACAAAATGTGTACGTACCCAAAATAAATTTCTAATTATGATGTCCACATTAGCCTATTTATAACTCTGTATTATCCTATAGTCGTCCCATGGCATTTTATTACTTTATATAAAAGCCATGTGCAGTTATTCTGTGCTGTGAACGACACCTATAATTTGTCTATATTGGCCCTTCAATAATCTGGCCTAAAGTGCAGACAGGCTGCCTGGAGACACTTTCTGCAGCTGGTCATCGGTGGGGGGGGGGGGGTGCGCGTCAAACGTACGTACTCAGGGGGGGGTGGTGGATGAAAGTACGCTTGCGAACAGGGGGGTCCAATTTTCCCGGATTTTTGTGTACGTAATATATGGATGGCCCCTTATCTGATGTGGCAAAATTGAGAGCAGCCAGACAGGCCAAAGCTGCAGGTGCAATGCCGTTCGATTTAAAATCGACGTATTCTAAAGCTTTTCTCAGAAACCCTTCTGACATGACAGACAAAAGTTTAAATTCAGAACGGCTATTTGATCCAGTTAAATTTTCCATAAGTTCCTGAGCACGCAGAAATTGAAACTGGCAACTTTCTGCTGTATACGGTTTTGGAAAGTTATGATACCGAGACCTTACAATTTTCGTTTGCATTAAAATTGCATTGACGAATTCAACAAAGAGACTGCTATCCCATGAAATCTCTCCGCAACTTAAGCCATATGCAGTATGCAAAATACAGAGAAAACTGTGATAGTAGGCCTACGTCAAACATAAGATGTTGTCTGGTGTAACATTTGCCTTTCTTTTGTTTACTTCAGAATTAATGCATAGTATAGTATATCCTGCTCTGACACTCCTGAACTTGACGCTCTTTTAATTACATAACGACAAAATCCAAGACAATTTACGAATATGCAAGAAATCAACCAATCCACTGATTGCAATTTACTCGCTTTCCAAAATTCGAGGAGAGGCGGCAAATATTCCACAAAATGTGTCGTTTTTACCAGTGTGCATTCAACTTCGAAATGTCTCCGAATGAATGAGAGTATGTAATTTTTCACAAACCAATGACAGAGAATGCCAGAATTTCTGAACTCATTTAGTCGCCTTTTAGTTATGTCAATCATTCTGAAGCTCAATGGCTCATGAAATAAATTTGCTTCAGGAATAAAATAGTTCGGACAGTATCTCCTATCTAGCCATTCTGCAAGCTTTTTCAATAACTCGCAACAAATTGTGATAACAGAAGAGGAACCCCACCATTCCGGTGGCATTTCTTCACAAGTCCATAACATCAGGGTCTTTAAATGATACGTACAGAGAACCTCATCCTCCTTTGGACAATCCTTCTGTATCAATTCTCTCTTTGCAAAGAATCTCAACAAATGATAGACAATCTGCTGAGTTTGAGTCCAACTCTGAATTAATATTACTTCTGCGAATGAAAACGATAATCTCCACTGTGCTTTATCATCTCTGCAAGAACGATGCTGGACATAAACAACATGACAACCATTGTGTACAACCTCTGAGATCGTTTCAGCCGTCGGCCATCCGTATTTTCTGGGAAGAAACGGTCATTTTTGGGCTTCTTTAGGCCACTGAGGGCACCACAAGCTCATAACGGCATCAAACCGAAAATCATCATAAACATCTGATTGATATTTAATTGATGGACCCCGAACAGAGTTTCCTGACCTATTTCCATCAATCGCCCAACCTAAATTTGATCTTGACAGAGTAGATAAATTTAACGCCATGTAGCTGTAATAGCTTGGAAGAGCTGTGTGCTTAAATTCATAATTTTTGTATTTCCAATTATAATTCATTTCACCCCAACATTGTATTCGAACAAAACCTGGATAACTTTTATAGGATTGAATCTTGAAGCACTTGATCGTATCTGATAGGCCACTCATATCACTTGGCAACACTGGAGAGTCACCACTGAAGGCCAGCTTATCCGCGTAGCAAATTAAGGAATCAGTGTCGTCAATGCATTTATTGAGCGGTCGGATGTAGAACTCCGCAGCGCTACCACACACAATCGAGTACTCTGTTGGTGCATGGTCTGAGGAGGACACACTTAAGTCATGCATGCGATCAGTAACAAAAGATACCGACTTTGGAAGCAATTGACATGTACTAGTAACGATGAACTCTGATGCCATTTCTTCATTCGATTTATCCGCATATTCCGTCATCCTAAATGAAACACATCTCATCCTAAAAATTTGTCACGATCATCATTATCATCATCAGAAGCGGCAGCTGCAACAGTAACAGAATTCTAGTTAAAACCCATATCAAGTGCTAACAATCACCTTCATCACTAACAGTTCATCCAACAAAGTTTAGTTGGCAGTCTACTCAGTGCATATTTAAAGAAATTTCCACTACTGGGACATATACCCCGTGATCGATCGAGTCGAACTGCTACGATCGACTTGGCTCGGCCGACGATCGACTCGATCGACTTTGTCGACTAGTCGACCTCTCGTCGACTCGATCGACTTGGCAAATAAACGATCGACTTGGTCGACTTTGTCGACTTGGACTGTATCTGTGGGCCAGGGGCCCGGGAGCCATGGCGCCAAAGGTGCCAATGCTCACACAATTTTGGCTCTGTAGCGCCGAGGCAGAAGCATGCTCACACAACTTTTGGCTGGCGCTTTGTATTTGATGCTTGCTAAAGTAGTTATTGACTTATTGTACCATAGACGCCTTTCATTTCATTATTATGTATGCCAAGTATAATAAACGTATCCACTTATTGTAAAAAATGACAGAATATTCTTATTGGTTATGTCGGATGTAATGTATAATTCTATCCATCTTAGGTCTGTAGCCTACTTGGCTGAGGATAGCTCACGTAACTTTTAAACACTTTCCGAGCCACTGCTCTTGGCCAAATCGAAGAATTCAGTCCCGTCCTAACATACAGACATTCGAACGTTTTGAGACCGTCGTTACTGACTACAGAGCTGAAATTTCCTGAAACTACCGCATTTTTAACGCATATTAATCTTTCCATTTTCGCCGTAAAACTGTGAAAAAAGTATCTACAGCTTCCACTATACGAAATCACCAAGAGGCTCATAATTTGCACTGAACTTCAAATCAGGTAAATACGGTCGTTGTGCGTTTACACAGCATTACGTCACCACATCAAGTGGGTCATTTTGTAAAGTAGTCGCAAAATATAGTAAGAAAATATTTCATAGTCGAGTCGAGTCGAGGAAACAACGATAAAAACATGTGATCGACTCGACTTGCAAGTCGATCGAGTCGAAGATTTTTCGACCGACTCGACTTGGCCGAGTTTCGATCGACTTGATCGACTGACTCGATCGATCACAGGGGTATACTGGGACAAAGTCGGGCGTCTGGTTGATCAGTGTTTAACCTCTCGTGGAACAAGGGCGACCTTTTTGGCAAATTTCTTCCGCGTTCTAACGACTTTTTCGGAAATTTTTACACGAAAAGTAGATTTCATCTTTTTTGTTTAGTCATTACTCCCCAAAACGACCTTCTTTACTTTCTTTCGCAAATCCTCACAAAATCTGATGACCTTTTTAGGAATTCGTCTCCCCAAAATTGATGACCTTTTTTAGGAAATCACCCCAAAAAACTTTATGACCTTTTTTAGGAAATCATCTCCCCAAAAATCTTTTCTCATAACTTTATCTTGGCAAATTTTACAATTTTCTGTTTACTACTGGGACAAATCTTCAAACTACTCCAACATTTGTCCCACTGGTTATAGTTTAAACATACATTGCCTGGGACAAATCAGCCTCACCACTGGGACAAATCCTAAGACTGCTGGGACATTTGTCCCACTAGGTATACAGTTAAAATAATATTTTAAAATATTATAAAATATAAAATATAGAAATATATAAAATAATATTCGTTGTGTTAGAGTTGGAAACTTCATCAGAGCATATTATGCCCTGAGTCTACTTCAGAAAAGCATTTATCTGATGAAGTTTCCAACTCTAACACAACGAATTACAGTCATCATTGTCGATTAATCAATCAATTTTTGTTTGTTCCTCTCGCAAAGAACGCAACTTGGTGCATGGTAAGCTAATTGTTAGGTGGGGGGAAGTGGAGGTAAACTTTTTAGCAATTGCTAGTACGGAGGCTAGTACCAAAATTTGCGATATGAGTTGTCTATAAGTTGTGTTTGAATCAAAGCATTTACTCAAAACGGTCAACAAAAATACACATTAGCTTATCTCCCTTCTCTGCTTAAACTTAAGCTGATAAATGTTATATTTTTCCATCTGGCTTATCCATTGGACAGTGACTTTGACTGCGGTTTCACATGATCCATTTCTTGTGCATTATGACAATGGCGCTAAAGAAGTCATTAGATTCGCTCATTGGATGTCTTTGATGTAACTGGAACCAGAATGGAATTGGATTCTCTTTTTCTGTTCTGTTTCCTCTGTAAATTTTGTGATGTCGTTTAGGTCAAGGAGAAAGTCCAATCGTTTCGGATTAGGCCTACTTTGATGTAATGGGAATCACAACTTCCCGCAGCCTGTCTTCCGATTTCATTTGCCTTCTAGGCCTAAACTTAGGCATTGGATCAGGAGAAGAAGCAGAGCAGTCCATTAGGCTTTCCTGAGAGGAAGCCATAGATACGTACGAGATTGTATTGTTTTGGGGTCTGTAGATGACCCTATTCTGGTCTTGAATTGATAAATTATTAGAAACGTTACAAAGGTGTCTTTCGAATGCTGAGTCGGTGTTTGCTATTGGTCTCAACCTCGAGACCAGGTTTTGGAAAGGGTGTAAACTGGTATGCGAGGTGAACGTTGTACCTTTTAATCACTCTTTAAGACGTGTGTGCAGGGACGTCATTTGGGGGGAAAGGGGGCATTTTCCCCCTTATTTTTGGAAAAAAAGATGTAAAACAGAAAAGGATGAAGAAGAAAGGGGTAACAAAGAAAAAAAGAGACTCATTTGCAGCCACTGACTTACAGTTTTGCACATGTAAACATAGGCAGCGACCCCAAGGGGAGAAGAACCCCACCTCCCATGAACTGTGGGGTATCCCGAGGGAGAGAAGAACCCCACCCACCATTAACTGTGGGAGACACAGCAAAAAAATTGGCGCCTGAACGCGCAAAACTTTTTTCACCTCTTTTGCCCCCCCCCCCGCTGGAAAAAGCTGAAATGACGTCCCTGCTTCCATGAAAGGTTATATTCTTCCGTCTCTATTCAAACTTCCACTTATGGTTGCGTTTACTACAGGGTTTCCATTCAACTGTGGTTTTGATTAGATAGGTATTATAAATAGATGTGGTTTTGGTGCGAGAAGTTGCCCAATTACATAAGCTCCTAATGAATTTGCCTCATGGTTTGACCTTCTTGTCACAAACCCATATTTTGGACACCGAGATCATCTTTCTAAGACCTATGCTGTGGAGATATGAATGTTCACTTGGATTACCACGATAAGTTACATCACGTGATGCATTACATACTCATCGCAAAGTTTCAAGCATGGGCTTTTCAAATTCCTCGATGTCGAAAACCGTAGTGTGGTCACCAGATCACCTTTCAAATACGTATGATACTAGATACACAAAATTTGTCATTTCAAACGTCACGGTGAGTCACTTCACGTTATCTGGAGGTAAATTGCGTGATCCGTTTCATGATCCGCAAGAATATACTAATTCCTGCCATCTAGAAACCGCAATTGACACCAATGTCGTTCTCGTATGGACAATATTTTAAGAGAAACAACTGATCCAATACATAACACAACATAGCTTTTCATTGCTCCCAAATAAAACGTCTGTATGTTACAACATCAATTTACAAATAGGTAGGGATACAAAGAGAGGACAAGAAGGGACAGAGGTCCGTCTAAGGTAGGGCCCCCTGTGCACCATGAAGCGTATTATGGAGGCTAATATAACGTACGATTTTAAGTATGTTATACTAGGAGACATGGATAGATACAGTAATTATAAACCTAACTAAATAAGCAACATTGCTGAAATTATAATAAAACAGTTTTACCTATAAAATATTATGTTGGAGGTAAAAAGATATGTATGCAGAAGATTCATAATCTGGAAAGCGGCGAGATTGGAAGCGCTTGGAATATCGACTGAGAGGTCGTTCCAACTAGTTGGATTAGCTATTTTTATATAAAAGTTTCGAATATAAGTTCGGGCCAAACCGAGTCTGTAGTCATCAGCCGTTCTAGTGCAATATGAGTGAACAACCGAGGCCATGTCAAAGTAGTTGGTGAATGCCTTAGGTATCAAATTGTGGTTACAAGGAAATATAAATTACCCAGTTTGTAGAATATGAACTTTCAAGTCAATGTTTGACGTCGTGTCACACGGCTTCACGTAAGAGCAAAGTTATGAAGCAGAAACTTATAAGCAAGACATATTCAATTAAAGTTGCAAAAGATATTTTGAACATCTCTCTCCGTTTAAGTCGTGACTAAAAACGCTCAGAGGGTAAAATTTCCTCTAGGTTGCAGCATGAAGGTAAAAAAAACAAGGTTTCTTTATGACGGTTAAACTCCGCCACTTGGGCGAGGCCACTTCCATGCCAGTATAAAGGAAGAGGGCAAAGCTCTTCATTTTTGTCATGATGCAGCGTCCTTATACTGAAACGCCTCACTGTTTAACGCAGCAAGTTCTCCAAGGCCTACTGTGAGGGTGTGTTGCTTATTCAAACCGAGAGCGATTGTGAAGAATTTCGCGCGATCAATATAGACTTTAAAAGATACTGGCCAAAGAGTCGAGGCCTTACTTCATAGCGGTAAGGAAATATCAATACAGTAACAGCAAGACTCAGTTAAATATTTACTCCACTCTCTTCCACAGATTGGAACTCACGGTTTAAATTTTTGATCTGGTTATCTTCAATTATCGGAATCTTTAATCCTTCCTCTACGTATTGGTCCTAAGTAATTACTCGGCGTTAGAGCCACATAGTCTACAATATACACTCATCGTCTCAACCAGGATGTACATTTAAGCTTGCCTAAGTGCCGGAGACGCCTGCAAGCCGGATAACTAATTAAGACGCACAATTCTTTATGGCCTGCACATGGTAAAGTTCATTTCATCATCATCACCATCATCACCACCATCATCACCACCACCATCATCATCACCGTCATTACCACCACAGATTTTCTAACAAATGTAAAAAAATTTTTAACTCGTCGGGGAACATCTTAGAAGAAAGATTTAATAAATTATACTTTTAATGGCCATTAATTAAATTCTTAAACACTATTACAATTAGCGTGCGAAATTTTAAAAAATTCAATTTTTCCTAAATTTGATATTTTTTTAAATCGTCAAATTTTTAAACTCGTTGAGGCACATCTTAGAGAACAAAGTTTAACAAATTTTTTGCACGATAACTAACTATACCAAAAGACAAGGATTTATCACTATTACGTTTAGTTTCTAGAATGATTATTATTATTTTCACTCCCCCTACTCTCCATTGTCCTCGATCGTTTGTTATGTCCAGGGCACCTCTTGGAGTTAGTCCAAGTGATGTTATGTTCTCATTTATACTGTCTGTCCTGCGTAGTCTTGGTGTTGCATAAGTGTATGGAATGTGTGGTATTCGGCCGTTTAGTTTAAGACTTTAGGGAATGGCCGTTTGCTAAAACTTATAATAAGCATGACGGCCTACCAATAAAGTATGTCGTATTAAATCCAAAGAAACATGTAGGTCCTTAGGTAAATCAGTTATAGTTTTGCTAAATAGCTTTGTATTAAGTATAATAATCTAGCTAAGGGGACATTATGACTAGGTGACTTAAAAATGAAAGATTTTATTTAAAAGGTAATGCTAAAATGAAGGTGATTTGTCCTGGAAAATGGCGACCATCTCTTTTACTGTTATTTCTACTGAACTGGTTTATATCGACGCTGTTATACGGTGGATACTTGTGTCTAAAGAAGACACCTGCTTACAGCCCAGTTGATGATTTTTAATCATTAGTTTAGAGTTAACTATGAAGGTTTTTAAGTAGGACAGATTTATCTAAACTCAAAGCGTTGACGAAACCAGGATATCATAGGATCCTTTAACTTCGCAAGCTCGATTTCAAACACAGACAAATTTTGCGCAAGTTGCACAGAAGTGGAGAAAGTTAACTACCCATCCACAAATGCATCAGGTACTTCTTTTTTTAAAGTCATCCTACCTTACTTTGATGAGGCTGAAAGAGTAAATTCAGTTCTCTCTGAAGTTCCTACAACGATGAAGTAGAGCATGAGCCTGGGTTTTTTTCTGACTATGATCATAAAATTAGAGGTTATTAGATTTGAAAGCGCTTCCTTATGGTTTGTGTTGTTATATATCTTATCAGTTTTGATCATATTGTATTGCATTGCACTCCTTTATTATACTATTATCGTTATCATTTTTATTATCTAAAGCAGTGGTTTTCAACCTTTTTGTAGTGACGGATCCCAACATAAAGCGCTCATTGGCTCACGGAACCCAGCGCGTTTCACCCATCCAATATTGCTAGAAATAAATGCAATTGTTACTACTAATGATGGGATACATTTAGATTTTAGAATTTTGAACTTTTTATATGTTATTTCGCCTATGCTGCTGGTGCAGATTATAACATCACATTACAGGTAGGCATATAATTTATAGGCCTACTTTAGCACTGATCAAGTGTAGTGCACAAAATCAATGCTACTGAACAACAGCATTTTAATTGTATTTCGCCAGCAACTATTTCCGACAGATGGATAGAAAATTAAAATATTCTGCAACAGTGTTATAGAAACGCTGTACTGCAAGTAACTTTCATCAAGTTTAGTGTAAAATTTGCGCGTGATGGCTTCAGCGTAACAGTTTAATTCTTGGACGAATCACAGACGCACCAGTAATAATTTGTCCTCAACAGACAAGAGTCGTTTTCGCTGTTTGTTTTTTGTGGTAGTCATGGCAGAAAATCCGAGCTCGCA
Organism: Allolobophora icterica; assembly: GCA_963556255.1. Taxonomy (NCBI): domain Eukaryota; kingdom Metazoa; phylum Annelida; class Clitellata; order Crassiclitellata; family Lumbricidae; genus Allolobophora; species Allolobophora icterica. The sequence continues at coordinate 11,661,864 of OY744610.1, forward strand.
TAGGTAACTATTCGAAAACTGCAATAGAATTTCGCAAATTATTCTCAGCAATAGATGGATAGGCCTATTCTTTTTCGACCAATATCCAAAAGGAGTCTAAGTCTAGCTCTGCATGTTGAGCATTCCGTCAGTCGCGATTTCAGCGAGTTCCTCTCCTCTTTCAAAGTGAACTGTTCGAAAGCAGAAGAAATTCCTACAAGTGGGTTTCTATAACCCAGTCGTAGGCCCAGTGCTCAACAAGTACTGGTGGAAAATAGTTATTGAGACTGTTGGACACAGCGCCTAAATAGTTCAAAGTAAACGGTAAAATGTTCTGGTAGCCTACTTTGTCTGAATGACATCAAATATTTTGGAAACTATTTAGAGAATTCCCATTTGACGCACATGCCACTTCCAAATAATAAGTCATGAGTAGACTCGTGTATGTATGGGTATGTATGCAATATAACAACATTCAAAATGCTACATTCACTTAATAATGTTAATTATTTTAACATAGAATTGTGTCAAGCAAGAATGACTGAAAGCTATAAAGAATTCTGCTCATTGCTTATGCTTTTGTGAATTATTCAGTTGATGTTTTAAAATTTTATTTTGAACTGCCGCGGAACCCTGGCCGACGCCCGCGGAACCCTTCGGTTCCGTGGAATTCCGGTTGAAAACCACTGATATAAAGTATAAAATAAAATAAAGTCAATCAATCAATCAACGGAATTTATATAGCGGCCCTTCAAGGCAACTACTCAGAGGCACTCCTGACCCAAGCCCGGTCAAAAAGAAAAGTCTTAAGGTTCTTATAAAAGGTACTAGACATGACCCGAGGGAGAGAGCGCAGGTCACAGGGTAAGCCATTCCACAGAGAGGGACCTACGACCGAGAAAGCCCGATGCTGTCTAGTGGCAGTGCGTGCATGTGGAACCACAAAGTCACCTCTGGTAGCCGAGCGCAGAGATCGGCGACCAGAGCAGGCCGAGGTCAGGGTAAAAAGCTCTCGAAGGTAAGCTGGCGCTATGCCGAGAAGACAATGCCAGACTATGCAATAGACTCTATAGTGAATACGCTGCTGGACCGGATGCCAGTGGAGGGCATCCCGCATGTACGCAGAGATGTGACCATACTTGGGGACACCACCCACCAGACGAGCAGCAGCCCGCAAGACCCCCTCCAGGGGATGCAGTCGGACCTGCAGGGGATGCAGTTGGACCTGCAGTTCGGAATGGCCATACTTGTCTATTTCCCTGCTGGCGAAAGTGCAGCTGAAAGCTACCGCGTTAAACGCTGTATCGTTAGCCGTAGGCGTTGGTATTATTATTGCTATAATTATTATTATTATTATTATTATTATTATTATTATTATTATTATTATTATTATTATTATTATTATTATTATTATTATTATTATTATTATTATTATTATTATCAGGGCCTAGGACAGAGGGGGCCACCGGGGCCATTTGGCCCCAGGCCTCACTTGATAAAGGGCCTCGGAATTACGGAGTTATTTATTGAAATGCGGAATTACGGAATTAAGGAGTTATTCATTGTTATGTAGCGCTATACAAATTCTAATTATTTCGTGACGAAATCCTTGACGTTAAATAATTTCAAACTGTAAAAAAAATTTCGTAAATCTGTTATTAGTTGTAAAATTGAAAAGTTGTCAGCACTCAACAGTCTAAACTCCATCGTAACTCGTTACTCATAAGTCGTAGGTCAAACACTCAAACCTAAATAATGTGTCAATATTAATATATTGTTCTTATAATCCGATTCGCAATGGATAGTGTAGCCTACTCTATACTATATATATTCTTACTTTCTTAGTCTCTTAGAGCAGTGGCATAGCCAGGATTTGGAGTTTGGGGGCAGTGTAGAAAATGAACGGGGTGGTGAACGAATTCGAGCGGAACGAGACCGACGAGTGCACGATCAGGGGGTTTGTTTTTAACTTATTAAATTGCAATTTAATCTACATTAAAATATTTTTAACAATATCAGCAGGCAATTTGACAAAATTGACCACATGGTCAATTTTATTGAAATAATAGCAAATATTTCCCCTAACTATTAGTATATTATATTATATATAAATATTATTTTAATTTAATCTCTTACAGAAAGATGAAGAGATCATTCGAAAGTGGACATGAGAAACGAAAGAAATTGGCTCGACAAAAGGAAGCTGCTTCAGCAAGCCAAAAAATTTCAAATTTCTTTGCACATCCTGATAATAGTAATAGGCTCAGCCCAGGGGCAGATCCAGAAAGTCTGTCGGGGGGGAAAAAATTTTTACATACCTATCGTCTCCCCAAAAAAGTTGAAGACCTTTTTTTAGTCATTAACCTTTTTACTGTCTTTAGTCTACATAACCCACGTCCTGTGTACATTTCACCACTCATCCACGCCTACGGGGGGGGGGGCTCGCCTGTGTGAACATCATAAAACGCCTGTGTAAATAAAGAAAACTTTCAAATGGGGGGGCCATGGCCGGATTGGCCCCCCTGGATCCGCCTCTGGCTCAGCCAGACTCAAGATCTTCGAGAAATAAATTCATCACAATCAGAAAGTACCCTCCAAGAGACTTTGAACCTTTCTGTTGAGTTTTTAAAAGATATTTTATAAACTAAATCCTGTTTATTAAATTTAAAAACAAAAAAAATTATATCACAAAATTTATTATTTTTAATTGAAAAAGGCCTTGAAAATTAGTTGTGGCCCTGGGCCTCCAAATCCTGTCCTAGGCCCTGATTATTATTATTATTAATGTGCCCTGCTCCCAGTCAATCTTGGACTTGGGAGTTTTTGCGAGGTACATTAAAGGCGCGTACATTGTTTAGTCTACATAGTACATGTATCCGTATATAAGACGTTAGACAACATACTTGATCATTCTGGCAGTTGAGTCTGTCGCTGCCGAAGTCACTGGAGCAGAGCGTCCGATAGAGAACGGATGGAACCCAGACTACGGTTCCATTGGAAGTGACGACTGCATGCGTTCGTATGGTCACGCTCTTCGACTGGTGTAATCCTTCAAGTAACAGTAATGTAATTTAGTGTAAAAATGGGAATATACATAGAACTCTTACTAATAGAGCAAACTCTCGCTCTTGTAATTAACCAAATTGCGGCATGTCAGCTTGTTTTGCTCAATAAACGAATATTGTATTGTATTGTAAATAAAGTTATGGGCCTACATCAGTAGCAATGATCAGTAGCTTTCAGTTTTGGCAGAAAAAAAAACTGCACATATGTTATCCATGCCGCGGTACCCCTACAGGAGGTTAAAGCATCCTAGGATGTCAAGGAGTCCTGTTGAACACTAAGGCAAAGAAATGGATTGATGGATTCACGAGTTGTAGAGCTTTAGGCCGGGAAGCCAGAGCAGATACGATGGAAGGCGAATCATTTCAATTTCCCCGTAATCTTTCGGATGCCACGAGAGTCTTTTGTCCGACCAAATCTACGTTTCACAGGCGAAATTTACTAAGTTTATTAATTAATTCAGAAATACCTTATCGTAAAATATCGATGATGTCTTATACTACCCTCTGTCATCTTTTCTTTTCCTATCTTAAGATATCTTATCTTTTAATTTAATCTCCTACTGCATGCTCACTTGTGCTGTCGAAGCCCAAGTTCAGTCTGTTCCTTTCTTTACAATAATATTATTTCGTCTTAAACTGACCGTGTTTATCAATTTTCCAGGAGTTGCCAACCCTTCCAAGGTCATGCTGCTATTAAACGAATGACCTTGACAGTTTGCGTAAACATCAGTCACCCAAATCGACAGTTTCCGCTAAATCATCGTGTACGTGTGCTAGTCTTTGTGTTCGCCTCTGTCTGCATGTCTCCAAATGGGTTTATTTGTCTTATGGGTGTCTGTGTACGTACTGCTGGATGTCCGTGTGTGTATTAGTCAAATACCCTCTGCAGTATTTAGAGTTCTCGTTGTTTGCGGATGTCTGAGTGGGTCTGTTGTCAATCCTGGTGCGAAAAAAATTTCCCACGGCATCAAAATTACGTCTAAACGATTCCAATTGTTTTGTCCAATTTCGCAGATCAAGTGTGACATAATAATCATCTTAGTTGACGGTGCGGCCTCGACCCTGTTCATTTTGCACTGAAATAATCGTGTGAAATTCTTTATCAACGCTGCCCGTTTGAATGGGCGCCACGCTTTTTAAGGTAGGCTACTCATGTAGGGACCGTGCTATAGCTACCGTAAGACCCAGACCTTGCTTCTTTTAATACTATGGATGCATTGCTATAAATTTTAGATGATATTCTGTATTTAGGTACCGAGTGAACGAAAATAAGATTTATATGTCATCGGGAAAAACAATTTAGATGCGTCTAAGCGTAAGTCATGAAGTTTAAATTCGTAATATGAAACGTTTCTTCTTCTCCCTAGACAGTATAAACATCAAATTAAATGAATCTGACCTAGATGTATACATTGAATAAAAGTAAATGTAAATAAATGTATTGCTAATGTAATTTTCTGCCGGAACGGCGTTCCGGCACCATTTTTCAGCTGCTGAAAAATAATTTCGTTATTTTAATAAAAGAATAATTCATAATTCATAAAGAATAATTTAGTTATTTTAATTTAATGTGACGTCAATCAATTTTCTTCACGACGGTCTCGCCGAGATTTCTCCCCAAACTCCACCCCTTCCATAACTGTTCCGTTCCGGAACCTCTTTTTCTATAAAAAAAGCACTGCAGAACTACAATCATAATTGCAATTGCAATTACAATAGCAATTATGATAATACATTCACCGATAAGGACTATTAGTCAAGTCCCTGTGATGATAACGACGAAAAACCGACAAACAACGACGAGTCTACGACGATGATAACTCTGGTACTTTGCTGTAGCGGTGGAAATACACGTCTGAGAGGATCATATAGCGTAGGAAAGTTCTCCCACTCGGAGACGAGAGAGGGCGTGACCTATGAACTGTTTGTCCACATAAGCATTGACCTATACGTACAGAACGACGTCCAGATCGCTCGGGACGAACGCCAGTCCGGAAAAGGACCTTCCCGTTAGGGTGGACAACAATCCCGTCTGGCAGAATTCCACTTCCGGCGAATATGCATCGACTGATGGAAAAGAAAAACGTCCGGAGAAGAACGGAGTTACTGTAGGAGGAGGGATTCAAATAGGTCATGAACTCTGGCGGCCGCTCCTCAAACTTAGCATGAAGAACAGATAACAAGGATCGAACGAAAGAACAAGTAACTATTTGTAGCCATAAAAAAAGCACTGCAGAATTACAGTCATAAGAACGGAGTAGGAGGAGGGATGCAGATAGGTTACCAAGCGTGTAGAACAGATAACAAGGATCGAACGAAAGGACAAGTAACAAGAATAGAACGCAGCACAATTTATAGTGTTGGGCTTAGTAATCGTAATCGCATGTGCAAACTTATATAGCGTCGAAGTAAGTAAGTAGCCTTTTAATAATGGATCTCAAACGCTCACTTTTACAAAAACAACTGTTGATGTAAAATGTTTACTGTCGTTGAATCAGAAAAATCAGCTATAAACACAACTATGAGCGCTTCTGACGCTCTCTTGAAGGTAATAAACTATCCGAAGAATGGCGAGTTCATTGGTCGTCGATAATGCAAGGTCTACATTTTCGATTATTAGAGAAATATTTTGGCTTTGTTTAGCTCACCTTTGCAACTGATTCGAAATGCTGTCTCCAGATATCCTAGACGGCAGTGCGGGCAAAATGGCGGACTATTGATCCTCGTTCAGCAGTTGCGGCGGCTGCTACTGCTGCTGCTGCTATTTATAATATAAACGGCGAATATGCATGGGCGAATTTGAGGATGTGAAAGGAGATGAGGCTGGTCGCTAGGTGGCCAAAGATCGTCTCCATTCCGAACAAGTATTTTTAAAGATTTTTAGGACACGTTAGTCATTTCAAATTTTGAGTAAATATTGCAAATTTTTTACTTTCAAACATATAGGAATTATGCATTTACATTCTAATTTATTGTAGCATTTTTATTCATTGTTAGACTTTTGATGCCTATAAGCTGTGGGGAGAAAGGAGAAACATCTGATAATCCGCAAAGCAGCAGACTGCAGGTAGACACCTTTACATTGCTCTTCAACCACAATATATTGGCCCTATTAAATTTATTTTTCGCTTAATGGCTAGTTTACAACAATCGCGGATTCTCCTTGACAAAATGTGTTTCCTCTAAATGCCGAGTGTGGATCGAAGTACCCAACAACAAGCCTTAAATACGTTAGCAATGATAAATAAGCAACCCGCAGGCCTTAAGCTCCCACGAGGTCATCTTATTTCTTTCTAACTAAAACTAGAACTGTTCTTGGTGAACGATCTCTGACGGTTGCAACTGTTTTTCTTGCAACTCTCTCCCTGTGTCTGTCCATGCTACTCAGTCACACATCATTTCGCCGTATTAATACATATAAGAATGACATTCATAACTCTATGATGAAGCATATGTATTTATTGTATTGTTTTGTTTTCATATAGGCATATTGTTACACGTTCGATACAGTTAGTAATAAGTATCCCGTTGTTTACGCCATCTTGTGGTTGCCAGGGCCGTTGACAACGACATTACCTTACTGTAAGTCTCTCGTTATAAATCCAGCTGTTTTATAATTCATTTGGATCCAGAGTCTAACGATAACTTAAGGCAACACAGGTCGTTGGTGCTGATACGGTTTCTGCTTCTGTCATCTTTGATGGACGGATGAAGTATAGGCCTACATTGCAGAAATGAAACACATTTTAAAGCTGCTGAAAAATCGAACACCTTTTCATAATTTCCAGTGTTTAACGACATCTCGTGGCTGCTATTATTTTGGCATAATACAGCGTACAGAGGTAAGGTTGGAACTGTACAGAATATTCTCCTATCAACGTCAACAGCCTTTGATGAATTGATGCCATAAATAAGTGTTAAACTTTTAGTAACCAGTGCAATTGCTGATTGACAAACAAGCCATATGTACAACATTCGTAATAATCTTCTTTAATGTAAAGTAAACGGCCAGAAGATGTCGTTTAACATCACATAGTATTAGACTTCGTTAAGCACTTACTAAACACGTTGAAATCGATTATTATTTTCCCGACGCTATGTTATAAATAACTTAGTTTTGACTAGTAGGCCTATTCAATTTTCCGTCGCTTAATAGTGTCCTGTACAAAAGACACATTATTTGCTTGTGATGGAGTCGAAGTCAACGACCGGTTTAGTCAGAAGTTGTCGCTGAACGCTTAGCACTAGGCAACAACTTCTTGTTCTTGAACACCTCTTTCCATCGCCTGGATTTTGGGGATCTTCTGATTCACCTTCTTCACAATCTGGTGGGGTGTTACCGTATGTACCATGTTCTTCAGTTGTAAAAGACTTATCAACCTGACTCGGTAGAAGGTGGTTCAGTAGGATTTCTCACGGGTTTTATGGTGGCAGAAGATGCTATATACAGAATGACAAAAACACGTTTAGATATTCCGAGTATGGTTAAAAGATATGTCCTAATCTCTTTGTTTATAATTATTTACTTGCATTGGAATATTTGTAGAAGTTGTTTTCCACTGCAGAAACGTTCGGTATATATATATATATATATATATATATATATATATATATATATATATATATATATATATATATATATATATATATATATATATATATATATATATATATATATATATATATATTCATGTAGGCCTAGTACCCGTGAAGATGAAAAACGTGCGTCTTAATAGTTTGTCCACAGCTAATACATTCAGTGATTGGCAGAACCGAATAGATTCATGTTGAGATACTATTCCACCAACAGCGGAACGAGGAAAGGCTCCAAATTGTTCGGAATCTGAGAAGAGTAAAATATCTACCGTCATGTTTGCTGAGCAGGTTCAGTGGACTGTATCGTACAAGAAAATGATGCATTACGGGAGCACAAAAATGCCCTGCCGAGGCAAAAAGATGATTAGGAAATTGCGATCTGCACTCGCCAGAAAGGTGAAAAATGCCTCGTTGCTTTTTTTCGATGAACGCAGAAGTGATACTTTGGAAGACAGCAAATAATTAAAATAAATGGAAAAATCAATTTATTTCAACACATTCAACCTTTTCAATTTTTACATTTCTTATTCATTTTCTACTTCGTAACGAACGGTGTTGTCATGATGTCCCATATAAGACCACCAGTAGTAATGCTGGTATGTTTCCAAATGAAGTAAAACACTCATTACCCAACTACCGTTATATGTAGCATTTCGAACAAAAGACTCCAGTTGAACTATGTAATAACCAGTCTTAGTTAAGGTATTGCGTACAGCTTGTTTACATGCATATCAGTTGTTTGAAATCAGAATGTGGATACGGTTCAGTGATTTTTTTACAACCCTGTTTATTGGTACAGTCAGGTTGCGAACAAAGACTTGCGAGACAAGGCTGTCGCTGATCTTGGCCGATTTTCAGACAATAACAGTCACAGCGCCATCAACATTAGACGACTGTTGTCATCATGACGATGACAACAGGTGACGATGATGACGAAGACGACGACTATAACAACGAGGATGATGTTGATGAATATTATGAAGATTAAAACGGCGACGATAATAATCATCGTCATGATTACGATGTCGATATGAGAATGACAACCAAAATGCTGATGTCGATGAAGGTGCTGATCATGATGATGACGATGGCGACTACAACGAGAAAAGTAATGATGATGATGATGATGATGATTATGCTGATGGTGGTGGTTGTTTTGAAGATATTGATGATGATGATGGCTATACTGGTGGTGATGATGGTGGTTATGACGATGGTAATGATGATGATTGTGGTGGTGTTGGTTGTGGCGGCGGCGGTGGTGGTGGTGGTGGTGGTGGTGGTGGTGGTGGTGGTGGTGGTGGTGGTGACGATGATGATTATGATGGCGATGAAAACAATAACAAAGACGGCGATGATTCGACTATAAAATATAGTGCAATTCCAGCACACTTAACCCATTAGTGCCTAATGTTCCACAAGTGGAACATTCCACTAAAAGTGGTGGCAACGACCTGTACTTTGTTTTTTGCTGTTGTATGCTACATTATATTATTGGTCTATGTTGGTGTTTATAGTTTCATCTATGGTTTACCAAGTTGAGCGATAAATAAGTGTTTTCTCAAATTTTGTAATTATGTAAACGTTCAATTATAAAATGTAATTTGTTTCAATCGCCGGAAAAAAGAGGTAAGCTATCCACAACTGTTAGATTTGTTGTAATTTGATGTTTCCTGTTTTATGAGCACTCTCCGTTCAGCATATAATGATTTACAATCACTTGTTTTATATAAACACCGCATGTCTGACATGTTCCACTTGTGGAACATTGGGCACTAGCAATACCTTGGCTGTAAACACAGTTACAATATAGCCTGCCTGCTAACGTACCAGTCCATGCTGACCTGCAGCTAAATATATATTTTGAAGTGAGCAAGTATAAAGTATAGAAATGGATATGTAGCACAGTTGCTGTACTAGTTGCAGATTGCTGTCAGTAAATGAAGTTCTCGATCAGCTGGAGCGAGAAAACTTTTTCAACGCTGACGTTTTCATACTGCCACCAGAAAATGGCGAAAGTGACGATAATAGCAAGAACAGCGATGATGAACAATCTCTAGCCAGATCATTTGCTGACCACCTCACACCTCAGCAGTGTTTTAGTTGTCCAAAAACAACTGGGGGTCAGAAATGTGCCGATTACCAAATCACATAATAACATAGACCAAACACCAGTTTTTTGTTGTAAAGTAACCCCCCAACATATTTTCAGTTACTTAGCTGAGGGGGTTGGAAAGAGAACTGGGGGGGGTTGAACCCCCAACCCCCCCCCCCGACAACTAAAACACTGCACCTCAGATCTGCCCTCATAAGAAAGAACTACGCATCTGCAAAAAGTTGATTTTGAGATAAATGCAAAAAACATAAATTGGCTGTTGCCAAGGGGATCCTATATTCATATTAATTTTTGCTTTTAACCAACACATGCAACAAAAAGCTACCATTTTTAGGGGGAAATGAATTTTAAATATTTTTTCTCATAAATATTTTAAATGTCAGTAAATGTGTTTTTACTTAGCTTTGAAGGCCGACGACAGAACCCAATAATTGTTAAGAACAACGCATCTGCATAAAATCGTGTTTTAGTGTGGAACAATTCAACAATTGACTCATATTTCAAGTCAGTTATATCAAACAACATAGGCGTAATTTGTGGGGGTTCGAGGGGCACGCGTACCCCCACTATTTTTTACACGGGGGCACCGTACCCCCACTTTTTAAACAATGCCAATCAATATTTTATTAATGAGCCTTGTCAGAGATCGCAGTCTCCGCCCTGCTTCGTGTATGTTATAAATTGGTATTCTCACTTTTTAGACCAATGTTACACCTCTGGGGGTACTAGAGGTATCCGTACCCCCATTTTTTTTAAACAATGCCAATTAATATTTTATTATTGAGCCTTTCCAGAAATCGCAGTCTCTGCCTTGCTTCGTGTATGTAAGAAATTGGTATCCCACTTTTTAGACCAAAGTTACGCCTTTTGGAGTACGAGACGAACGAGTACCCCCTACTTTTTAAACCATGCCAATCAATATTTCATTTTTAAGCCTTCCCAGAAATCGGAGTCTCTGCCTTGCTTCTTGTATACATGCAAGAAATTGGTACCCCCACTTTTTAGACCAAAGTTACGCCTCTGTCAACCGTAATTTTAATGATATGAAACTAGTTATAAATACAGCTTTAAAAATTGATATCGCTTATATTTGATCATATCCGACTATCAAAACAATCTGGGATAGTGAACATGTCACAGGACAGATGACGAAGAACCACACTTAGGCCTACTAATCTGGATCTTAGGTCCACACCATCTGATGTCTTAATATCTTGCCAGAATTTTCTTCTATTTTCTGGCATCGGAACGGTCAGTTTAGAAATAATGCCATCTTTATTCTGCCGGAGAATCCCTCTCGCCATAGTTCTTGCATTTGGGTTTTGAACGCCTAATTTGCATAGGCCCTACGCGCAATAAAGATTATCTTTACTGCATGAACAATTATGTAAAGAAAATTCTTCACACCGCTCGGTGCCCAGTTTGCAAATGAAATGTTCACCTGCTTTATCACATTATGATCTAGCGATCATAACAGTAGACTACAACTTAATGTTTCGCTGTAAAGTCATTATACATTTCTGATGGGAAGTACGCCTGTTTGGGCATGCTCCCGACGATAGTGTGATATGGTTGGATGAAATGAAACAATGTGTAATCGACTAAAAAACAGCCAGACGCATCCCACACCCTCTGTACTTATCCTCTCCATACATTTTATCATATCGTCTATCTGACTCTTTCAAGTTAAATCATATAACCCTCAACCCTGTAAGCCTGCAAAACAATCTGGGTCTACCCGAATCCCCGAAATCAGATAAAATATGGAAAATAATGTAAAATTGGTCGAATTCCAGAAAACAATATTCTGCCAAGGGCTCCAATCCTGAAAACTAGTATGGATTAGACGGCCAATATCCTGAATAGTATATTCGAAAATGTCTCTAAAAGTTAGATTTGCGCAAATAACTTTGTTGTAACTTGGAAAATAGATTTCGGAGATCCGACGAAATTCTGTTTCGGGAATTAGGCACGCAAAACAATCATCCGTAGTAACAAACAAAGCCATGAAAAATCATTCAAAAACAGTTAAAACGTTTGAAATTACTATATTTTTTGTTTCTCAAATTTCACTTAATCTCACGGCGTGATGAATGATGAAAACCACCAAGACGGACTAAAATTAGAGTCTTAAAAATAATTAATTATCGCTCAGATTCATAAACTTAAACGTAAACATTGTCGGAAAGTAGTGACTGCGCATGCGCGTGGAGACGGATCTGCAGAAAACGCTCTCTGTTACTAGCAAAAAACCACGCATGTGAGATGCGTGGTTCTTACTTAGTATTTGATACGAAGTGTGCAGATGCGTGGTATTAACAAACGCTGGTTCTCTATGATCGTGTCAAGGTAGGAGGTTCTTACTTCCTACCAAGGTGTAAGACCACTAATACATGCAGAAACTGCATCTAACTCAAAACGGCCAAATTTTCAGTTACGTGGTTCTTTCTTATGAGGGCAGAGATATTGAAGGGTGAAGGATGTGTGGCATTCACCGATGAAAGGGGCAGTCATGTGCTTGAAAGCCAAAACAATGAGGATGCACCTGTTATGCCGGATACTTCGGGTGATCGGCAGTCGACTAATGGAGAGCAGCCAGCACAGCACGAGTTGTGACTGCTAGAGTCATTTTGCCAGAAGGAAGAAAAAAGAGGCAGCTGAAGCAAAAAAAACCGTTACCCAAACGACCTAAGCTAGCGTATGAACAACACACGGAAGCTACCCTGCGAGCAGAGTCGATGATTACAGGTTAAGCAGCTGTAGTTCATGACAGCAATTTACCGCGAATCTGGAAAAAGGCCGATCTGAAATCTAAACAGTTTGACAGATTCAATTGGAACGCAAATGTCACCGATAGCCTGTCAGATATGGAGCCAATTAAGTGGCTACTTTGAGCTTTTTTGGAATGATGTCCTGTTTCAGAAAAATCAGAATTTCTCACAACTCTATGTTGCCCAGCAGGATCCAAGGTCATCATTTGACGTAACAGTGGATGAGTTGAAGGTTGTAGTTGGAATTTTGTTGATATCCGGTTATAGTACAGTGCCAAGAAGACGCCTCTACTGGAGCAGTGAAAAAGATGTCCGAAACGACATGATTGCAAATGCCATGAGCCGCAATCGATTCGATGAAATCCTGTCCAAGCTACATTGTGCAAACAATGCTGAACTGCCGGAATCAGATCGCTTCGGAAAGGTTCGACCTCTCATCAGTCATCTCAATGAGAAGTACATGCAACATTGGCAAGTCTCACAACAACTTAGTGTGGATGAGAGCATGATACCTTATTACGGGCACCATGGGTGTAAGCAGCATATCCTCGGTAAGCCAATCCGATTTGGCTTCAAAATGTGGAGTCTGAATGCATCAACTGATGGATACTGCTGTCAACTCGAGCCATACCAGGGTGCAGGTTCAGGGATTAAAATTTTGCAGCTTGGGCTTGGTGGATCTGTCATACTTGATCTGGTTTCAAAGCTGCCTCAGGATCTACATTACCATATCTATGCAGATAATTTCTTCTCATCGCTGAATTTAGTCGACCACCTCACTCAATCATCTATCGGCTACACTGGCACAATTCGGGAGAACCGGACCCAGAAATGTCCTTTGATGGCAACCAAAGAGTTGGCCAAGAAGAAACGCGGGGAATTTGATTTTCGCTAGGATGCAGCAAACAATTTTATCCTAGCCAAGTGGCATGACAATGCCGTTGTGAGTGTCATCAGTAACTGCCACGGCATTGAACCACTCCGAAGTGCAACACGGTGGTCGGCAAAGGACAAAAAGCGTTTGCCTGTTACAGTTCCGGATGCAGTGCACCAGTACAACCGCTTTATGGGGACACTGACTTGATGGACAGGAACATATCAAACTATCGTATTACTATTAGATTGAAGAAGTGGTGGTGGTCGGTATTCAGCTTCCTGTTGTCATCGTCAGTCGCCAATGCTTGGTGCATCCATCGGCTAATCAAAGCTGAGAAGTTGGACTTACTCGACTTCACTCGACAGATCGCAATTACTTACCTCCTGAATTACTCAAAACGACCAGAGATAGGCCGACCATCAATGGTGTCAAAGCATGTCATGCGTAGAGTTGTGCCGGATGAAGTTCGCACATCAACTGGACATTACCCGGTCAGCAGCATCCAGAACCGCTGCAGAGTTTGCCAGAAGAACACGAAGCGTGGCTGCGGTAAATGTCGCATCAATTTGCATGACACTTGCTTCATGATTTTCCATAGCAACTAGACCTATAGCTTGTTACAGTCATGTAATAGCTATGAAAACAGTGTAGTTAACAGTATTATTGAACATCTATTATATACTCTGTTGTGATCATAAAATTTTTTCATCAATGCGATGTTGAAGTTGCATATAACAAATAATGGGTATTGCATGTGCCCAATGTTCCACAAGTGGAACATGATTTCAAAACCATATTAGGACAAAACTGCAGCAACCCATTCAAAACTGAAGCTATTTTTCGTGTTCAGCCATGGGATTTTACCTTAAATTGTGTTTGAGATCCAAAAAAAGTTGAGCATTAATGGGTTAAGAGAGAGACGATTTGAAGACATCCAGGAATGGAGAGACTTAGATAGAGACTAAATACGCTCAACTAAGTGCAGTTGGGATGAAGGAGACCCATGGACACATGCTTGCACATCATCCGCAAAGAGATGACCAGTAGCTCCCGAGAGTGGGAAAAGACAAGGAATGTCAGCCGTGTAGAGAATAAAGAGTAGAGGACCAAGTACAGAGCCTTGAGGAACGCCCAGCTTAATGTGAATCCATTTTGTTCTAGAGTCACCCGATATAATCATGTGGGTTCGATCAGACAGTTATGATGGAAACCAGCAAAGAGGGAGGCCCTGTTATCCATACGAGGTATCAAGACGCTGAAGGAGAATATTATGATCTATTTATAGGGCCTCTGCACTGGTCTGGCGCTGTCTAGAAAAAATGGCCCTATGAACATGATGGATTTATGCTGTTTTACCTCTGGTATCCAGCGGACATCTGCTCTTCGATCGGCCTACCAAGCTGTCCTCTTGGTTCCCTACTCGCAAACTGTTTTATTTCATATTATTGTTACAAATCAGATGCCGATTTCGAGATACATTATGATTTCGCCTCAAAGACTGGAAATATGTTTTCGATAAAATGTTTGAGGATGAGGAGGCTTCATGAACAACAAGGTAAACCATGGCATGCGCGAAACTGAAAGACATGTCTGAAAGAGAAAGAAAGAGATAGCAATACGGACAAATGGGATATTCGCTAAAACGTCTCAAACTTGCTGCTGCAGCTTTCTCCCTCCGGCAATACCTGAGTTGTATCAGGGCTGCATGGAATGAAAGTGTAGCAGCCCTCTTTGAATTCGCAGGAATTTATTTATCAATGACATCAGGATTAAATAGGATTAAATTGACATTATGTGAACAATCTCGTGATCAGGTGAAGAGCATTCACGCCTAACATTTAAGCAGGAACTGGAATAAGTCTATTGTGTAGCGAACTTATCCAAAGAAAATTCTGGAAGGCGATAACCAACCTTCGGGCATCTAAGAAAGGCGTTCTACATGATATGCAGGTGCAGTAGGCCTACACTATAGCTTGAAAGTTCAACAGTGCCAGGTTACTCTGCGCATATTGATTTCGACACTTTTCGCGTTGCGACATTATTAGAATGACTTCGTAATAGTCTTCCTATATAGTCTAGTGTCAAACAAGACATCGAGCGTTCAAATCCCTGCCTGGAATATACACTGCAAATCGCTCTCTTAAATTGACACTTTGTTCACGTTTAGACACTGTTCATTTCGTCAAGATTAGAAAGTTACATTAAGTAGTAGAAATGATTAGCCTCTGCTCCGCTGTCAATAGAAGCATGAAATCGTCATATATAAAATGAAACCATGTTCAAGTTAATACGTTATTTATTTCTCACTGATTAAGAAGTTACACAAGATGTACGAAATGATTAGCCTTCGAAAGTAAATAATATTTAAACACATAAATGTTGTCAGTGCAAAGCTCCCAAATGCCAAGATATTGAAATTCATCAAATTCGTAGACTTTTACACTCTAACTTATTATGATAAACGTTCAATACAAGTTTGTAATAGACACTTAGACAGCGTTATGCGAAGTTTTCACTAGCGAGACAGTATGAAACCGTAATATCTGCTGTGAAACCATTCGGTTTAGAAAGCCTCTAAAGACCAATTTAATTATGCGATGGCCTACAAACTGTTTTATGGAGTATATATTGATGATGAACAGAAGCATTTTCCTGAGTGTAAGTAATTCCCGCCATTGTAATGATTTTCGGTGAACAAAAATTGCGGTCTTGATGGCACATTGATTAACGACTTTCCTTTAAATTCCAATGCCCGGGTTTCAGTGGTTACAAACAATTCATAACAGCCGCCAGAGGCGCCTTTACACGTAGGCGCACTGGGCGCGCGCCTACGGCCTCCAAATATCGGAGGGCCCCCAAACGATGGAAAATATTTTTCCCAATTATAGAATTATTCCTTACACTGTCACTTGTCAGCGCAAATGCAGAACAAATACATTCAACTGTTTTTAAAACATAAATGCTTCTTTCCTTAGGGTGCAGTGCAAGAATACGGTCTTCTGTTCACTACGATGAAACTGCTTGTGTCTGCAGATCCTGTCAACCGAGTTTGGAATACTCGCAGTGGATGAAGATAACAATTGAACTTATCCAGGATATATTCCTAATTTCCACATTACAACTTCGGAAAACCTTCGAATACTCATTGGCTCTCCATCGATAACAGTCGATATCCGGGTCACGAGACAAAACCTTAGAAGTAGATTTCATTCTTTGGAATCACATATCACGAAAACCACTGATACAATGAAACCTTTGAACTACTGTTTAGTAATACGAAGTTTTCGCAGAAGAAACCTGCGAATGATACGTTCAAAAGGAAGACTGGTTTTCTGAGCACGAAATTCAGTCAGCGCTTCTGCATACGGAAGATTACAGTCGATGTAACATATGAGTTTCAAAATATCTTGCAAGAAAATGTCTTCCAAGGAAATAGTAGCATTTAGCCTTAAAAGGCTTCGAAAGAGATTCTAGGCGTTTAGCCCTGTGAAAGTACACATCATAGGCATTCTCTGATACCTTCATATCGTCATTGAGAGGTGATGAATAATTGACGAGTGTGTGAAATCCAAACAAAGACTGAACGTCTCTGTCGAAAAAAGAGTCAAGCGGCGGCAACACGAAAACATTCGCAAATGTTAACTCTTTCAAATCTCTCAGTAGGTCAGGTTCATGCAGAATTCATTCGCACAAATGCTGCACTTCATTGTATTGACGACACTTGTATAGGTACAAAGCACGATAGCAATCAACTGTGTTGCACTGGATGCCAATGTCTTTGCGAATAACATTGTAGAATGACATCATAATTTTTTATTTTCTAGGGCATATTCCATTAGAATACCAATT
Organism: Allolobophora icterica; assembly: GCA_963556255.1. Classification (NCBI taxonomy): domain Eukaryota; kingdom Metazoa; phylum Annelida; class Clitellata; order Crassiclitellata; family Lumbricidae; genus Allolobophora; species Allolobophora icterica. The sequence goes on from OY744610.1 coordinate 11,679,117, forward strand.
ACTGTTTCTTTTACCATCAAAGGATTCTCAGCTGTAGCTTCGGTCTCTGTTAATGAGTCTGTTCTGCGATAAATGCTCTGTCTGGTAGCATTGAAATGATTACCTGACTTCATCAAAACAATAGGCCTACATTTTGGCTTCCTTAAAGCCTTTACATATTCGTCCAGAGGAAATGCTGATTCAGGCAAATTGTGATAAAAATCATAATGTCTGTATATTCTTTCCGCAGATAATGTACTTAAGTAATAAGCAAACACCTCAGGTGAAAGACGCAGATCAAGATAAAGCCGTCTGTTGATGAGGCGAATATTACTGCAATTAATCTTTATATGAAGAGCGTGCAATCCAACGATTCTTGCGACATCGTCAATAAACAACAAACAACCTGCATTCAGTGTTTCCTTATCCTTTTGAGGTGTCTGATCCTGGAGGACTGCCAAGCAGAAGCAAATTGCTTCTTGGTATTCTGATGTGGAAAAATGGAGAGCAGCCAGATAGGCTAAAGCTGCAGAAGTAATACCGTTCGATATAGGACTGCCATATTCTACAGCTTTTCTAAGACACTGTTTTGACATGAGACACAATAGTTGCAATTCTGAACGACTATTTGATCCAGTTAAATTTTCCATGAGATCTTGAGCTCGCCGGAATTGAAACCTACAACTTTGGGGTCTGTATGTTTTCGGAAAGTTATGATACTTGGACCTTATCATTTTAAGTTTCATCGAAATTGCTACGACAAATTCAACAAAAAGATTACTGTCCATTGAAATCTCTCCGCAACCTAAACCATAAGCAGCATGGAGAATATACAGTAGAATGTCGTAGTACGTCAAACATAAGACGTTCTCTATTGTTGGAAGATCAATCATAATATTGTTTGTTTTCCATTCAAGACATCTGAAATTACTTCCAGTTGTGAAGCAATTGCGCAGTCCTGAACTAAAACCGTCTTTTATTAGAGGACGGTTTCTTTCATGAGAATGTGCGAATATTAAAGAAAGTATTGAATCCAATGATTCCAATGCATTCCCATTCCAATATTCAGAAAGAGGCAACACGTAGTGCAGAAAATGTGTCGGTTCTTCCAGTGTGCCTTCAACTTTGAAATTTGTCTGAATGAATGACAGTATGTATTTCTCTACTAACCAATTACATAGTATTCCAGAATTGCTAAATTCATTAAGTCGTCCTTCAGTCTTGTCAAGCACAGTGGGACTAGATGGTTCGTGAAATAAATTTGCTTCAGGAATAAAATAGTTCGGACAGTATCTCCTCTTTAGCCAGCCTAAAAGCGTTGTTAGCAACTCACAGCAGATCGCAATAACCGTAGAGGAATTCCACCATTCGGGTGACATCTCTTCACAAGCCCATAACATCAGAGTCTTTAAATGATATGTACAGAAAACCTCATGCTCCTTTGGACAATCCTTGTCTATTATTTCTCTCTTGCAGAAGAATCTCATCAAATGATAGACAATCTGTTGAATTTGAGTGAAATTCTGAATTAAAATTACTTCCGCGACTGAAAATGAAAATCTCCATTGATTTTTATCGTCTCTGCTAGAACGATGCTGAACGTAAACAACATGACAACCATTTTGTATGACTTCGGAGATTGTATCAATGGTCGGCCATCCGTTATTCCTAGGTCGTTTAAGCCAACCTTGGGCTTCTTTCGGCCATTCAGGACACCACACGCTTTTGACGTTATCAATTCCGAGATTACGACCAGCCTCTATTTGGCATTTAACAGCTGGACCACTAACACTATTTCCTAAGGCGTTTCTAACGAGTGCAATACGGCAAAAAGTATGTGCAGCACTCTCCATATCTATCATCGCAAAAGAATTTGTAAGAGCTTTATGGCTAAATTCGTACGTTTTACTTTTCCAATTATAGTTCATTTGCCCAAAAACTCGTAGTCGAACAAAACCTGGACACCTGTCGTATGATTGGATCTTGTAGCAATCGATCGTATCGGCTAAACCACTCATGTCACTTGGCAAAACTGGTAAGTCGCCACTGAAGGCCAGCTCATCAGCTGCGGGGATTAGAAAATCGGTGTCATCAATGCATTTATTCAACGGTCGGATATAGAACTCTGCAGCGCTGCCACAAAAAATTGAATAATTTTTTGGTTCAGGATACGGTGACGCAGTTAAATCATGCATGCGATCAGAAAGAACAGGAAACGACTTTGGAAGCAGTTGACATGTGCTAACGATGAACCAGGATGCCAGTTCTTCGTTCAGTTTATCCGCGGATTTCGTCATCCTCAATGAAAAACATTTCCATCCTAAACATTTATCACGGTTGTCATCATCATCATCATCATCATCATCATCATCATCATCATCATCATAATCATCATCATCATCATCATCATCATCATCATCGTCATCATAATCATCATCATCAACATCATCATCAGCATCATCATCATCATCATCATCATCATCATCATCATCATCATCATCATCATCATCATCATCATCATCGTTGGCCAACAATCACTTTTAACACTCACAGTTGTATAATCGGGAATTATGAAGTGCCACTCAGAATGATTAGTGTTGTTCCAAACCCAGGCCAGTGTCATCAATAGCAAACGCCCTGTTTTCCGATTTGACGGGCCTTGGAAGTCCACACTTAAGGGGAATTTAGGAGAAGAAGAATAGCATGCCTTAAACTTATCCTGAGAGTTAGTCGCAGTAAGTGGTTTAGTGGCTACAATTGTCATATCGTCAGTTTCTGAGGACGGGTGAGCAGTCCTCTTCTTCTCAATCTAATGTTGCCACAAACTAGGGCTGTGCCGAATAGGTGATTATCACTATTCGGCCGAATACGAATAATTGGACCAACTATTCGGCCGAATACGAATACGAATACGAATAGTGTACAGAATTGGTCTACCGACAACATTCAAAATTTCAAGTGTAAGCAAAAGTTTCAGTTCAGTAAATTTAATACATAAACTAAAAGTAAACAGTTAACTACATGTCATTTTGCATCCTTCTGCCAGTCTGTGTAAGTCTAGGAATGGAACTAATTTAACTAAACTTAGAAATTGTCACTACTTAGCGTTCACTCCACTCGCTATAGCAGCCGCATATGCAGAAACAGATGTCACGTGACCACTATTCGTATTCGGTCCGACCGCTACTATTCGGCCGAATACCGAATAGCTATTTGGCCCACTATTCGGCCCCGGAGCGAATACGAAGCGAATATTCGGTACAGCCCTACCACAAACAGCATACGGTCAGTGGACTCATTTCTAGTTCAGAAGGCTGAAATGTCTAGAGGCGTAGCTAGAATACGTAGTTTTAGAGACTTCAAATTTCTTATCATCCGTATCTTAGCGCGTGGAACCAGACTTCTCCCTCGACATCGAATCTTCCCATCGACAGTGTACGGTCAGTGTATTGATTTATAGCTGAGTTGGCTAGAGGCACAACGTGGAGCAGAAATCTCGGAAGAAATTTCTGCCCTGGAAGGCATCTGAACCCTCGACCTATCGGTTGACAGTCCAGCACCTTAATTGCTAGAATAGCCGCTAGCTACTAGTCTAACGCGCAACACAGGGATCTAAATTAATAACCCCACAGCTTAATTAAGTTAATACTAAACTTTGTAGATTAGGCCTATAGTTAACATTACGATTAAATCATCCACAGTTTCACACCCACCGCGTGATGCTTTTTATACTACGAAACAGCACGTCATTTGGCACCTGTTGACACAGGTCTCTTTTGTTTTGAGGTCTGTTGATGTACTGGTGTATTATTTAAAACGTTATCGTGTCTTGCGAATGCGGGGTCGATGTTTGCGACTCATCCGAACGTCGAGACCTGGTTTTTGAAGAAGGTGTCAGGTGATGTGTTAGGTGAACTTTCTTACCTTTTAATCCCTCGTACAGGCGCGTATAAATGGTCGTATTCTCCCGTCTCTATTAGAACTTCTGACAGCCTTAGGATATCTTTGAAGCTATTTGTTCCCAGTAGCTTAATCTCCATTTGATTGTTGGTTTTACCAGAGGGCTTTCTATTCAAGTGGGATTTCGTTTAGGTAGATATTATGCGTAAATACATGCAGACGTTGTCGTGCGAGAAGTTGCCTAATTACATCAGACCCTAGAAATTTGCCTCAGGGTTTATCCTTCGCGTCGCAAAACTTTAGCCTTAAAAAGACTTATAGCTGTGGATAAACGAATGCTCACTTGGATTATCACGATGACTGACGCCCAGATCACTTTTCACGTCACGTGATCTATGACATATTTATCTCACAGTGTCAAACATGGGCTTTTCAAATTCCGCGTAATCGAAAACCGTAGTGTGGACATCGATATCACCTTTCAAACTCTTACGATAGTGGGGATACACAATTGAAGGGCTAGCAGCAATAACCAGGTAGGCCTATGTCCGATTTTTTGAGTTTTGGGAAAATGGCTTCAAAGATTTTGCACTTCAAACCGTTGTATCTAAGCCATTTTACGAGATATCGACAAGCTGTTTGAAGCACCATGTGAGTTATTACTGTCTTTCACGAAATTGTTACATAATGCAATGCAAAAGATAACATTAATGTTTTTTTCACGACATTTTGCTTCATGCCTGGTTATTGACACTCAGTAACCCAGTATTAGGCAAAAATCGTCTGCCGTTAGTCGACATACCTTATTCTTGCACCAAATGGTGACTAGCACACAGTAAAAAATTAATCGTGCAATAAGAAGGTAAATCATCATAGCCACATTACAGTAAGAAAAAAATAACGCAAAATCACTGAATTGTAGAGTAAGAGACAATAACCGGTTATGTCAAATAACCTGATTATTGCACCGGTTTAAATTCAAAGATTACAAGAAAAAACGACAATTTTTTTATCATACCGGGTTATTGCACTGGAGTAATACTGCCGGCTGCTAAATACCATTATGTCGACAAACTTTTTTATCCAAAAGCCAATTAAAAAATAATCAGATTTGCACCAAATGTGCAGGGTATATACATGTAGAATACAATATTCCAAGCACGCTGGCATACTTTTTCACATAAACCAGGTATGTCGACATACCTGGTTATTGAGGCAAGCCCTTCAATTGTAATCGTATCGTAATCGTAATCTCCAGTTTTCTAAAGCGCCACTGTAAAGCCAAGCGCAGAGCACCAGCTTATTCACGAGCGCTGCGTCGTATCCGAGGGGTTGTCCAGAAATCGATGTCCGTTGGTAGTCCGAGTCCGGTTGCCAGAGAGACCAGAGAGGCAGAACAGCTGTTGTCATTTCAAACGTCACTGTGAGTCACGTTCGTGATCCGCAGGTAAATTGCTGATCCGCAAGACAATACTGTTACCAGACGGTGTAGAAATATTTTGTGCTCATTCCTGCAACCTATAAACCAACTGGCACAATATAAGAATATCACTTAAAGAGAAACAACTGATGCAATTCAATATCCTCTTTGACGTCGTTTCGCACGGCGTCACAAAATAGTAACTTTCTGAAGCAAAACATATTCAAGTAAAGTCTCTGTTTCAAAAGTCATGAGTAAAAGAGACTCGAGGGTAAAATTTCCTCTAGGTTGCGGCATGAAGCTTAAACTCCGCTATAACCGGAATTGGGCGAGGCCACTTCCGTGCCTGTGTCGTGACACAGCGTTGTTCAACAGAAACTATTTCATTGTTCATTTAAGACAATAAGATCTCAGCAAAGTGCGACCGTACGTTACTTACAGGAATAAAGTTCGCGTACCGTGCGCTCGTTATAGAAAGAAATAACGTACGTTCCGTAGGCCTACTTACGGTCGCACAGTGATCTAAGGGGCATGCTTTGATGGTGTATTGCCTATTCAAAAGGGGTCGGTTGTGAAGAATTTATCGCGATTAATATCGATTACAAATGATAATATAGGCCTACTGGCCGAAGAGTCTAGGCCATATGCCATAGCCTTAAAAAATCCTCAAATCAATAACAAGAAGACTCAGTTTAACATCTACTTCACTCTCTTCTACGGACAGTAAATCGTGGTTTGATATTTTTAACTTGGTAATCTCCAAGGTCCGCAAAGGTTCACCAGTCACTCTGGTACAGAGTAAAGCAGGGAGGCGACCTGACCGACGACTCGGATGAGCGTAGACTCGGATCCGACCTGGGCTGGTGAACCAAAGTCCTCCGTGCCCACCTTCTCGTGGTGCGGACCGTTAGTACCCTTCCTAGGAAGTACTCTTCCTAGGAGGGGGAACGAACGGGCACGGCAGGCAAAACCAGGGGAAGGCAATGGCAAACCACCCCTGTTAATCATGCCAAGAAAATCGTCATGCCACACACCAAACCACGCCGATGGTCGCGGATGGAGGGACTCCCAGGCCGGAGCGCTGAGGTGGGACTCCCAGGCCAAAGCGCGACTCAAGGGCTACTGGGAGAAGTAGCAAGACGGCAACGGAGACTGTGTGGCATGACGATCGCTAGGGCTCCTAGAGCCGACGGCACAAAGAGACAAAGAGAATCTCCAATCATCGAAATCTTTAATCTTTCCTCTACCTTGCATATTGGCCACTAAGTAGGCCCTATATTCCCAGACAGCTATTTTCAGATGGAATTACTACGCGTCACAGCCGCATACGCTACAATTATAGGCCTACACACTGTCATCGTCGCAAACAGGATTTGCATCTCAGCTGGCCTAAAGGACGCTTGCAAGGCGGATATAATTAATTATGGCGCACAGTTAGTGATAGCCTACATAAGAAACGCCCCGTCATGGTAAAGTCCTCTTCAGCATCATCATCATCATCAGCATCATCATCATCATCATCATCATCATCATCATCATCATCATCATCATCATCATCATCATCATCATCATCATCATCATCATCATCATCATCATCATCATCATCATCATCATCATCATCATCATCATCACCATCATCATCATCATCATCATCATCATCATCATCATCATCATCATCATCATCATCACCATCATCATCATCATCATCGTCATCGTCATCATCGTCATCATCATCATAAAATTGAGACAAAGTAAGGACGCTAGTCGTTTGGCGGCGACTGGTGAGAATAAAAGTTCTCCACTGTCATCGATCACTTGCCCTGTCCAGTGTTCCACTTGGCGTTAGTCCAAGTGATGTCGTGCCCTCATTCGTCCATCCTGCCTAGGCCGTTAAACAGTTACTGTGGTAGATATAGGCCTAATATGCATATTGGTCTACCAATATATATGGCGAATTACGTCCAAAGAACTAAATCAATCAGTTGCTAGATAAGTTGCTCGGAAATTGGAAAAGAAACCTAACCCTCCAATAATGCATCAGATAATCTTTTTCAATTAAAAAGTTAACCAACGTTACCTTGCGGATGATGAAAGAGTGAATTCAGTTCTCTCCGAGGCTGGTAGAACGATGAAGCGGAGCATGATCTTGGGATTTTCCCTGACTATGGTCATAAAATTTCACGTAATAATATTAAAAAGCGCTTCAGTATTGCATATTGGGTGCATAGTTTTTGATCACGTCGTATATCATTGTACTCTTTTATTATTATTGTACTAATTATTATTATTATCATCTGTTTTTTTTATTATTTTTTTACCTGAAGTGCATGTTATCTTCAGGATTTCAAAAATTAGGCATAGCATTATTCGGTGACTTCGTATTATTATTATTATTATTATTATTATTATTATTATTATTATTATTATTATTCTTATTATTATTATTATTATTATTATTATTATTATTATTATTATTATTATTATTATCATTATTATCATTATTTTTTTTCTCGGCCTCTGTTATTATTATTATTATTATTATTATTATTATTATTATTATTATTATTATTATTATTATTATTATTATTATTATTATTATTACTATTATTATTATTATTATTATTATTATTATTATTATTATTATTATTATTATTATTATTATTATTATTGTTAATATCGTCATCATCATCATCATCGTCGTCGTCGTCGTCGTTGCTGCTGCTGCTGCTGTTGTATGAACATGTATGCACATCATTCATGTGATGTGTTGTGTAGACGTGTAGGACTGTAGGTATATGCAAAAATTGGCATATATAATATATATATATAGCATGTAAAATATAAAATATAGAAAATACAAATCTATATATGTTTATATTAATTTTATCTATAGACAAAAGTCTGTTTGCTGAATATCTACTTTGCAAATGTGTGCGTGTGTGTGTGTTTTTTTTATACCACATTTGCGAATATTTGAAGCACCTGAAGATGCGCAGGCAGGACGAACATTACATACGGAAGCACGCCGTCAAAGATGAACCAAAGAGCCGTTAGAGACAGTCATCCCGGCACCGACGACAAGCAAATGCAGAAGCTAACCGAGAGCGTAGAGCTCTGCAATCGCCAGAGACATATCAAGCTCAAAGAGCCGTAGATGCAGAAGTTCATAGACAAGCAGAGGAAGTGACTCCCTCCCTCCCTCCCTCCCTCCCTCCCTCCCTCCCTCCCTCCCTCCCTCCCTCCCTCCCTCCCTCCCTCTTTTCTAACGCACTTTTCGTGCACAAAAAGATGGGTAAAAAATGTTCGCGATGAAGGTTCATGCAGCATACCCCACCTGCGAAACAAGATCAGCCACCTCTGCTGCTAATAATTATACATTATAGCATGGAAGGTGTCATGACATCAGCCCTCTGGCGAATAATGCTTAAACGCTGACTGTAGGCGTATCATGTAGAAGCAATAACACGCGTTCCATACCGATTGTCGTCGATTATACAGAACAAGGAAGTAAAATAGTTAAGTTTGCCGACTAAGAGCGTCTTGTCTGGATTTTTCATTATGATTGCACATACTTCATACTTCGAACTGACGTTCAAACTTTAACAAAATTAATCGATTTGCAGCTAATAATTATTGTCGGCCTCTGTTTTCATTTGTTGACATCAGGTAAGGGATTGACTACAAAGTAAATTTCTGATGCATGTACTTCAGGCTATATTTTGCATTTCCTTAAGATGTTCATAATATTATTGGCAAAAAACCTACCTGTGTAAGATTTGTGCAAATACTCGAGCCAAGTGAAGAATATATATATATATATATATATATATATATATATATATATATATATATATATATTCTTATACATATACATATAGGTATATGTACATATATTCGATTATTTGGTAATCAAGATAACAGACAGCAGCGCGGTGCAAAACCATGCCCAATAATGGAGATTAGGTTAGAAGAAGGCAGCCATTAAGAGCCATAAATGCACTGGAAAGAGGTAGGTTTTCACTTTAGAGCGAAAGACAGTCTCACTAAGAGAGTTGCGAACATGAGGAGGTAGAGAGTCGTGTCACGTCTACTCGCCGTACTGTGTTAACTTGACCCAGGAGAGAATACTAACGACCCGTAGAGGATTTTTCTAAGTTTTATTATTATTATTTAATGACGATTAATATGAGATATATGAAGAAAGTTCTATGTATGTGATGTCTCCTTCACTGTTCATGCTCAGCCAAACCCCAACCAGTCCGTGTCGCAGCAGCAGCAGCGTTCCTCGCCAAATCGCGTTCCTTCTTATCGCAGGTAATCTTAATTCCACGTAGACGTCTGTTCGTGTTCCCTGCTTCTCCGGGTCTGCCCTTCCGCGTTGTTGTATATCGGCTTAACGACACTTTTTCATATCGAAGATGATCAGTGTCGGAGGCAGAGTACAACCTCGTACTCCACGTTTATATTGCGACCGAGCCACCCGCAGTAAAGATCCGAGAAATTAATCTCTGAGAAACCGACCGACCGGGCATCTACATTGTGGACCACGGGCGCCTCCTGTGGAATGCAAGCAGAATTAACGGGTCCATCGGATGAAATTTGGGCTTGTTCATCCAAGTTTATCGCAAGTACGTTGTACGAGGCGACATCTTGTAGGAGGGATACCACGCTAGGGGTTAAAATCACGGGTTCATGTAGCCCCGGCACCACCGCAAACCACACACGGACTGCAGGCGCTATATTAATGATTCCTGCCTGGTCGTCGATCGCTGGTTTGATATGAAGCCGAACCACGTCGACTATATTCGACCTTCCGTACAGGCCTGTGAGGCGTACCCGCTTGCCAACGGGCAAGTCTAAATGGTGTACTAACTCTTCCCTGATGCAGCAGATCTCTGATCCGCCATCGATCAATGCCTTTAGATCGGGTAGCCGATCAATTCGAATGTTCACATATGATCTTATATGGAATTCATCAGCATCGATAAAAGATTTGAATAAGTCTAAATTGTGCTCTTCAATTAATTCACCGTCCCCTCGTGAGTTCGTCAAAGGGCGCATCTCGACCTTCTCCGTTGTGCTGGGCCCTTTATTGTGCTCCAGCGGCCTATTGACGGTCGAATCTGCTGAACACGTGTTGACGTGTGCCAGCGTCTTTCCCGATTCAAGAGATTTGCCCTTGGGGCAGGCTTGAGACCTGTGACCGTGTATGCCACATGTGAAACAGAGCCCTCGGCGCAGGGCCTCCTCTTTGGAGATTTTGCTCTCCCCCGCCGTCCATTCATCAGATTCAACCTTGGGTGTTCGTGAGGCATTGTTTGGGTTGGTTGGCTTAAACGCCCGATTGTCGTGCTGTAGTGACGTGCTGCCATACCTTACAGGATCGCCATTCAAATTATGCGAGGCCATAAACGTATCTACAGTGCTGGCTAATTCATCGTCCTTCAACCACCCACCCTTTTCTTGGGCGAGGATGAAATTGAGGCACCCCCTTGGGATTAATTCTTTCAGCCGATCTGCACAAAGTAGACTAACCAATTCATCGAACTGGTCAGTCACTTGCCGGCTGCGCAAGTAATATAGCAATGCATTCCGAAGTTTCGATGCAAGCGCTGTATAAGTTTCCTCAGGGCTTTTACGGGTTGTGTAGAACCGTTCCCGCAGCTGCACCGGGTGATGCGGAATTCTCTAAGCAGAAACTCCTTAAGATCCTGATAATTGTTCAATTGAGCTTGAGACATGCGGCCTGTCAAAGCTTTAGCGCGCTCGCTAAGGTTAGCCAGAAGCAACTTAGCCCTAACATCCCGATCTACCTTACATTGATCGAACAGTTTCTCAATGTGATCAAAATAACACGGAATCTCCGCGCTGTCTTGTGGGAATTGTCCTAAAATGTTTGATTCGACTGGTGAGAGATTGCCTAAGGCTACGTTCGACGTCTCTTGCCTGTCGTTCCAGCTCTTCCTGCCTTCTTCGTTCTTGTTCCAGCTTCAGTTGTTCTTCCCTTAGTTTAAATTCTCTTTCGTCTCGTTTTAGTCTGTCTTCTCTCTCTTCCTTCTCCCTCCTCCTTCGTTCTTCCCTTTCCTCGTCATTCCTCCTCTTTCTCTCCTCCTCCTCCCTTCTTCTCTCTTCCCTCTCCTCTTCATATCTCTGTTTTTCAAACATGAACATTTCTCTTTGGAGATTTGAGTCCAGTCCGGTTGCTGTCAATTGCGTCCTTACATTACCTTCCTCAGGTGGTGTTTCTCTTCCTTGGGCTACTAACTCTGCCCATTCTTCCATTAATTGTGGCCGTTCTTTAGAATATACGGTCTCCTCGTCTAATCCTGCTTTAATCATACAAGCCATAATCCTACCGGTCGACATTTTACGAATGTCGGCCTGTTGCTCTGAAGTTAAACGTTCCATTTTCTAGATTCAGAGATGGTGGTATAACCAGAAGACCTTGGGCTGGATCACGATAGAAAAAGTTTCAGTTCACAAAGGAAGAAAGCACACCAGAGAGAGGGTCTAGCCGACTTCCTTCCCGCGATTTGATCTCTTACACGCCTCCCACCCAGTCAGTAAGCATAAGGGTCCTACCTTCCTGTGTGTCTGAGCCTTCGATCGGTCGGTCTGCGTCCTTCGATCCTTGATCCGTTCCTGCGTCCTTCGATCCTCCAATCAGCGTCAGCGTCCTTCGATCTTTGATCCGTTCCTGCGTCCTTCGATCCTCCAATCAGCGTCAGCGTCCTTCGATCTTTGATCCGTTCCTGCGTCCTTCGATCCTCCAATCAGCGTCAGCGTCCTTCGATCCTCCAATCAGCGTCAGCGTCCTTCGATCCTCCAATCAGCGTCAGTGTCCTTCGATTCTTGATCCGTTCCTGCGTCCTTCGGGAGAGGTTTTCGTCTGGCGGAATGGTTGCTCCTTTCTGATCTTGATCACGATCGACCCTGTCGACTGCGCCAAAAATGTCACGTCTACTCGCCGTACTGTGTTAACTTGACCCAGGAGAGAATACTAACGATCCGTAGAGGATTTTTCTAAGTTTTATTATTATTATTTAATGACGATTAATATGAGATATATGAAGAAAGTTCTATGTATGTGATTTCTCCTTCACTGTTCATGCTCAGCCAAACCCCAACCAGTCCGTGTCGCAGCAGCAGCAGCGTTCCTCGCCAAATCGCGTTCCTTCTTATCGCAGGTAATCTTAATTCCACGTAGACGTCTGTTCGTGTTCCCTGCTTCTCCGGGTCTGCCCTTCCGCGTCGTCCTCTCTTCCTTATCAGTCCATCCTCACATGATGTGTTGATGTGACCCACTTAGGATCAAGGCTCGATCTGCGCCTCTGACCACGGGTCGTCACGGTTCACGACGGCGGCCGGCCACAGAGTCACATGCTGAATCAATGATGCGTATCGTGTGTACGTGATGGTCAGTCGGCAGCTGCAGCCTGGATGGCACCATTGCCCCAGCGGTCGCCTGGGGTTATGGTAACTAGGCCAATATCGCAATCATCCGATGTAGCAGTGTGACAAGTCGCAACTGATGAAAGGACCAGCGACTGTGAATGAACGCCGACCAAAGAGAAGACGTGTATCATGAACAGCATACTTTACATTAGATGCTGATCGAAAAGTAGACTTAAGAGTAGAATGTCGATGTCTCCCCGTAAATAAGTTTCAGTGGAGGGTTGTTGGCTCTTCATCTCGCTCTGGTGACGGGGGTAATTCGCAGGGCACGAATCTCATACATACATAAGAAGGAGGACAATGACCAGTACAGCTTTTATTACAGTCCAAGCAAGACGTTAACCAGAGCATCCCTGTAAACACAATATTATTTTCTTACAATCAGTTTTGTTGATTTTTAACTTTCCTAACTTTTGCAACCTATAAAAAAGATGTGACGCTTTAAATTGGAATACTATAACGCCACTGTGATATTCTAAAACTAAGTGCAGGGTCCCAGCTTATTCACGAGCGTTGAACGTACGGATTTGAAGGTGAAGGCCCTATTTGTGTATTAGTTTCAAATCAATCGTAAGCGTAATCGTAATCTCCAATTTTCTAAAGCGCCACTGTAAAGCTGAGCGCAAAGCATCAGCTTATTTACGAGAGCTGCGACGTATCCGAGGGACTGTCCGGAGATCTATGTCCGTTTGTGGTCAGAGTCCGGTTGCCAGAGAGACCAGAGAGGCAGAGCATCTGTTACGGGGGGTTTCGATGAGGACGCGATAGCTTGGAAGGCAGAGGGTCTGATGGATTAGGATAAGAAATCTTGAAGAGCTGAGTTTTCAATTTGAAGTGGAAAGCATGTGGGGTGATGAGCAGAGGAGCCCTAGGTAACTGACGATGAGTGAGTGGCGGTATTGGTGGAGGATACTGAGAAAATGCGGAATTCGGGAGGAAATTCATTCCAGAGTTGAGGTGCAGTTTGGGATATGGATCGGTTGGAGAACTTGAGTCGAGTAGTGACCGGGGGATCGAAAAGAGTGAGACATTCGGATGACCGGGATGGCTGGATAGTGAAGAGTTCGCGAAGGCACTTTGGGTGGGAGTATTGTAGTGTGTTGTAGGTTAACGACAAGACTTTGAAGTGGATTCGCTCAGGGATTTTCAGCCAGTGGAGCGATTTGCAACGTAATAAAAGGAGATACTAATTCACAAAAATGCTTTAGCACATGCATGCATTTTAGAATACAAATCGTGTAAGTAATGAAGTGTTACAGGGAAACTCAATGAAACCACACATGTATGTACATAGAAAGGAAACTGAAGACGTCGACTATTACTGTCGAATTAGTTTACAGTTCAAAATTGTAGGGCGTGGTGGCTCAGTGATAAGTTCGGCGCCTTGCAGGTTCGAATCCCACTCTAACCGCTGCGTTCGGACCTTGGGCAAGCCATCACTCGCAATTGCTCGTGGCGCTTCGGCGTGAAAATTCCGGCACAGTATCAAATGCTGTAGAAGGGAGCGCCTCCGAGTAGTAGTTGACTTCGAGAGGCGCTATAGAAATATCCGGAATATATAAATACTTGTCTGTACTAGTTCATTTTACTCTTTTTATTTAATAAGTTCACTCTTTTCTTTTCTATGTCCTATGTGACAAGCGGTTGAAGATTGTGGTCCTTTTTCGTCAGGTCAGGAGCACCTCTTATGAGTTTTCTTGAATAGGCTCTATTTAGATAAGCACTTATCATCACACACAGCCTAAGCACTTACTCATCACACACAGCCTAAGTAGTCTGTATTCGGCCTTATATAGTTGCAACCAGGAAGAGGCTAGAACTCTAAACGTGACTTTAGGCTTGTTTCAAATTTCGATTCATTTAGGTAGATTCCTGCCATATTGCCTGGCGAAGTAAGTAGATTAATCCATTTCCAATTAGGCCACACTTTAATCTCGGCCACTGTCTAAAATTTGAATTCTTTTTCTTAATTTCTGACACAGATTCGACAAACTAACAAAGAGCAAAGAGTTGCAAACGTAAGACTGTAGATCAGTACAAAATTTACTCGATTTTTTGTGTAACTAAATTTAGTGGTAAATATGGGATCTGCATCTGCATTATTCAGAATTGTAACTCACCAGTATAGATACGCTGTTGTGCCTGTAACCGAAATGAAGTGGTAATATCACAAAATGCTAGCATATCCTAATGGTGTCCATAAATTAAGTCTAGTAAGAAGCCTCCTGTGTTGGGACTTGCCTATCAGCAGCTTCACTGCTGCATAATTAGCTATGAGGTAAATGTACTTAATCCGTACTATGGTGAATAGTCTTTCGCCTATTTAAAGATCATCTGTCCTTCCGATAGCATAAACTCCTACTCTGACAATGCCAGTCCCAAACCTGTAGAAAGGAGGAGGGCGACGCTAGTCATCTTTGTTGTGACACAGTGTCGTTAAACAGGAGCTAACAGCTTTATAGTAGGCCTATCAATGCACAAGAATAACTTCGGTGTCTTCATCGATTTTGTTTACGATACGACACTGCAGCTCTTAGATTATCATAATTGTTATAATTGATTTCTAATTTCTATCGCGCCTGTGTCTGATCCACAAGGCATCAACCAATGTGTAACTTAGTACGATATTTTAGTTTTCTGCCATATTCCTCGTTCCATTGTCAAACGTTTTAACCCTCAAGTGACCAACTGGGGTCCTGAGGGACCCCAGCATAGTATCGGCTTGTGGTACTTCTGTGGTATTCAATATTTTTTAACGGGATTTTAGGAATTTGTCACCTAGATATCGCTCACTGTTTACGTCTAGTGGAATCCGGTTTGGCTTTTACGGTTATTTTTTAAATAAAAAATATCCAGTGGGGTCCCGCAGGACCCCAGCTTCAGCAATGCGTTTTTAGAGAACCAACGCTACTTTATGAACAGATATTATGACAGTGAGAATTGGTCTGGAGCGATACAATGCAAAGGAAGCCCTACTCTTGAAGAGAGGGCTGATGGAGAATACGATAGCACGGATATTCTATCTATAATAAATTTATATAGCGCCCTTTGAGAAGTCTACTTAGTATCGCTTCCGATCGAGGCCCGGTCAAAAAGAAAGGTCTGGGAAGGCCATAGAAAGTACATGAGATGTCCCTAAGGGGACAATGACTCAGGTTCGGAGAATGATGATAATGTATCTGAGAACTCTAAAAACAGTGATGTGGAAAGGGCAGACGACTAAGTCGACACAGAAACGCAATGTTCAAGCCAATACTCAAAGCACTATTTCAGTTAGAAAAAGAGGTCGTGGCCATAGGTTGCGTGGTAGAGAAGTAGGAAGATAGCAAGGTGATGCAGTTGGAGCAAATTCGGCATCAGGTCATCCGATGACTGACAAATACGGCATCAGGTCATCCGGCTTTTGTGGGAAAGACAGTCACCGGCATCAGGCCGTCGGCGAGTTCAAGATGTCATTCGAATACCTGCTGGTGTAAGTGTCGCACCACGGTATGACACAATTTTTTATATGTACCAGCTTCTCTTGACTCCTGAAATTATAGACGGCATTGTTCTATGGACGAACAGGGATGCAAGGAGACGAATAGGTGTCTGGAATGAACGAAATTCTGAAGATCAACGTTCTGAATGGAAACCTGTCAATGACAAGGAAATCCTTGCGTTCTGCATACCTCATGACCAGATAACTCTTGAAATGTTTGTTTCTAAACCAGGCAAAGCTGTGTTGGCTATATCCACGCTACACCACAATGCTACCACCGATGCTCAGATGATAAGCAAGCCAGAAATAATCCTCTGTAATAGAGGATTATTTCTGGCTTGCTCAATGCTCATCATCTGAGCATCGGTGGTAGCATTGTGGAACAAAAACTGTGTTGACAATATGGATCACCTGGCTACAATGCACACCAAAAGAAGACAAATTAGCCGTTGGCTCATGTTGCTGTTTTTCAACATCCTCGACATACTGTAGCTGGAATTGTTTCTTACATTCAGTGGTTGGGCAATAATCCAGACTGGCAGATTTCGAAGACCACACGGCGACGACGCATCTTATTGATAGAACTGGGATATGCCATAGTTACACCTCACATGAAACAACGAGCAATGACTTCTATAATCCTAGCACCAATCAGATCTACGATGAAGAACTGTGGTGTAGAAGTTCAACACTGTCAGTAACACTCAGCTTCAATCTCCAAAAGCTCGAAGGCCAAGAGTCGACGATGCTCACTGTGCCAACGCGATAAAACAAGAAGGCAGTGTGAATGTACTTAATGTAACCGGCCTAATTTTATCTTGTCAGACAATTAGATGGTAAGCAAAACCCAGGTAAACAATGAACCGTTAGAACTTGTACTTTAAGCAAAATAAAGTGAAGTTTAAACAAGAGCAGAAAGCACTGAACGTGTCATCGACTATTGGGGTCCCACGGGACCCCAGTTGGTCATATTAAGGAGTAAAATATGTTGGTCGCATGAGGGTTAATCATATGCGATAGCGTGTAAAGCTGTTTGCATGATGGCATCTGGAGATGGTAAGCTGATGTCATCTGCTTAGCCTCTGAATCAGGTTCTGTGATTGCACGATTAGTTTTCAAACACGGATGTCAAATATTCGTAGACACATAGTACGCTAAAAAAATGCCACAAGTTTATCTGATCATTCACAAAGAACCTCAATATGACTATAGTCTTGTAACGTACGCGTACGGTACACATACGTTAAAAATGCTCAATTTAGCTCTACGGTATTAGTCTCCCGGTGCGCAGGCCTAATTATTTACGGACGTTACCGAAATTTTTTATTACCAACAAAATGATCACTGGCACTGGCCATCCTATAAAGTGTGCCGTAAAATCTTAATTATCTTCATATTATACATTAGACAGAATATTAGCAATTTGGAATTTATTTGTTTAAAAGTAGAGATAATTCAACACCTGATGTAGGCCCTAATGGTTAAAATTGTTTACGACCGTAAATCACCAACTATTATTGACTTTTCTTGTGCATAATGTTATGTATTTTCTTTTCTTCGTGAACTGATATTAACGTACGCCAACGTACGGCAAAATAACGTAGGCGAATCGTACGTACGTCATAGAAAAAATAACGTGCGTTCCGAACCTGCGGTCGCATCCTGCTGCCGATGTCTTCCAGTCATACAGATGTTCTCATGAGAACATTAAATTGCAACGTGTCTCGCACTCAGGACATCGAAATGAAGGTTCAACGGTGTTGTGGACATTGCATTTGCATTAGCTGTAAGTCTAATTGTTACACAAAAGATATGTTAAGCAGTTGATCGTATAAATCCAACAGGTGTTAGCAGCAAAGGTGTTGGAGCTAATAAATGCCAAATCTTTTAATATAGAAGATTGCACTTGAACTAAAGTGGTTCCAAATCAATAGAGATAACTGAGATTGTATCACAGTCAGTTGAAGTACCTGTGAACATCAACAACGAATGTTACGATTTCTTGTATTTAGGTTCAGATGGTGTAATAACGATGTCTCCGAGGAACATAGCTGTCCTCAATGGAACATCCAGAGTCAATATGTCCTGTACATCGAATCTTGGATATGCGTTTATAAGCTGGAGCTATTTACCAGTTGGAGGATCATCTGCTATGGTCATTTCATCTGGTTCCACTGTCACTGTTGAAGAAAAACCGTATTATGCAATTCAACAATCGGGATCTCAGCAGAATAACTTAATCATCCTTAGCGCAACATCACCAAGAGCTGGAACATTATTGTGGTAGTGAAGGGTCATCTCAGCAAGTATCTGCTGACTTGATCACTATCAGTAAGTTATCACTCTGCAAATGAAAATAATGTAAAGTATATTACGACTAACAAGCTGTATAGTTTTTCTGCATTGTTTCCCTCTGCATATGCCCATAATAAAGACTTAAATATAATTATATCTGCGTTTTACCGAGGGCTGAAATTACTGCAGTGGGCAACCAATCGAACAAAGTACATTTGAACAATTCATTATGGTCTACAACTCTACAAGGTATTGCAAAACAAAGCCATTTTTCATTGATAACTAGGCCAACAGTATGGAACTCTTTGCCTGAAGGGCTCGCTAATTTGCCTAGCCCTACACCGGACCCGTTCAAGAGCCATGTGAAATGTTTACTGCAAGTAAAATATGAGTAAGAAACTGTTTGCTCATATCTGCACTAGGCCTTGTACAAACAATAATTTTGAATAACAGTTCATACTTCCTTTATGGTAGCTGTTGTAGTGAATAAAGTGAACCACTTAACCCTATGACGCACACCTTCCGATCCAACACATTTAGCACACCTGGGGTCTAATGGACCCCATCGATAACACGGAGAGCAGTTCTACAATTTTAATAGAACATGGAAATGAATTATCCAAGTGAGGGTGGGAGAGAGTGGATGCAGTTATGCAACATGTTTGGATAATGATATAATGTCATATTCACTGTACGAGAAAAATTTTTATTGTGATAAACAATAATCAGTTATTCAAACGTACGCAGACAGATTACACAGCGCTTCTAACGGGCTTGTGGTGCTGCCTGAAATTTTGATTGCTAGTCAAACCCGAGTTGTCAATCGTTATGTTTCTTCCAGTTTAGTAGCATGGAAGTAGGCCTACAGGTCTTTCCATTACTGACGTAGCCTGGATTATGCAATAGTCAATGCGTCATGAGACTATCAATGTTACAGCCTGGGGTCTGTTGGACCCCAGGTATGCTAAATATCCCCGAGGTGTCTATCTTATTTTTTTACTCTTTAACCAAAAACAGTAATCTAGGGCCTATTCAAAGATATCCACAAATGTAGGAGGATGAATAGCTGTGGAATTAGAAAAATATCAGATTTTTACTATTTGTATCGACGTAGTTATCAAGGAACTGTCGTCGCTGGGGTCCAGTAGATCCCAGGTGTGTGTCATAGGGTTAAACAAGATGTAAGGTCCCTTTGCTTTTACATTTAATGAGTGCCATTCTGATGCAGTTTTGAGATTTGTTATTTATAACCTGTGCAATGTTCTCAGTCAATGAATAAAAGAAGTTAATATATTCGTGTTTTGTGTGAAACAAAAGAAATTAAGTTTTAGAAATGTTTTCATTATTTTGTCAGATTTGAAACCAGCAGATGCAAACTCAATAACCGGAGCCAAAGATGGAGACCAAATGTACATTGGTACAACTGTTACATGTCACGTTGATGCCAACCCACGAGCCAATTGCAATTGGTTGTATGTTACGTATGGAAATACAACAAACACTTCGAGTATCCAGATATAGCACATTGGAGAATTTAGGTGCACAGCCTGGAATAGAGCTGCCAGAACTTCGGTTTCAATAAATGTCACAATCTACAGTAAGTAAATAATTATGCATCCAATAAATTGTGGTCTTTGAGCTGCATAGCAGGCTATAGCACAACCTTTTAGAGTATTCTTTCCAAAAAGGTTGGTGCAGATGGGAAGACCATTGCTTGTAGCGCGAACCTCTTGCATCCAAAATGTATTGCCTATGCTTGCCTGAATTGTAAAAAGGTATTGATATTGTTGCCACGGATGTCAACCTCTTAGAAAATCCAATTGTACACAGTGTAGAAATGATTTAACTTAATAAGGAAATCAGTGCACAGGAAATCAATGGCTATCGCAACTGAAGCCAATGTAGTCTTTAGACAGAAAAGCTGATGTACTTCTGTGTGTCCAACAGAGTAAGCCCCTACTTCAACTTGCAGAGAACAGACAGAGCATAGGAGTGAAAAGCATAATAACCAGTTTACGAAAACTGGCCCAACAAAGGAAACTAAAGGCTAGAGCAACTGAACGTTTTCAAAGAAACAACAAGCAAAGAAAACCAAGATTATGATGCCTAGATAATATTACAGGTGACATAAAAGGATTCTGTTAATAATAATTATGATGAATTCAGTGGTGATGCAGTAGGATTTCGGTTATGTTGCGAGAACCCACTGGATCTGGCATGAAAGCAAAGAAAATGATCACTCGTTTGCCTTCATCACATCACTGTAGCAGAAACACAGTGAGCAATACTCGCCAGAAGATGATAACTAAGATGCTGAAGACGATGATGACGTTTGTGGTGACGATGACGATGATGATGGTGCTATTGTTATAAGTTTGATGTACATGAAATCGAAAAGTTATTGTGGCTGGTTCTAGAAGCACAATAGAATCTAGGATAAATGAGACTCGTATGTCTGTGTGAACTTTTATTAGGTAAGTAGAACAAGGAATCAAATAGTCAATATGAATAGTTATACAACCACTAAACAATCTAGGATAAACGAGCCTCGCATGCACATGTGAACTGCGATTAGCTAAGTAGAACATGGAGTGTTTTTGAAGCATGGCTTAATGCTTTTCGACCGATTTGGTCTCTCGTTGTTGTCATTGTCTGTCTGTTGATCTAGTGCGTCTGCTTTTGTTTGCCACTCTGTGCATTATTTCTTCTAGTTACGACCACTACTTCCACCATAACCACTAAACCGATTCCACCACCACGGTCACCTCGTAGTCTACCGGTCCAAGTGGATCAGGTACAGGAGGCCATCAATGCAGACGTAGATGCTGCATCAAAAATGGGATGAGGACCTTGTTTTCCACTAAGTTGTCATTCGGTTTCCCTATTTACAACACAAGCACTTTCATCTATTACATGTCTGAGGTTCTGTCGTTTCAATTTCACGTTATTCCAGATATCCTGTTGTGTGCTTTGTTAACCCTATGACGCACACCTTCCGATCCAACACATTTAGCACACCTGGGGTCTAATGGACCCCATCGATAACACAGCTCCCAGTTCTACAATTTTAATAGAACATGGAAATGAATGATCCTAGTTTAGGTGGGAGAGAGTTCATGCAGTTATGCAACATGTTTGGATCATGGTATGATGTTATATTCACTGTAAGAAATTTTTTATTGTGATGAACAATAATCAGTTATTCAAACGTACGCAGACAGATAAAACAGCGCTTTTACCGGGCTTGAGGTGCTGTCTGAAATTTTGATTGCTGGTCAAAGCTGGTCTATCGTTATGTTTCTTCCAGTTTTGTACCATGGAAATACAAGTCTTTCCATTAGGCCTATTGATGTAACTGGGATTATGCAATAGTCAATGGGTCATGAGATTATCAATGTTACAGCGTGGGGTCTGTTGGACCCCAGGTATACTAAATATCCCCGAGGTGTCTATTTGATTTTTTACTCTTTAACCAAACACATAAATCTCTTCAAAATTATCCAAAAATGTAGGGGGATGAATATCTGAGGAATTAGAAATATATAAGATTTTTACTATTTGTATCGACGTAGTAATCAAGAAACTGCCAACGCTGGGGTCCAGTAAACCCCAGGTGTGCGTCATAGGAATAAAGAAAAGCTGGTATTTCATTTTTCACACTGCATATCGGTATAAATAGGGTCAGTTAAGTGTGTATATAAATGGGGGCAGAGCTGAAAGCATGCCTTGTTTCTACAAGGTCCTATTTTGCATAAATCTAACACTTGCACCATATGCTAAAACTTTTTCCTGGATAGACTTGCTTAGTTGAGTAATTTCAATTAGCCTCTGGTGAGATCTGTGTAACAGCATTAGGTTTTCTTACTTGGCAGCTAACCTGCTTCTAGGATGTCTGTAGTTTCGGCATAAAATTATGTCTGTATATATTGTTCAAAGGATAAACTCTGATTGCAACTGGTAATACTCTTTCCCATGCTAACAAATTATGTTAGAAGAAGGTTTTAGATTTAAATCTTCATTTCGACTGATTTTCTTTTATTGCTGTGATCTTATTCTGTATACTAAACGCTTTGCAGATTGGAATTTTGATTCCGAAGTTAGTAATTACCTGTAAGTGTCATATTTCTCATTGTGAATTTGAAGTACTTCAGTTTTTATATTTAACTTTAAGGATTGCTTCAATGTTAGGAAATGGAAATACCAAATGTATTCCCGATTATCTAATGATTTCTATGGCATCATCCTCATAATGCACAAAGTTTCAATGAAATGAAGTCAAAGTCATAATATATTAGGAAAGCCAGATCGAAATCTGTTAATTCAGAGAACAGATTTCGACCTGGCTTCCCTAACATATTATGACTTTGACTTAGTTTAGTTTTAATATTACATGTTTTAATCGTTCATCCATCCAGCTTCCAGTTTTGGCTTATTTTAATCGCGCATCCAGCTTCTATTTTAAGTTTTAATATGACACATTTTCATCGCTGATACAGCTCCTAGTTTCAGGTCTATTTTCTTCGCACATCCAGCTTCTCGTTTGATCTCCATTTTCATCGCTCATCCAGCTTCCAGTTTGATTTCTATTTTCATCGCTCATCCAGCTTGCAATAATTAATTGCGCTAAAGCGAACGTGGACATTTCGTCCAATAATTAATTACGCTAAAACGTACGTTTACCCCAGATCTTAAGGAATTTATAAAAGCCAGGCAAGAAGAGAATAAAGAGGAAAAGATAAGACAGGAGGAAAATGAGGAGAAAATACGACAGAGTGAAATGAGGAAAAGAGAAATGGAGCTTCAGGCGGAACAAAAGACAAGGGAACTTGAGGCGGAACAAAGGAGAATGGAACTTGAGGTGGAACAATAGAGAATGGAACTTGAGGCGGAACAAAAGAGAATGGAACTTGAGGCGAAACAAAAGAGACTTGAGACTGAGACACAGAAAGAAATTCACCTGAAAGAAATGGAAATGATTATGATGTACGATAATAAACAGGAAGAGAGGACAAACAATGGAGTGGATAGAGGAGGTACAGGGAAAATAATAGTGCCAAATATGTTCAAATGCCAATGTTTCGAGAAGACAAAGACTGTCTAGAATCTCTAGATGCATACTTACTCAGGTTTGAAAGGATATGTTTAGCTTACTCGGTGCCAAAAGAACTTTGAACTTTGACGTTGGGACGTTCTCTTGAGTCTCATGCGTTAGAAGTATCCTCTATCAGCGAATGGATCCTGAGGAGGCCCAAGATTATGAAAAGCTCAAGTGTGAACTTTCGATGAGATTTTGTATTACTGAGGGCGGGTATCGCCGGATATTAAAACAGGAAAGGAGAGAAAGAAACGAAACTGCAGGACAGTTTGTGGAGAGACTTAAGAGATATCTCAGAAAGTGGACACAAATGTCAGGCATGGAGCTGAATTATGAAGTATTGGAGTCACTAATACTCAGAGATCAATTCTTTATTACTTGTGACAATGATTTACGAAAGTTCCTGAAAGAAAAGGGAAAATATGATCTTAGTGATATGATAAGCCAAGCGCAGAATTACGTTGAAGCTCAGGTAGAAGATGAAAGAAGAGGAATGAACATGAACAAGAATAAGAATGGTAGCCAAAAGAATCTCAATAGGGAAGCCGAACAGAGGCATAACGAGCAACAAGGTGCTGCTCAGCATGAAAGAAAGCATTATTGGAATAAGGAGGAACAAAGAGGAACCCAACATAGGGGTAAAGAATACAGAGGTAATCGAGATAGAAACCAATTCAGGAATGACTGGAGATTCAAAAAGATGAAACGTGATGATAGACCGCATAAAATTGCTATGATGCAATGTATAGAAGAAAGTGAAGAAGAAGTGGAGAGAATCGCATGTTGCCTTGTAGAAGGACAACCTTTGCACTGGTGCATTAAGGTTGAAGGCGTGATTATTAATGGGAGAAGAGTCGAAGCCATAAGGGGCCGTCCACATATTACGTACGCACTGAGGGGGAGGGGGGGTCGGATTTTGGCGATTTTGCGTACGGGTGCGAACGGGGGGGGGAGGGGGAGGCAAAGGTGTACATACGCAAAATAAATTTCTAATTATGACGTCCACATTAGCCTATTTATAACTCTGTATTGTCCTATAGTCGTCCGATGGCATTTTATTACATTATATAAAAGCCATGTGCAGTTATTCTGTGCTGTGAACGAGACACCTATAAGTTGTCTATATTGGCCCTCACTCATCCTTCAATCTGGCCTAAAGTGCAGACTTTCGAGACACTTTCTGCAGCTGGTCTTCGGGGGGGGGGTGCGTCAAGTGCAGTGGCGTCTAACCCCCCCAAAAGTAAATGGAGAATCAAACCCCCCCAAATTTACCCCCTGAAATACACATTTTGGTGTTTTCTGAGATTCTGCAATGGGAGAGACCCCAGTCGTCTTTGATATGACGGCGTCGTAAAATAAACGAATTAATCAGTCATTCTGAGACAGTTAGGCCTACAGATTAATGAATTAATGGATGACTTAGCTGAATGTTTTCTACTTTAGACCCTAATAGGTGTTGAGTTTACGTCTAGACTGACAGTGCCCAAAGAGAGTCAAAGCAATTATCGCGCGTAGCGCGAACATTTTTTGGGACCTTTTCGGATTTTAAATATTTTTGCTTTGTTGGATTTGGCTATATTATCACACGGGACAAAAGAGCTATCATGAAAAAATGCAACCCCCCCCCACTTTCAGTCAAAATATGTCAAACCCCCCCACTTTTGAAGTTCGATGGAGATCGTTCTCCACACTCCACCATTGGTAGACGCCACTGGTCAAGTGTACGTACGCGGGGGGTGTGGAAGAAAGTACGCTTGCGAACAGTGGGGAGGGGGGTCCAATTTTCCCGGATTTTTGCGTACGTAATATATGGATGGCCCCTAATGGATACGGGTGCCACGTGTATGGCTGTAAAGAAAGAATTGGTTAAGCCACACCAATATACAAATCGTAAGAAGAACTGTGTGTTTGCGAACGGAACAACGGGAAAATATCCTGTAGCTGTAATAGAAATTACAGGAAAGGAATTCAGTGGCCAAGTATAATCTTTAGTGATCGAAGGACTGATAACTGATTTGATAATTAGACCAAATGTCTTCCACAGATTATATGAACTCTGTGTAAACAACCAAAGCCTAAGCACGTTGAGTTGAGTGTAGGGATACAGACGGATGACGTCATGGCGGGAGGTGAAACAGCAGGAGATCACGCGCCGAAAGAGCTGCTTGAGTCAGTTAGTTCAAATAAGGCCAGAACTTGTGTTTAAGCGAGGCAGTTGTGGACAATCCACGTGCTAGCACAGGAAATAGTACACGGCGGAAGGAGAAGACGTTGAAATGCGGCGGCTTGTTTGATCTCAAAGTAGGATCAGATGAAATCGAGGAAATAAAATCGAGCTTTTGAAATAATAGTAGATGTTGTGGGAATCAAGGGAAGGTTACTACGGATTATTTAAACAGAGGTAAATTTCATTCTTCAGGTAAGAAGAGATGTGTTTACATTAATGGGGCTCAGCCAAATTAGACAGAGAATGTGGACAACAGAAAATCCGGGGGGAAGCGAGATATGTTCCAGGACAGAGGTTTTCAAACTTTTTGGACCAGGGACCCCTTACTTCTTACAGGCATAGCTCGCGGACCCCAGCATTTAAAAAGTAAAATTTATCACTAAATTTAATCAAAATAACAGGCAGACTATTTCCGCAATACAAGCTTGCTCATGACGCTGAGGACTATTATAATACAAAAGGTAACAATGAATAAATTGTTATTAACTTCCTGCAGTCTTTGTTTTAAAGAACTCCGTAGCATCGGTTTCGCCAAAAACCAGTAATGTCAGTGGGAGCGATGTGCTTGCTTTGCTTTGCACAAACTGTCAATTCTTGGTGCTATTTTGGATAAGCACTATTTTCTGACGTTTCAAACAGCTATCCATATCATACTACAAACAGTAAAATAATAGTTAGGATTTTAGAGCGAACGTGAACGAAATAATGCTTTGCCAAAACTCAATTATCGTTCATTTACAGGCTAAAATGAGGCGAATTATCTTCTAGTCCAGGCTTGACACAATCAGGAAGTAGACCAGTGAAACCTAGGCCTACATCGAAGAACCACTAGAGTTCACTGTTGACATTTTTGAGTTAACAGGTCCTGTGATACCTAATGATATATAGACTATAGAACATGTAGGCTATTTATAAGTGTGTTTTTCAGAAAACTCTCGAAAGTCCAGAGTTACATTAAGAAGAAGTAAGTAAGTAAGTAAGTAAGTAAGTAAGTAAGTAAGTAAGTAAGTAAGTAAGTAAGAATATTCTTTATTACACCATTAGCAAACGCACAATGGGACAGAAGCTAGAAGCATTGATTGTAAAACATTGAAGTAATAATAAATCGAAATAAAAATGATAAAATTAGTAAATAAAGAAGCAAGTGTTTTCTTATCATTAATGCAGTAATCTAGCAATGTAGCCGTTCCCTGTCAAGGATCACAGCGTGGTATCTCACGATTATGCCAGCGAGGTCGAAGAGAGTACCCGGAAGATCGTACCGGAGGCAGCAAATCATGGAGGACATGCCCTGGGTCCCGAAGGATTGCAGCAAAGAGAGCATCGTCCGCCTTAGAACACAACAAGTCAAATGTAGGAGTATCAGTTGGCAGATACCCTTGTCGCTTAAGTTTACGTATTAAGGCAGAGATACGCTGTCTCTCACCTCCATTGGACAATCCCAACCAGACTGGAGATGAGTACAGCATTCGTGCCACTGTGGTGGAACGTACATCATGGAGGCGGCTTCCAGTTGATCCATGCGAAACCAGAACTCGCAGAGCAAAAAAGGATTGTTTAGCTTTACAACAGATGATGTTAATGTGCGAGGAGAACCCAATTCTTTCCGAAAGGGTGACTCCCAAAATGGTGATTTCATTTACCCGTGCAACCCCCCCCACCCCAATGGGCGGAGGGGTATCTAGAATTTTGGTTCGGGAACGCCATCTTATGATTTCACACGACTTGCTATGATTTAAGCGCAAGTTGCAATTTCTGGCCCATTCAGCTATGTGGGCAAGTTCAGAGTTAGTGGTCGTTATGTTTGAGGCAGGAATTACCAAATAGCAATCATCTGCGTATTTGAATAGTCGGTTCCCTGCATGAAGCAATTTTAGTCCAGAAATGGTGCCCAAAAAGTGGATTGGCCCAAGCCCTGACACCTGTATAATGCTAGCATTGATACATTTGTATTGGGAAATGATACCACAAAATTTAGTACAGATACCCTAATAGTACTAAAATACAGAAAATACAGCGTTTATGTAAAAACAACGATAGAGTCATATAGGACTTCAGTGTTTCTACCACGAAAGAACAATCACAGTCGTAGGATTTCAGTATTGACATTTTATATAAAATATAGCCTGCCTGTAGACTTTCAAAGTTTATTTGTGAATATCTTAAAATATGCCCCGTGATCGATCGAGTGGAACTGCTACGATCGACTTGGCCGGCCGACGATCGACTCGATCGACTTTGTCGACTAGTCGACCTCTCGTCGACTCGATCGACTTGGCAAATAAACGATCGACTTGGTCGACTTTGTTGACTTAGACTGTATCTCTTGGCCAGAGGCCCGGGAACCATGGCGCCAAAAGCGCCAATGCTCACACAAGTTTTGGCTCTGTAGCGCCGAGGCAGAAGCATGCTCACACAACTTTTGACTGGCGCTTTGTATATGATGCTTGCAAAAGTAATTATTGACTTATTGTGCTATAGACGCGTTTCATTTCATGAATATGTAGGCCAAGTAGCCTATAAAAAAACTTTTCCACTGATTGTAAAAAATGACAAAATATTATTATTGGTTATATCGGATATATCTGTAGCCTACTTGGCTGAGGTTAGCTCACGCAACTTTTAAACACTTTCCGAGCCACTGCTCTTGGCCAAAGTTGAAGTATTCAGTCCCGTCCTAACATACAGACATTCGAACGTTTTGAGATCGTCGTTACTGACTACAGAGCTAAAACTTCCTGAAACTAGTGCATTTTTAACGCATCTTAACCTTTCCATTTTCACCGTAAAACTGTGAAAAAAGTATCAGCAGCTTCCACTGTGCGAAATCACCAAAAGGCTCATAATTTCCACTGAACTTCAAATCAGGTTAATACGGTAGTTGTGCGTTTACAAAGCATTACGTTATCACATCATGTGGGTCATTTTATGAAGTAAGCCTATCCGCAAAAAAAACAGTTTAAAAATATTTCATAGTCGAGTCGAGTCGAGGAGACAACGATCGACTCGAATTGTCAAAACATATGATCGAGTCGAATCTCAGATGAATTCCCAGTTCACATGCAGTCTAAATGGGACAAGCCACTCCTGGAACGGATCGTTTCGGAACTGGTTCAACCAGTAATGGAGAAACAAGACCAAGCTCGTTGGAAAGCTGTCTCCGCTCAACACGCCGGAGACTGGCTGTACTCCATGCCGATCACCTCCTGCGGTTTGAGATTGAGCGACGAGGCGATCAGGGTGGCGGTAGGTTTGAGGTTGGGGGCCAGCATATGCGAGCCTCACACTTGTGCCTGTGGCACACTTGTCACCGCCAGAGGCATACACGGCCTGTCCTGCTCACTAGGTCATGGACGTGTGGCTAGACATGCTGTTCTCAACGACCTGATCTGCCGCGCCCTGTCTAAAGCTGGTTTTCCGGCGGTTAAGGAGCCACAGGGCCTAAGCCGATCGGACGGCAAACGACCGGATGGCATCACCCTCATCCCTTGGAGAGCTGGCAAGGGCTTGGTGTGGGATGCCACGGTGGTAGACACGCTCGCCTCCTCGTATCTCCCCGCAACAGCCTCTCGAGCCGGAGCAGCGGCCGAGGCGGCCGAGGACAGAAAGAATCAGAAATACAACGCCCTGCTCAAGTCGCACGTCTTCATCCCGCTGGCTTTGGAAACGTTAGGCCCAATTAACAACAAGGGCCTTGGTTTTATTTCGGACTTAGGCCGTCACCTCACCCAAGTTACTGGCGAACCCCGAGAGACTAGCTTTCTGTTTCAGCGTCTCTCAGTAACAATTCAATTTAATGCTGTGGCGTTCAGTGGTTCCTTTGCCAAAGCAACCGACACGGATGAGGTGTAGCCGTTCCAGAAGCATAGCACTTTTAATTTATAAGACCTTGGGGGAATGAAGTACCTCAGGGCAAAAAAAAAAAAAA
This sequence comes from Allolobophora icterica, assembly GCA_963556255.1. Lineage (NCBI taxonomy): Eukaryota > Metazoa > Annelida > Clitellata > Crassiclitellata > Lumbricidae > Allolobophora > Allolobophora icterica. The sequence continues at coordinate 11,708,897 of OY744610.1, forward strand.
AAAAAAATAATAATAATAGTCATTCTAGAAACTAAACGTAATAGTGACATATCATTGTCTTTTGGTATAGTTAGTTATCGTGCAAAATATTTGTAAAAACTTTGTTCTCTAAGATGTGCCCCAACGAGTTTAAAAATTTGACGATTTAAAAAAAATGTCAAATTTAGGAAAAATTGAATTTTTTTAAAATTTCACACGCTAATTGTAATAGTGTTTAAGAATTTAATTATGACGTATTTAATGGCCAATTAAAGTATAAGTTATTAAATCTATCTTCTAAGATGTTCCCCGACGAGTTTAAAATTTTTACATTTGTTACAAAATCTGTCAAATTTTGTAACATTTCTGTAGACCTAAAGAATTTAACACGCTAACTGTAACAGTGTTTAAGCATTTATTCATGATGTATTTAGTATTAGCACTTATCGGCTCCAAAATAATGGCCAGCTTCATGAACTGATGATGATGGTGATGACGACGACGATAATGATAATTATGATGATGATGATGATGATGGTGGTGGTGGTGGTGGTGGTGGTGATGACGATGATGATGATGATGATGGTGGTGATGATGGTGGTGATGATGGTGATGATGATGAAATGAACGTTACCATGTGCAGGCCATAAATAATTGTGCGTCTTAATTAATTATCCGGCTTGCAAGCGTCTCAGGCACTTACCTTGTTACCTTGTTACCTTGTTACCTTGGGCTGTCAGCTCGTGGAGCTCTAGCGATCGTCCTGGTGAAGACACTCCATTGTTTCCTATTCGATGACAAGTCCCTTAATTCCGCCAAATTCATGCCAGTTACATCTTGCATCTCATCCATCCATCTCCTCCTTGGGCGACCCCGTCTTCTCCTCCCCTCACCGCACGCCAGCATCATTTCCTTCTCCAGACCATCAGATCGCATAACATGTCCAAAGAACCTTAGCTTCATTCTTGTCGCAGTTTGTTTTAACGACTCTCCATTCTCAACTCCAATCTCCTCTCGTATTGATTCGTTCGTTCTTTTCTCAGTCCAAGATATTCTCAGCATCTTCCTCCATATCCACATTTCGCAAGCGTTAACCTTGTTCTCCATGTTCTTTGTCATTGTCCACGTCTCGCAACCGTACAGTACCGTAGGAAAGATTAGTGCTCTCACAAGCCTTTTTTTGTTTCTATGCTCACATGTTTGTCTTTCCATATCTTTTCCAGTCCGGTCATTGCAGCTTTCCCTATAGCAATCCTTCGTTTTATTTCTGCATCACACTTTCCCTCCTTTCCAACCAGTGATCCTAGGAATGTGAAGCTTTCTACCACCTCTATTTCTTCTCCGTCTATCTCAAAACTATCCCAATCTGCTGTTGTCATGACCTTTGTCTTCTTTATGTTGAAGTATAAACCAGCTTTTTCACTTTCTCTCCTGACCCTTCTTATCAGTTCTGCCAGATCCTCTTTTCTTTTTGCCATTAATGTTGTGTCATCCGCGTATCTAAGGTTATTCAGTGTCTTTCCAGCGATTTTTACTCCCTCAATTGCCCCCTCCAGTTCTGCCTTTCTCATTATTCTTTCAGCATATAGATTAAACAGGAATGGACACAAGATGCATTCCTGCCTCACCCCTCTCTTGATTCTGAAATTGTCAGTGTCTCCGTATTCTGTTCTTATCACTGCTATCTGGTCTTCATATAAACCCTTTAGTAACATTATCAGGTGTTTCGGAATTCCCATTTCAAGCAGGGTTTTCCACATTAAATCATGGTTAATGCAGTCGAATGCCTTGCCTTCCCTATAGTCAATGAAACAGATGTGAACCTCCTGTCCATACTCCCTTTGTCGGTCCATTATCCACCTCATGTTGGCTATATGGTCTCGAGTTCCACGAGATTTCCTAAACCCTGCCTGGTTCACCGGAAGTTCTCTTTCAATTGTGCCTTCCATTCTTTTATGAATTATTTTCAGTAATATTTTACTAGTGTGTGATATCATTGCTATCGTCCTATAATTTTCACACTCCCTCGCATCTCCTTTCTTGAATATAGGTATACAGATCGACTTCTTCCAGTCCTCCGGCCATTCTCCAGTTGCCCATATTTGATTGCACAATTTTGTTATTGTTTTTATCATCGCATCATCCTCTGCTTTTATCAGTTCTATAGGTATCCCATCCTGACCGGGTGCCTTATTATCCTTGAGTTGTCTGATTGCCCATTCTACCTCCGCTTCCATGACCTCCGGTTCCTTTTCATACTCTGTTATGTCAATTTGTTCTTTTTTGACTCGTTTGTCTTCCCTATACAACTCCTCCGTGTATTCTCTCCATCTATGCTTCATCCCTTCTTCATCACAGATTGCATTTCCATCTCCTGACTTCATTGAGCCCATTCTAGGTGCAAATTTTCCCGTGATTTTCTTTACTTTTGAGAACATTTCCTTGGTTCGTCCCTTCCTTCCCTCGTCTTCCATTTCTCTGCATAATTCGTTTAGATGTATTTCTTTATCTGTCCGTGCGTGTTTTTGGAAGGCACTGTTCAGTGCCCTTACCTTATCCTTTTCTCCTGCCTTCTTTGCAGCCTTCCTATCAACCGCCATGCATAAGGCTTCTCTCGATAGCCATGTCGTTGTTGTGATTTTCTTCTTCTTTGGAATGTGCTTATCTGCGACTTCGACTATTGTTTTCTTCATCCTCTCCCATAGGTTGCTCGAATCCTCTTCCTCTTCTATCTCATCTCTCTCTAGTACTTCAAACCGATTCTTTATTTCCATCCTGTATTCCGGTGTGATACCCTAGCAGTCGTATCTGATCAATCGATCTCCTTTCTTTATCTTTTTCAATTTCGTTCTCAGTGTTGCTACCAATAGCTCATGGTCAGTTCCACAGTCCGCTCCTGGCCTTGTTCTCACATCTCTTATTGTGCTTTTCCATCTTTTGTTTATCAGTATGTAGTCAATCTGGTTCCTATGCTTCCCATTCGGTGACGTCCATGTGTACAGTCTTCTCTTAGGCTGTTCGAACCATGTGTTCATAATTCCTAAGCCATTCCCTTTGCAAATCTCAACAAGTCTTTCCCCTGCTTCATTCTGTTCACCCAGGCCATGGCTATCCAATGTGTCTCCATCACCTCCGGTGCATTGACCCACTTTCGCATTGAAGTCACCTATGATCACTAGTACGTCGCCCTTCGGAGTTTTGTCCACTGTACTTTGCAGGCTGGTGTAAAAACCCTCATGTTCCTCTTCTGACGATATCGATGTTGGAGCATATACCTGTATAATGGTTATGTTGACCTTTCCTCCTCTGAATCTTACACTCAAAATTCTATCACTCACTGTATCATATCCCATTATCGCATTTGCGCTTGACTTGTCACACATGATTGCAACTCCATTTCTCCCTCTCTCTTTTTGTCCTGACATTATTATCCTGTATCCATTCCAGCTGAAATGTCCTTGTCCCTTCCACCTTGTCTCACTTAATCCTAAGATTGCTATGTCCAATTTCTTCATCTCTCCCTGTATCACGTCCATCTTTCCGCTCTGCATACTTCGCACGTTCCATGTGCCCAACTTCATCTTCTGCTTACAGCTCAGGTTGAGTCTTTCCCCTCCGAATCGATCCACCACTAGACGTCCTTTCGGCTTTAGTCCTGTTGCTTCATTAGACCGAGGGGCCCTTGACTCTCCGTCTTGCTCTTCCCCAGTAGCTTCTAAGTCACGCTCCGGCCTGGGAGTCCCACCATCCGCAACTATCACCGTTTTTGGCTTGGTGTGTCTCATGACGATTCTCTTGGCAAGTTAACAGGGGTGGTTTGCCATTGCCTTCCCCTGGTTTTGCCTGCCGTGCCCGTTCGTTCCCCTTCCTAGGAAGGGTACCAACGGTCCGCACCACGAGAAGGTGGGCACGGAGGACTTTGGTTCACCAGCCCAGGTCGGATCCGAGTCTACGCTCATCAGAGACGTCGGTCAGGTCGCCTCCCCGTTTTACTCTGTATTAGAGTGACTGGTGAACCTTTGCGGACCAGGCACTTAGGCAAGCTTAAATGTATATCCTAGTTGAGACGGTGAGTGTATATTGTAGACTATGTGGCTCTAACGCCGAGTAATTAGGCTACTTAGGGCGAATACGCAAGGAAGGATTAAAGATTCCGATAATTGAAGATAACCAGATCAAAAATTTAAACCGCGATTTCCAATCTGTGGAAGAGTGGAGTAAATATTTAACTGAGTCTTGCTGTTACTATGTTGAAATTTCCTTACAGCTATGAAGTAAGGCCTCGACTCTTTGGCCAGTATCTTTTAAAGTCGATGTTGATCGCGAAAAATTCTTCACAATCGCTCTCGGTTTGAATAAGCAATACACCCTTACAGTAGGCCTCTGAGAACTTGCTGTGCTAAACAATGAGGCGTTTCATTATAAGGACGCTGCATCATGACAAAAATGAAGAGCTTTGCCCTCTTCCTTTATCCTGGCCTGGAAGTGGCCTCGCCCAAGTGGCGGAGTTTAACCGTCATAAAGAAACCTTGCCTTTTTTAACCTTCATGCTGCAACCTAGTGGAAATTTTACCCTCTGAGCGTTTTTAGTCACGACTTAAACGGAGAGAGATGTTCAAAATTTCTTTTGCAACTTTAATTGAATATGTCTTGCTTATAAGTTTCTGCTTCATAACTTTGCTCTTACGTGAAGCCGTGTGACACAACGTCACAGTGCATATTTTGACTACTGGGACAAAATTTTGGAACTCGTCTCTGAAAAACTTTGATGACTTTTTTTCTCAGAATTCATCTCCCCGAAAAAGTTGATGACCTTTTTTTAGGAAGTCAACTCCCAAAAAAGTCACCTCCTGAAAACCGCTTATGACCTTTTTTAGGAAATCATCTCCCGAAAAAGTCACCTCCCGAAAACAATTGATGACCTTTGATTATTGCAACTCTTTACTGGTAGGCCTTCCGAAAGTCCGTCTATCTGCTCTTCAATCAGTACTTAACGCGGCTGCTCGCCTCATTGCTCATCGTTCTCGATTTTCGTCCATCTCTACCTATATGACTGATGTTTTGCATTGGCTTCCTATCTCTTCTCGTATCCACTTCAAGATCATAACACTTGTCTCTATGGCGCAACAGGGCTTAGCTCCAGCCTACCTCTGTGACCTGATGCGCAAACTTCTCTCTGCTTCTTCTCATCGACCCCTACGTTCTCTGAATCGCCTTGATCTGTTTGTTCCCCGGGTGAGGTCTGCTATGGCTCAGTCTCGCTCTTTCGCTGTCGTGGGACCATCCCTATGGAACTCCCTTGGTACTCCGTGGGACCCTACTTACTAGGTTCTCCCTCTATGTTGTTCGTCGTTTAAAGACTTTTCTGTTTCCGCGAGGCTCACACGCTGAGAGCGCCTCTGAATAGTTCACACTGTGAGAGACGCTTTATAAATTCGCAGATACCACACCATACCATACCATGCCATTTGTCCCACTAGTTATACAGTTAAAATATGCCCTGCGACGTCAAACATTGACGTTAAAGTTGATATTCTACAAACTGGGTAATTTATATTTCCTTGTAACCAAAATTTGTTACCTAAGGCATTCACCAACTACTTTGACATGGCCTCGGTTGTTCACTCATATTGCACTAGAACGGCTGATGACTACAGACTCGGTTTTACCCGAACTAATATTCGAAACTTTTATATAAAAATAGCTAATTCAACTAGTTGGAGCGACCTCTCAGTCGATATTCTAAGCGTTTCCAATCTCGTCGCTTTCCAGATTATGAAGCTTCTGCATGCATATCTTTTTACCTCCAACATATAGGTAAAACTGTTTTATTATAATTTCAGCAATGTCGCTTATTTAGTTAGGTTTGTAATTACTGTGTCTATCCAAGTCTCCTAGTGTAACATACTTAAAATCGTACGTTATATTAGCCTCCATAATACGCTTCATGGTGCACATGGGACCCTACCTTAGACGGACCTCTGTCCCTTCTTGTCCTCTCTTTGTATCCATATGCCTATATGTAAATTGATGTTGTAACATACAGACGTTTTACTTGGGAGCAATAAAAAGTAATGTTGTGCTATGTATTGGATCAATTGTTTCTCTTAAAATACTGTTCCTACGAGAACGATATTGGTGTCAATTGCGGTTTCTAGATGGCAGGAATTAGTATATATTCTTGCGGATCATGAAACGGATCACGCAATTTACCTCCAGATAACGTGAAGTGACTCACCGTGACGTTTGAATTGACAAATATTGTGTATCATACGTATTTGAAAGGTGATCTGGTGTCCACATTACGGGTTTCGACTTCGAGGAATTTGAAAAGCCCATGCTTGAAACTTTGCGATAAGTATGTAATGCATCACGTGATGTAACTTATCGTGGTAATCCAAGTGAACATTCATATCTCCACAGCATAGGTCTTAGAAAGATGATCTCGGTGTCCAGAATATGGGTTTGCGACAAGAAGGTCAAACCATGAGGCAAATTCATTAGGAGCTTATGTAATTGGGCAACTTCTCGCACCAAAACCGCATGTATTTATAATACCTATCTAATCAAAGTCACAGTTGAATGGACACCCTGTAGTAAACGCAACCATAAGTGGAAGTTTGAATAGAGACGGAAGAATATAACCTTTCATAGAAGCAGGAAGTGAAAACAGTTTTGCGCGTTCAGGCGCCAATTTTTTTACTGTGTCTCCCACAGTTAATGGTGGGTGGGGTTCTTCTCTCCCTCGGGATACCCCACAGTTAATGGTGGGTGGGGTTCTTCTCACCCTCGGGATCCCCCACAGTTCATGGGAGGTGGGGTTCTTCTCCCCTTGGGGTCGCTGCCTATGTTTACATGTGCAAAACTGTAAGTCAGTGGCTGCAAATGAGTCTCTTTTTTTCTTTGTTACCCCTTTCTTCTTCATCCTTTTCTGTTTTACATCTTTTTTTCCAAAAATAAGGGGGAAAATGCCCCCTTTCCCCCCCAAATGACGTCCCTGCACACACGTCTTAAAGAGTGATTAAAAGGTACAACGTTCACCTCGCACACCAGTTTACACCCTTTCCAAAACCTGGTCTCGAGGTTGAGACCAATAGCAAACACCGACTCAGCATTCGAAAGACACCTTTGTAACGTTTCTAATAATTGATCAATTCAAGACCAGAATAGGGTCATCTACAGATCTCAAAACAATGGAATCTCGTACGTATCTATGGCTTCCTCTCAGGAAAGCCTAATGGACTGCTCTGCTTCTTCTCCTGATCCAATGCCTAAGTTTAGGCTTACAAGGCCAATGAACTCGGAAGACAGGCTGCGGGAAGTTCTGATTCCGTTTACATCAAAGTAGGCCTAATCCGAAACGATTGGACTTTCTCCTTGACCTAAACGACATCACGAAATTTACAGAGGAAACAGAACAGAAAAAGAGAATCCAATTCCATTCTGTTTCCAGTTCCATCAAAGACATCCAATGAGCGAATCTAATGACTTCTTTAGCGCCAATGTCATAATGCACAAGAAATGGATCATGTGAAACCGCAGTCAAAGTCACTGTCCAATGGATAAGCCAGATGGAAAAATATAACATTTATCAGCTTAAGTTTAAGCAGAGAAGGGAGATAAGCTACTGTGTTTTTTTGTTGAACTTTTTGAGTTAATGCTCTGATTCAAACACAACTTATAGACTACTCATATCATTTCCTGGGTGCCCCTGTTAGCGGGACTTGTCCCTTTGGGGTCTCCATTTACGACACTACCTGTTAAAAACACCTGCCTGTAAACTATGTCTTGCAAGTTGTGTTTTAATAAACGGATTGATTGATTGATTGATACTAGCAATTGCTAAAAAGTTTACCTCCACTTCCCCCCACCTAGCAATTAGCTTACCATGCACCAATAGTAGGGTCAAAGTACGAAATAAATGTGGTGAACCCCAAAAAAACTGCAAGAAAACGTTTTATGGTGATTTTCGGGTGCATTTGGTCTAGATAAGAACATACTAAAAGTTTATCGAAATCGGACCACCGGAAAGGGTCTAATTATGGCGCCAAAAAAAGATGGCCGCTAATGGGGAATGAATGACTTAAATGTACACAACTTGCTGAAATTTACAGAAGCAAATCATGTAACAATTTGCTAACCAGTGTTTCTAGACTAATTTGACCCTGCTGAAAACGAAAATCGTAGTTAGCAAGCTAGAGTTTTAGCGATTGCATGGAAAACAAGATGGCGGCCAAAATGTCGGCAAATATCCTCAAATGGCTTTAATAAGGTCATGTATGTGATGGAAACATGATTTCAGAGTCTAAATTAACATTTTCTGGGTCAAGAAATGCGATGGAGCTAAAAACACATATGTAGCACTGCCAAAAAACAAAATGGCGGACAAAACGGCGGACAAATATCTTCAAATGGCTGTAAGTAAGGTCATGTATGTGATGGAAACATGATTTTAGAGTCTAAATTAACATTTTCAAGGTCAAGGAATGCGATGGAACCAAAGACACGTATGTAGCACTGCCAAAAACAAAATGGCGGACAAAATGGCGGCCAGATATCTTCAAATGGCTATAAGTAAATCATGTATGTCAAATCGTGTATGTGATGGATTTTACAGTCTAAATTAACATTATCGGGTTCAAGGAATGCGATGAAACTAAGGACACATATTTAGCACTTCCAAAAAACAAAGTGACAGACAAATGGCGGCCAGATATCTTCAAATGGCTATGGGCTAATCATGTATGTCAAGTCGTGTATGTGCTGGGCCAAGGCAGTTTTAGACCTGAGAACAAAAAGATCAAGCCGATTCACAAAGCGCAGTGAGCGAGAAGGAGATGCATATAGCGGCGTACGCAAATAGTTGGAGAGATATTTCGGGGCAATGCCCTGCTGAGATTTAGAGACAAGGAGGATGATTTTATAAAAGATGCGCGCGGCAATAGGGAGCCTGTGCAGGATATCAAGCATGTAAGTAAAGATGTGGGCAAAACGGGGGGTCGAGCAATGAGTCCAGCGAAAGCATTTAGAACAGATTGAAGGGGGAGAGACGCTGCTTAGGGAGACCCATGAGTAGCGAGTTGCAGCAGTCCAAGCGTGAGAAGACAAATGCTTGAACTACGGTGGTAAAGACAGAAGGTATGACCGAGCGTCTGATGGCCCTGAGACGCCTCAGTTGAAAGAAGCTGGAGCGAGTCATGTTGGAGATATGATCTGTGAATGTCAGGGAGGAGTAAAGTGTTACTCCCAAGTCGCGGACGATGGAAGAGTAGATGTAAGCAGGGAATTTCTCAGTCAGCAATGGAAAGTCAAGTTTAGCAAGCTGCTGCTTAGTCCCAGACCAGATCAACTGAGTCTTAGCAGTGTTGAGCCAGAGACGGTTAGTCAACATCCAGTGGTGATGGTCAATGGAGCGAACAAGGGAGAGTTGATCAGTTGACGGACCATGTACCAAAGCCTTAGCATCATCTGCATAAAGATGGCCATTTCCCCATGTTTAGTAAATGGAGACGGGATATCAGCAATGAAGAGGATGTATAGGATGGGACCAAGTCCTGAGCCCTGGGGAACACCACATTCGACCTCTGTCCACTGAGTCATGGTTTCACCAAGGACAACCAGCTGTGAGCGGTCAGAGAGGTTTCGTTTAAACCAAAGACGAGGACCACCAGAGAGGCCATGGCACAGGACAGTTGCAGTCGCTGAAGCTATAGATCTCATGGTCAACCATGTCAAAGTCAGATGAGACATCAAAAAGCGCCAGGAGAGAGAGATGAGAGTGATAAATAGCTAAATAAATATCAGACACAAGGGACAAGAGAGAAGTTTCGGTGAAATGGTGGCCCCTGAAGCCAGATTGGGCGGCCGACATAGCCCAGCTTGCTCAAAACAGGGGAGTAGCTGGAGTGAAACTAGTCTTTCAAGGGTCTTCAAGAGGAAAGACAGATGGGAGATGTGCTGGTAATTTTTACAGGCATTTTGGTCAAGGTTTTTCTTTTTCAAGTTCGGGAAAACAATAGCCTGTTTTTAGGACGCAGGTAGATAACCCTCAGAAAGCGACCTGTTAAATATATAAACTAGAAATTGAGGTAAATCGCCTAAAATGTTCACCAAAAATGGTGAAAGAGGGTTCAGTTCGCATGATTTTTGTTTGATGATCCAATTGTTTGACAAAGCTCCGTTTCAAGGAGAGAATTGTGTGGGAGAATTGCGAAGGAGGGGCATCAAGAGTCTACACAATCTTCAATGTCATCATCTGAAGAAAATCCTCAGCAGAAAAGGGAGGAGGACCCACTGAGCGCGTACCCTGTCCCAGTAGGCCAGATATTGTGGACCAAAGACGTTTTGGGTTGTTTTTCTCTTGTTCAACTAGGCCCTCATCGCGTTCCGTAAAGACATTTATGTTTCCGCGGGGCTTCTATGCAAAGAGCGCCTCTGGATAGTTATTCTGCCACTTTGTTTTTGACAGTGCTACATATGTGTCTTTAGTTCCATCGCATTTCTTGACCCAGAAAATGTTAATTTAGATTCTAAGACCATGTTTCCATCACATACACGACTTTACATACATGATTTACTTATAGCCAGTTTGAAGATATCTGGCCGTCATTTTGTCCGCCATTTTGTTTTTAGCAGTGCTACATACGTGTCTTTAGTTCCATCGCATTCCGTGACCCCGAAAATGTTAATTTAGATTCTAAAATCATGTTTCCATCACATACATGACCTTACTTACAGCCATTTGAAGATATTTGTCCGCCGTTTTGTCCGCCATTTTGTTTTTTGGCAGTGCTACATATGTGTTTTTAGTTCCATCGCATTTCTTGACCCAGAAAATGTTAATTTAGACTCTGAAATCATGTTTCCATCACATACATTACCTTACTTACAGCCATTTGAAGATATTTGCCGACATTTTGGCCGCCATCTTGTTTTTCCATGCAATCGCTAAAAATCTAGCTTGCTAACTACGATTTTCGTTTTCAGCAGGGTCAAATTAGTCTAGAAACACCTGTTAGCAAATTGTTACATGATTTGCTTCTGTAAATTTCAGCAAGTTGTGTACATTTGAGTAATTCATTCCCCATTGGCGGCCATCTTTTTGGCGCCATAATTAGACCCTTTCCGGTAGTCCGATTTCGGTAAACTTTTAGTATGTTCTTATCCAGACCAAATGCACCCGATAATCATCATAAAACGTTTTCTTGCAGTTTTTTTTGGGTCCGATGGTATATTGACCCGACTACAAGTTGCGTTCTTTGCAAGAGGTATAAACAAAAAGGTTGATTGATTGATTGATCGACAATGATGACTGTTATTCGCTGGGTTAGAGTCGGAAACTTCATCAAGTAAATGCTTAGCTGAAGTAAACTGCCTACTAAACTTTATTGGTCTAACTGTTAGTGATAAAGGTGATTGTTAGCGCTTGATATGGGTTTTAACTAGAATTCTGCTGCTGCTGGCGCTTCTGATGGTGATAATGATGATCGTGACGAATGTATACAGGATGGAGATGTGTTTCATTTAGGATGACGGAATATGCGGATAAATCGACTGAAGAAATGGCATCAGAGTTTATCGTTGGTACATGTCAATTGCTTCCAAAGTCGTTTTCTTCTGTTTCTGATCGCATGCATGACTTAAGTGTGACATTACACCCTGCACCAGCAGCGTACTCGATTTTGTGTGGCAGTGCTGCGGAGTTCTATATCCGACCGCTCAATACATGCATTGGCGACACTGATTCCCTGATTTCCAGCACTTATGAGCTGGCCTTCAGTGGCGGCTCTCCAGTGTTGCCAAGTGATATCAGTGGCCTTTCAGATACGATCAGGTGCTACAAGATTGAATCATACGACAGGTATCCAGGTTTTGTTCGAGTAATATTTTGCGGCGAAATGAACTATAACTGGAATTATAAAAAGTACGAATTTAAGCTTATAGCTCTTCCAGAAAACTACGGAGCGTTAGATATGTCTCATTTAAGGTCGGATTTCACTCTTACGGTGCGTGGAAGTACGTTGCGAAACTCTCCTCAGGGTCCAGCAATTAAATGTCATCAATCAAATGCTGATGATCATTTTGGATTTGATGCCGTTGTGAACGCATGGAGCCCTCAGTGGCCTAAAGAAGCCCAGAATTGGCCTATTCGACCCAGAAAATACGGATGGCCGACGACTGATACGATCTCAGAAGTTGTACAAAATGGTTGTCATGTAGTTTATGTCCAGCATCGTGACTGTAGACATGATATATATCAGTGGAGATTTTCATTCTCAGTCGCGGAGGTTATTTTACTTCAGAGTTGGACTAAAGTTCAGCAGATTGCCTATCATTTGCTGAGATTCTTTGCAAAGAGAGAATTAATACAAAAGGATTGTCCAAAGGAGGATGAAGTTCTCTGTCCATATCATTTAAAGACGCTGATGTTATGGACCTGTGAAGAGATGTCGTCGGAATGGTGGTTCTCCGCTTCTGTTATTGCGATCTGCTGTGAGTTGCTAATAAAGCTTTCAGAATGGCTAAAGAGGAGATACTGTCCGAACTATTTTATTCCTGAAGCAAATTTGTTTCATAGGCCTTCGAGCTCCATAATCCTTGACAAGATTGAAAAACGACTAAATGAATTCCGAAATTCTGGCATTCTGTGTCATTGGGTTGTGGAAAATTACATCCTATCATTCATTCGGACAAATTTTCAAGTTGAAAGCCCAGTACATGCAATGCCACAGATTACGGACTACGCGCTGCCTCTCTATGAATTTCTGAATGCGAATAAATTGCAATCAGTTGATTGGCTGTTTTCTTGCACATTCCCAATTTCTCATCGATTTTGTCGTTCTGTAATTAAACTCGGATCAAGTTCAGGACTACGGCAAAACTTAAGAACAGGACATAATATACTACGTATCCAATCTGAGGTATACACAGAAACGGTAAATCTCACACCACAGAACGTCTTATGTCTGACCTATTATGACGTGCTTCTGTATATTTTGCATGCCACATATGGTTTAAGTTGCGGAGAGATTTCATGGGATAGCAGTCTCTTTGTCGAATTGGTCAATGCAATTTCAATGCAACCGAAAATTATAAGGTCTCGGTATCATAACTTTCCGAAACCGTATACAGCCGAAAGTTGTCAGTTTCAATTTCTGCGGGCTCAGGATCTCATGCAAAATATAACTGGATCAAATAGCCGTTCAGAATTTAAACTTTTGTCTGTCATGTCAGAAGGGTTTCTGAGAAAAGCCTTAGAATACGTCGGTTATAAATCGAACGGCATTGCACCTGCAGCTTTGGCCTATCTCGCTGCTCTCAATTTTGCAACATCAGAATACGAACAAGCCATGCGCTTCTGCCAGGCAATCCTCGCAGATCAGACTCCTCTAAAGGATAAGGAAATACTCAACGCAGGTTGTTTGTTGTTTATGGACGATGTCGCAAGAATTGTTGGATTGTGTGTGATTCACAGGAAGATCGCTGACAATAATTTTAATTACACTGGCAAGCGAATTTACTTTGATCTCCGTCTTTCACCAAATGTGTTCGCTCATTATTTAGCTGTATTTTCTGCCGAAAGATTACCCAAACATTTCGATATTTATCATGATTTGCCTCGTTCAATATTTCCTATGGACCAATATCTGAAGGCTTTAACAGAGCCGAAATGTATTGCTGCGATGAAGTCCGATACTCAGTTCAATGCTACAAGACAGATCGTTTATCACAGAACAGATTTGTTGACATACGCCGCACCTAAGGCTGTTAATCCTGTGACAGTCAAAGAAAATGTAATTGATGCCTCAATGGAATATGCTTTAGACTATTTGGCAACATTTTGTAATGCGATTCACAAAGAGTTTGGTATCCAGTGCAACACAGTCGACTGCTATCGTGCCTTGTACCTGTACAAGTGTCGCCAATACGACGAAGTGTTGCATTTCTGTGAACGAATTCTTCGTGAGCCTGAACTCCCGAGCGATTCGAAGGAGCTTGCATTGGCGAATGTTTTGTTGTTGCCACCGCTTGACTCTTTTTTTGATGGAGACGTACAATCGCTGCTTGGATTTCACACACTCTTCTACTATATATCAACTCTGAATGACAATTTGCGGAAATCCGTGCTAAATTCAACGTTTGCACGCTGGTTTGCCCAAATAATGGACCCTGCTTATAATTATAATATTATCTCGTATTTTCTTCAGTGTCAATACTCCATGAAATGTCATTATTTCCTTGAAAGACAATTTCTTGCAAGATATTTGAAAGTCAGATGTTGTATCGACTCCAATCTTCCGTATTCAGAAGCAATGACTGAATTTGCTGCTCAGAAAGTTAATCTTCCGTTTGAACACATCATTCGCAGGTTTATTCTGCAAAAGCATCGTATTATTAACAAATAACTCGAGCCTTATCGTATCAGTGAAGCGCATGGTTTCATAGACGATATTCTGTATTCATACAATCAACAGATTGTACCACGTTCACATGAACTATGTGAACGCTGTCCATTTCTAATCTGTATTCACTTTGTTTTCGTATAATTTAGAATGGTAATGATTTTCAATATCTTTTCACTTTGAGGCTTTGTACTGACATCCTGTATAGGGGACTGGTTCAAGTTTTATTAACTTTCCAAGGCTAATCGTTTCATAGAACTTAATGTAACTTTTTAATCAGAGCGAAATAAATAATGTCTGAACTTGAACAGAGCATCATCTTAAATGGACGATTTCGTTCAAGCATTGACAGCCAATCAGAGGCTAATCATTTCCTGATGCTTTATGTAACTTTTTAATCTTGACGAAATAAACTATGTGCAAACATGAACAAAGTGTCATTTTAAATGGGCGATATATATAACATAACATAACATCTGTCTTTATTGCATCCAATGACAACATCTGACAATCATTTACAACAACCAAATTTTTATATAATTAGTACAGAATCTGTAAACTCAGTAACTATGAATTACAAGGTAAAAAGAATTAATACTTATGCAACTTCCCATTTCTTCATATCCACTTCTAACAGGTGAGTTTATGCAGTTGATTGAATTCTTGTAGTCTTGTAATACTAATGGCTTAGCTGAGTTTATGCAGTTAATTGAGTTCTTGTAGTCACAAGAGGCAATGGGCGCCCCTAAGGGACCTAGATCCCGCTGAACGGGGATGCCCTGCTAATAACTAATTACAATTTCAAAGGATATCAAATCAAAATCAATCAAAATCAAAAAGTCTTTATTGCAACCAGAAAAACCATAAAAGTAACAAGTTTCAAATTTAGCACACAAAAGCCATATTAAAAAATACATCTTCTTGATTATAAATGCAGCATGTTAATACTGGTTACAGGTTGCAAAGGGTGGCCCCAAAGGGATGTAATCCCGCTGAGCGAGGTCACCTATACATCGTATTGCAATTTATAAGTCCATGGTTGGTTTTTCTTAATTAGGTTCAGATTCTCTTAACTAAATTCTTAACTAAATGGCTCAACGCCCGGGCCCCGGTGCACGTACATATATATATATATATATCGAGAATCGCTGCGAAAATGCATTGATTATAATATTATCAGTTGTCTGCTGCAGTCCGTCTGAGCTGCCTAAGGCTCACCTGCATTCAATGAACTCCAGGCTGGACCAGGCCACAATTTACATGGATAGGAGCTAAGAGGAGGCCGTACTGGTGGATTTTCAGACAATGACAATGACGTGGCCTTCAGCACAGATGAATGTCAGTGACTACTTACTGTGACCATCATGTGATGACGGCAAGATGAGTGACGAGGACGACTACGATGATGACTAGATTGGGTTACTGTCATCATATCATCATCATCATCATCATCATCATCATCATCATCATCATCATCATCATCATCATCATCATCATCATCCTAGTCGCCACAATAATCGTCGTCACCATCATCCTAGTCATTATTGCTATCATTACGATCACCATCATCACGATCGTCTTCATCATCAGCAGCAGCAACAGCATCACCACGAAAACCATCATCATCACCACCTCCACTACCACCACCATCATCGTTATCATCCTCTTTTAATGGGATGCATTATGGACGGAAATGCAAGCACCGCAGTATCTCATTATCTCTGGATAACTTTTGTGGTTCATTTGCTGGATCATATCTAAGGAAAGACTCTCGATAGCTTCCTCGTGCAGTCTTCGTGTTTCCGTATTTTGTCGATGCGTGATCCTTCAACCGCAGACGACCTTCAATCTTAAACAGAACCTCAGCGGTTGACTGTTACACAGTCACACTGACAGTTGCACTCTGGTCTCATGGTCGACTAGTAACAGTTTATAGGGTCAAAGGTCACCTGTGACGATCAATTGATCTACAGTAGACGATCTATAGTAGAGAGTTTGATCAAGTCTTAAAAAGTAGTCATTATTCTTTAAACATTTTTTAATCGTAATCGTAACTTACCATTTTTAAAGCTAAACACAGGGAATTAGATAATTCACGAGTGCTGCGTCGTGTAAGAGGGTTGTCCCGATATATCAATAGAGACGAGAGAGAGACAGAGACAGAGACAGACAGACAGACAGACTGAGGAGACGGAGGACAAAGGAGCTGCGAGTTGGTGCTTTTTAAATGAAGACAGAAATAAAGAAACAAATTTTCAACCGACACACAATCGTTCAAAATGGCTGAAATGACCTACTAAAAAAATTATAATTTATAATCTAATCTAATTGAACGTTAATTCAAACTAAACGAATCTGATCTGATATACATGTAGCCATATACAGAGAAGAAAAACTGACATACGAACATTCATACATACACACATACATATCTACCTACTGCGTACCTGTAAACCGACATACATATATGCGTTTAATTATATACGCAAGAAATGTACGCATGCTTAAATTAGGCCTATATGCATATACATATATAATACATCCATGTAGTTACTGTACATGTTTCAATTCGTACACTCATACGCACATTTACATTTATAATCCTTAGGGCCTATTCATACATCCACACATTATGGGGCCTACATAATATTATACATCATGGACAAGGAAATGGACGTATTGGTCATCTCGAATACAATACAACTGTATTTTGTTATTGCCCGGCTTCCAGAATTCAGAAGTGCATGCGACCATACGACAGAACATTGTATTGTATTGTAGGCCTATCTAAACTTCGATGACGCTGGGTCGCTACGCAGTGGCTTAAGGTAGATTCGAACCTGCAACCCTCCAGTTACAAGGCACAGAGCAAACGCCTACACCACCGCGTCCCGCAATTACTATTCCTATTGCTATTAATACTACACAACAGATTTATCTTACATAATTAATAAAAGTCTTGGAGATACATCAGAAAGCATTCTCTATACAGCTCTCGCCTTTGTCATGGTGTAAAGATAACAGATGCACGCTGACTTTGGTTCGTTGCTGTTTTATTACAAAGAATGGTTGCCCTCCTCCCTTCTCCAGTCTTGGGTGTTACTCTGAATAATATTGGCTAATTGCGTTGATGGTACGCCACCTATCGAGTAGCATAGAGACTAATCAATTTAATTAATTTACCAGTGTCGTTATATCCATGGGCGCCGACTCTGCGAGGCCCGTGAGTGCTCAGCACCACCAGAAATTGGCCCTGCGAGGCCCACCTATGCCTGGGCACCACCAGAAATCAGCCCGCAAGAACGCATTTTAAGAGATTATTTTTCTATTGGCATTACTTATCTATCAAAAGATCCAAAAAAATTTCCCCGCGCTTACGCGCGAAAATTGCTTTAACTGTCTTTGGGCATTCACACTGTTTTCGTCAACTCGATGCAGATAGGTTACCTATACCTGGTCTCAATATAACCAAGGATATTTTGCTTGGTTTTGACTTATCAGTGGGAAATTGCAAAGGACAATGGTGTGACGACGCCTCTGCCATGTGTGGAGGGATAACTGGAATACAGTCGAATTAAGGAGGTTTAAATAAAGGTTTCTGTGTTCACTATACAAATCACTCAATTAATTTAGGCATTCAGGAATCAAAATCTAGAGTTCCCGAATAAAGAGACACGATCAATATAGTCAAAGATTTAATTAATTTTGTCAGACACTCTCCTAAAAGAATGGCATGCTTTTAAACAATGCATCGTAACCGTTATCTCCAATTTTCTAAAGCGCCACTGTAAAGCCAAGCGCAGAGCACCAGCTTATTCACGAGCGTTGCGTCGTATCCCAGGAGTTGTCCAGAGATCGATGTCCGTTGGTGGTCCGAGTCCGGTTTGCCACAGAGACCAGGCAGAGGCAGAGCAGTTGTCGCGGAGGGTTTCGTTGAGGACGAGAAAGTTTGGAAGGCAGAGGATCAGATGGATTTAGGGTAGGAAATCTTGAGTTTGAGAGAGAAGCCATTTAGTTGTGAATCATTGTAACATATAAAGATATTATTATAAAACGAAGGAGTTAAGAATTCCTGGACAAGAGAAGCCACGGTATTTGTAATTTGACATTAATTTGACATTATAATACAAAAGAATTGAGAACTGATACTGGAGAGAACCATGGTATTTTGTAGCATTGGTCTATAACATTGCAAAAAAAAGGTGAAAAAAATTTTTCCGCGCTTCCGCGCGAATATTCCTTTCCTCTCTTTCGGCACTCACACTATTTTGGTCAACTCGGCGCCTATGGTTATATCAACGATAATTGGCTTCAACTCAGACGTATTATACAGGTCTACACGTGGCTCGGAATAGGGACAAAAGACGGGTGTGCTGTCGGTCGGCTACCTAATCAGAAAAACCCAGAGGAGAGAGTCCGAGACACTGAATGTAGGTGGGAACGTGGAGCATATTATCAAACCTCTGTTTGCGTATTGAAATGCACAATATAATTATGCTGGTCTAATACATTACGAAATTAATATCTCATCTGCCCTATGATGCTCTTCTTGCTTTGATCAATTCGGACGCTCGATTCCAGAGGTAAAAAAATGAAGTCGCTAATACATCATACCCATGGTGCCTCTTCTTCTAATACAGCTTAATATTATCGATAACGTCGACATCAAAGCTATTAAGTCAATTTGGCAACCTGTTGGTTTGCTAAGTAGTGCTTTAAAGATTCCGACATTTCAATTACGATTGCGATTCTTACGAATACACTACGTGTTCCTCCTCCTCTTATAGCAGAAAAGGCGGTATACAAATTATGTATTTACATTCTAATTTATTAGATCACATTTATTCATTACTAGCTGGACTACCCGACGTTGCCCGGGGTTATAAGTTTCACACCACCACCACCACCACCACCACCACCACCACCACCACCACCACCACCACCACCACCACCACCACCACCACCACCACCACCACCACCACCACCACCACCACCACCACCACCACCACCACCACCACCACCACCACCACCAGTGTCATTTTAAATGGGCGACATCTTTCGAGAATCGCATCGAAAATGCATTGACAGCCAAGCAGCGAGTATATTATCAGTTGTCTGCAGCAGTCCGTCTGAGCTGCCTAAGGCTCACCTGCACTTAATAAACTCCAGGCTGGACCAGGCTACAATTTACATGGATAGGAGCTAAGAGTAGGCCGTACTGGTGGATTTTCAGACAATGACAATGACGTGGCCTTCAGCACAGATGACTGTAATGTCAATGACTACTTACTGTGACCATCATGTGATGACGGCAAGATGAGTGACGAGGACGACTACGATGATGATTAGATTGGGTCACTGTCATCATATCATATCATCATCATCATCATCATCATCATCATCATCATCATCATTTCCACAATAATCGTCGTCACCATCATCCTAGTCATTATTGGTATCATTACGATCACCGCCATCACGATCGTATTCATCATCAGCAGCAGCAACCGCATCACCACGATAATCATCATCATCATCACCACCACCACCACCACTACCACCACCATCATCGTCATCATCTTCTTTAAATGGGATGCATTTGGCTGTCTTATGGACGGAAATGCAAGCACCGCAGTATCTCATTATCTCTGGATAACTTTTGTGGTTCATTTGCTGGAGCATATCTAAGGACAGACTCTCGATAGCTTCCTCGTACAGTGTTCGTGTTTCCGTATTTGTCGATGCGTGATCCTTCAACCGCAGACGACCTTCAATCTTAAACAGAACCTCAGCGGTTGACCGTTACACAGCCACGCTGACAGTCGCACTTTGGCTTCAACTCAGACGTTTTAAACAGGGTTTACACGTGGCAGGGAAGAGGGACAAAAGACGGGTGTGCTGTCGGTCGGCTACTTAATCAGAAAATCTTAGAGGAGAGAGTCCGAGAGACTGAAGGTAGGTAGGAACGTGGAGCATCTAATAAAACCTCTGTTTGCGTATTAAAATGCACAATATATGCTGGTCTAATACATTACGAAATTATCTTTGATATGACGGCGTCGTTAAATAAATGTTATTACGAAATTAATATCTCATCTGCCCTATGATGCTGTTCTTGCTTAGAGCAATTCGGACGCTCGATTCCAGAGGCCAAACAAATGAAGTGCCAATACATCATACCCACGACTGCCTCTTCTTCTAATTATAGGCCTACACTCCTCTACAGGTTAATATATTCGATAACGTCGACATCAAAGCTAACGTTATTAAGTCACTTTGGAAACCTGTTGGTCTATTATTGATTCACCAGTGATTGGGCGAAAATGAGTCATTATATTGGACACGAATAGTTAAGCACATCCTTTTAACATCCGTATCATAAATGTCCTGTACGACACCTGGTAGTTGTGTATGAAGCAGCGCATGTATGGACGCTGGTGGCATCCCAGGCGATGTATTTGCCTCGCGACCATGGAACGAGCGTCGCGCCGTCAGGTCGCTTGCCGTCGCTACGGAAAAGCCCGGGAGGTTCTTTGGAGCTAGGGGTGTCCGCTCGCTGAAGAGCTCTCCAAATGATGTCATTCATTGCGAAGTGTCTGCTGGCTCGTCCTCCAGATTGTTTGCAGACCAGAAGTGACTATCGATAATCAATCATTGATGATTTTATGCAATGGAAGTTAAAGATTAAATTAGATCAACTCATTATCTACAGGACTGTACTATGACAGTAGGCCCCTATAAATAATAAAGGTCATATCGGGGTTTTCCAGAGATCGATGTGTATATATATATATATATATATATATATATATATATATAGAGAGAGAGAGAGAGAGAGAGAGAGAGAGAGAGAGAGAGAGAGAGAGAGAGAGAGAGAGAGAGAGAGACAGACAGAGAGAGAGACAGAGCTAGGGAGAGAGAGACAGAGACAGAGACAGAGGGAGGGAGGGAGGGAGATAGAGAGAGAGAGAGGGAGAGAGAGAGAGAGAGAGAGAGCATCTCTAGCGATTATAGAGCTTTAACGGCTTTAGGCTTATCGCTTAAAAACAGTGAACAAGGAAGAGTTACGATCGTTGATTTGCGTGACTATATGTTTTTCTGGATATAATTATGGTTTCACAGATTTCATACTTTGAATTGACGTTCAAACCGTGACGAAATTACTGGAAATGCGACTAATTGCCTGCCTCTGTTTTCTGTTATTTACACCAGGTAAGATAAATTATAAAAAATAAGGCTAAAATTAACTGTGCATGCAAATACTTAGGGCTATATTTACTTCGCTCGTTTTGATTTTAGCATTATGCACTAACCTACATGTGTACAGTTTGTGCAAAAATACTTAGTTAAATGGAAAGGCTAGGATTTCGGTTAGGGCAAAGAGTGGCTCATAATGTTTATTTCTAAATAGAGGGAGAATGAGTAAACCTGACATTGAATCTGATGAAGCACTTCCTCATCGTTTAGCAGTCTGTCGTCCTCCAGGTATTAACACTAGCTTAGTCTGGATCGATTTCGAAGTGACTATGGACCCTGTTTCTACAACCTAAATTATGGGGACAATTTTCTTTGTGCAGCTATCATGGCACAGAGCAGACTGCACAGTGCCCACGCCTCTCCGCAAACACGGTACAATGGCGTACGATTGGCTCCGCATATCGCTGTGATGACGGGTGTAATTCGCTAGGCACGAGTCACACACGATGGAAGGAAAAAGGACACTGCCCTTTCTTGCTTTTGTTAAAGTCTGATTCGAGCGGACAAGTCTACTAGATCAAAGTGGTTGAACACATAAATGTTCTGCATAGTTCGAGAATTCGCATTTTACGAATTTTAAGAATTAAAAAAATTCACGAATTTTAACGAATTTTAAAACTGCAATTTTAAAATTCGTTATAATTCGTGAAAAAATAAAAAAATAAAATAATAAAATTCTTTGCCGTGGCAAGGAATTTTATTATTTGTTAACTTTTCTACTTTTAAGCAAGTAGGCTATAGGCTAAATGTCAATGTAGGCCTATGCAATCAATCAATAAACCGTAAAAGCAACAAGCAACACAATAGTACTGATATTCAGTTACTGTTCTACTTGGAGTCTTGAACTTCGATGTCTATCATAGTTGGGGTATGTGACTGTGAGTGTCAGTCAGCAGAACGAAAAACGATCAGTGCCCCAGCTCCAATGTGACCAGTCAGCCACTAACACAGCTTGCAACCTTGTTAAAAATGGTTGGCAACGTTCACCGAGCTGTGTCTGCTACTTCATCGTCCTCTGATTCTGAGTCAGGAAGTCTCAGGAACAGCCCACTGCTCCCACTCGACTCTGGTTTCTGTATTTTCGCCATGCAAATGCTCCAGAATTCGGGCAGAACAACCAACAAATTCCTTATCACATAAACAACACTGTATTTTTGGATTACCCTTTCCTTCTCCTACAAAATTACTACATACATACTTCCACTTCGGTCCATGTTCTTTCATCTTTAGGAAATTAGATTTTAACTAAATCAACCCGTTACGTAATACACTTCATATTGAAGTTTACATTAAATTCTAAGCAGAAGCTTAACACAACAAATCATGACGTCATCACAATTGTTGATGTTGCTTACGCTGTTTTTGCAAAACGCCACTGTCAATGTAAAACAGGCCCAACAATGGACCAACGATTTTTTACGAATTTTTACGAATTTTAAAATATGCCAAAAATTCGCGAATTTTTACGAATTTTAAAACCGAAAGTCACGAATTCTCGAACTGTGGTGTTCTGTGCAATGGATTCCTTGTAGCCTAAAACGTCGAGATAACTTGCCTAAGACTTATGTCTATGGATATATAAATGGTCTCCTAGAAGGTCACGTACATGATACGTGGAGTATGATCACTGCACAATGTCAAGAATTGGATTTTCTGACTCCTTGTAGTCGAAAACCCTGAGGTGAACACCACGGTCACTGAGACTAGTGGCTATGGATTTGAAAAATGGCTATTTCAAATGTCACAATATGTTTCTAGAATTCCTCCTTACCAAAAATCATTACATGACGTCTCTTTCCAGAGGAAATCATTAATACAATGCAATTTCAACTGTGACGTCGAAGTTTGACGCCGTGTCATTCAATAGTAGGCCTAACTTTACGAAACCAAACCATTTCGTACGGAAAAACTTTATTTTAAAGTATCTTTGCGTTTAAAATTTATGCGTAAGAAACCGCTCTGGGTATAAAGTTACCCCAGACTACGGTATGAGGGTAAATATAAGTATGGTCAATGGCACACGGTCTCCCTAGACTAATGCGTACATTTTTTCGTCCATTTAATTGTGTTTTAGCGATGTTTTCAGCAGAAAAGCTGGAACATATACCAAATGTCGTTATATTGGAAACCAAACTGTAAGCTGAAAAATAATACTTTCCAGTTGGAGCCACTATTGCTGCAGATAGTATATTTATATAGTATATAGGCCTAGTATATTTGCCTTATCCTTACGCAACGCACACAAGGTGCAGTTCATCATCAGATCTGAATGGAAGGCAAATAATAAAGGTTTTGCTCAGTAAAATTCAACACGTGATAGGGCCTATCAACAATGCTCGTGGTGCTAATAATGTTAAACCTTGTGGTACAGAAGATTGTATCACATCCGTAAAGTCAATGGGTCCAAGCTAATAGAGTTAAATAAGTGCGTGTCACAGTAAGTTGAAACATACATTAACGTTAATAATGAATGTTGTTATTTTTGCATCTAGGTTCAGATGGTGTCATAACGATGTCTCCGAGCAACAAAGCTGTTCTTTTAGAAACAACCAGAGTCAGTATGTCCTGTGCATCTAGCCATGGTTTTCAGGTTATAAACTGGTACTATATACCAGTTGACGGTTCATCTGTTGTGGTTATTGCAATTGGTTCAAATTTCTATGGTGGACAAAACCAGTATTATGCAGTTCAACAATCGGGATCTCAGCAGAGCAACTTAATCATCCTCAGAGCAACAACACCAAGAGCTGGAACGTATTATTGTAGTGAAGGTGCATCTCAGACAGCATCTGCTCAGCTGATTATTGTCAGTAAGTTATCATTCCATACAGCCAAATCCAATGTAGGTCTAAAGTGTATCAAAATCGAGCTGTAAGATATATATCTGTATTCTTTTGCCAGTGCAGAGGGTCAGTATAAGCATTTAAGTTTGTGCTCCAAATCATTGCAATCCATTAAACATATAGGCCCTAAAACAATTACAAAACTATTTGCTGGATTGAAGCATCGTAATTTCCTCCTGATTGAATAATTTTTAGAATAACGAATTATATTTCTATTTCTTAATTTTTATGAATTTTCTGATAGAGACTGGTTGCAATGCGAGTTTATATTTGCCTAATTTGCCTACAATTCCCTTATTGTTAATTTTTATGGCATATTTTCAAGTTTCTATTCGTGTAGAATCTGACCCAGTGTGCAGTATGTCTCCAAGTGCTCCGACGGAACTCCCATATAACCAAACAGTTCAGATGTCGTGCAGTGTCAGTTACACGGCAGATACTTCTTATGTTGTTGCGAATATGATTTGGTCAAAGACAAGTCCAACCGCTATCGTCACCAGCCCTACACCTGAGTTTACAACTTCCCACACTTGGACTACAGCCGTATCCACAATCACCGCAACGCGTGGAAAAGTCACACCTTTCCCAATTTACGTGTGTAATACGACATTCAGAATAACCGGGAATCTTCCAAGTGGATCAGCAAACAATGCACCTGACTACTCCAAGTCAACATCATTGTCCAGTTCACCGATTAACGTCATCTGTAAGTATCGGACTCTTAAATGTTCGCAGGTCACACACAACTTCTGGTTCTAAATGTTTATTTGATCTTTAAAAATGTAATCTATAAAAACGCATAGATTTCAGACACGTGTTCTAAAAACTCGCAATGATCATGATTTACTATGGTAAACTGTTGGGTCGTTTGTAATAACCCGTGTAGACTCGTTATTTCAAGCAGAGGGATGTTTGGATCACTGAGTGTAATAACTGCAATTTTCCCACGAAAACGCAGGCCCAATTTAATTTTATTGCTAGTCATAGTTCGAGAATTCGCATTTCACGAATTTTAAGAATTTTAAAAATTCACGCATTTTAACGATTTTCAAAACTGCAGTTTTAAAATTCGTTAAAATTCGCGAAATAATAAAATAATTGAATTCTTTGCCACGGCATCGAATTTTATTTTTTTACTTTTCATTTTTTTAGCAAGTAAATGTCAGTGTCATAGGCAATCAATCAATCAGCCGTAAAAGATAGCTGACTAACAGCACAATAGTACTGATATTCAGTTAGGCCTACTGTTCTACTTGGAGTCTTGAACTTCGATTTCGATCATAGTTGGGGTGTTTGACTGTGACTGTCAGTCAGCAGAAAGAAAAACCACCAGTGCCCCAGCTCCAGTGTGATCAGTCAGTCACTAACACAGCTTGCAACCAAACATGGTTTAAAAGAATTGGCAACGTTCACCGAGCTGTGTCTTCTACTTCGTCGTCCTCTGATTCTGAGTCAGGAACAGCCCACTGCTCCCACTCGACTCTGTTTTTTTAAATTTTCGCCATGCATATGCTCCCGAATTTAGGCAGAACAACAAAAAATTCCTTGTTCCAAAACAACATGTATTGGATTACCCTTTCCTTCTCCAAAATTACTACATACTTCCACTTCGGTCCATGTTCTTTCATCTTTAAAAAATTAGATTTCAACTAAATTAGCTCGTTACGTAATGAACGTTTATACAGAATTTTACATTAAATTCTAAGCAGAAGCTTAACTCAACAAATCATGACGTCATCACATTTGTTGTTGTTGCTTACGCTGCTTTTGCACAACGCCACTGTCAATGTAAAAAAGGCCCACCAATGGCCCAACGAATTTTTGCGAATTTTTACGAATTTTTACGAATTTTAAACTAGACCAAAAATTCGCGAATTTTTACGAATTTTAAAACCGAAAGTCACGAATTCTCGAACTATGTTGCTAGTAGTAAAGAACGACCAATTCAAACCAACTAAGAGGCATCTCACATGAACCATAATACACTACATTTAAAGTAACGTAACTTGAAAAGTTTTGCATAATGAAAGATCGTAGGTAAGGGCTCTCATTTTCCAAACTTGCGTAGAAATTAGCCATTTTGGAGTTCTACATGTTTTGTGTGCCTTCCAAGAGTAATTTTTGCACCTTAATCCATAGCTACTCTATGTTGTATCTGAGTCCATATGTCATTGTCCTTAATTAAATCTATCTAAGAATTTGTGCAGCTTCAAACTGCAATTATTTAGAGAGGTGTAACAGTTTTATCATTTCAGACTGTTAAATATTTAATCCAAATTCCATTAAAATTAGTCATTAAGTTGCTCACTTCATTAGCTTCATTTACTGTAACAACGAAAATATTCAAACTTATGACTTTTGAATTAATTGTGCTATTTGAGTTGCATATCAAGAACCCCGACAGCATTAAGGAATACTTTACAACTTGAGTCTAATATACTTTCCTTTCATGAATTAGATTGGCATTGTCTAAATGTATGACACTAACATTATTCAAATGTTTCCTCTTCATGTACAGTCAAGATGTTAAACTCTCAGAATTCCCATACGTAGTATAGGAACGCAAGAAAAAAATAAGCCAATATAATTACCGTACAGGAAAGCATAAATATCGCAGAGTATTAGAACTTGCAGAGAACAGAAACATTTTATGTAGGCCTACATGGAATCGAATAGTTAATGTGACGGCTAATAGAAGAACTATAAAATCTTGGATAAATGAGCCTCATACGTGTATATGAAATCTCTTTAGCTGCATAGATCATGGAATTCATTTTGAGGAATGTGTGAATGCTGAATTAAAGCGAATGAAGCCTATCGTTGCTGTCTTTTGTTGGTCTAATTTTTGAAGTGCATAAGTTTGCCACTCTGTATATTTATTTCGGTGACCCGTCAAAAGCGCCCCAGACAAAAGCGTCCCGACAAATGCGCTCCGACAAATGCGCCACAGAAATTCCCGACAAATGCGCCCCAAAATCACCGACAAATGCACCCCGACATTTGCACCACATAATTGTTCAGGTAGAAGCTCATTATTTGTTTCGAGTGCTTGCGTGTTGCATTAACGACTCTATTTGGTGAACACACGACGGAAAGACAGTTGAGAACGGCAATTTCAAATTTAATTTAAGGTAGTTGTTTCAATTGGATTTCAGACATTTGGTTGAATTTAATTAGATTATGTTAATTACTTAAATGTCTATGTTTAAATTATGGTTTAATCGATCTTTCAGCTTTTAGTTTGATCCATGTTTTCATCAAGAATCCAGCTTCTAGTTTCAGTTATATATTCAACGAAAATCCAAACCATGGTGTAAGAGATAGACATCATGATCCAAGCTACCAGTTGGCTGAGCGATGAAAACATAGCTCCAACTAGAAGCTGGAAGATCGATGAAAATATTGTTCAAACTAGAAGCTGGAAGATCGATGAATATATTTTTCAAACTAGAAGCTGGATTAAACATAGATCAATCTAGATTTCGTCCACGGGGGCGCATTTGTCGGGGCGCATTTGTCGGGGCGCTTTTGTCCGGGGCGCTTTTGTCCGGGGCGCTTTTGACGGTGTACCAAATATCTGATTATTGCTGTTTGGTTGAGATTCGTTGTCAGTCTGTCTCTTATTTTAACTGCGTCTGCTTTTTTTATCGTTATGTGTACACGTTTTCTTTTTTCAGTAACGACCACTACGTCGACCATTGCAACTGCTTCCAGTAAATCCACCATTGCAACTACTTCCAGTAAATCCATCACTGCAACCACTTCCCGTAAATCCATCACTGCAGCAACTTCTCGTAAATCCACCGCTGCAACCACTTCCAGTAAATCCACCATCGCAACCACTTCCAGTAAATCCACAACTGCAACCACTTCCCGTAAATCCATCACTGCAGCAACTTCTCGTAAATCCACCGCTGCAACCGCTTCCAGTAAATTCACCATCGCAACCACTTCCAGTAAATCCACCACTGCAACCACTTCCAGTAAATCCATTCCAAGTGGATCAGTTACAGGAGGTAAGAGAGTACGATGTAGTAGTAGAAAGAAAGTTGCATAAAATTGGATCAGGGAACTGTTTTGCAGCACTTTTCAGTATCTCTTAACAGACACTGGACACAACATATCTGTTTTATGTTAATGATTGCGACTCAATGATTTGCTTTCTTTTCTGTTACGACTCCTCAATTTGCTTTTATTTTCTGTTAACTCGGTACTTTCTGCTTTGGATGTGGCTTCAGTATATGTTTTACATGGTTGCTGAATGAATGTGCTATGGTATATGCATATTTTGTTATGAGTTATCGTAACTGTGAAAGGCAAATTTCTAAAGCGCTATACTAAAGCTAAGCGCAAGGCTTCACCCTAGTCACAAGCTTTGCCCTATCAGAGGAATGTCCTGAGATCGGAGGAAGATCTGAGTCTGGTTGCCAGAGATTACACAGAAAGCGGAAGTAGAGGGGTGTGTCGTGGACATTATTATAGAGGAACTATAGAAGCGGTTGCCTCCATTGCCTAATGAACTATCATTCTCATCGAATTGACCTCTCGAAGCATAGTTGGCAGCTTGCATGTTTACGGAAGTGCTGCATGGGTTTCAAGCCGAGATGATTAATGCGCACATACGCCATTTGTTTTCGTATGTAATTATCTCGGTTTGAAACCCATACAGTACTTCCGTAAAAACAAGCTGCCAACGAGCTTTATCTCCGAGAGGTCAAGTCGATAAGACTGATTGTTGATATTGCAATGGAGACAACCCAGCAAACACACCCGCACGGGTCCCTTGTGGGTTTCATCCGGTTTGACGGTACGGGTTCTCGCGGTTTTTGACCACGGTTTGCGTAAGGGACCCTTACGGTCCAGCCCGTGTCGGTGGCGCCTCCTACCGGTATTCGTATTTCTACCGCCGGTCCGCCATTTTGTGTGCCTGCCGTTTCGAATGTACACATATTTGACAGATCGCGATGTGTTTCTGTGAAAAGTAAGATTACGTTATATTTATTATAGGCCTACTAATGAACCTATATCTGCGTATATTAACAGTTTATGTAACTGCTGTAGGCCTATTTAATTGGTCGGGATAGACGAAACGGAGATTGCAGTGGGTTAGGGTCAGGGCTGTAGTGGTAAAATTAGAGGTGAGTACACGCTACGGGTTAGTTTTCCGAAACAAATTAGAGGTGAGTCTACGCTACAGTATTTTGTGAGTATACGCTACAGTATTTTAATATAAATAAATATAACTATTTGGGAGGTGAGTAGGCCTATACGGTCTCTAGAGGTGAGTACACACTGTATAGTGTATACCCGCGTATACCCTCGACTACAGCCCTGGTTAGGGTTATGGACTGTACGGTAAACTTGCGCTAGAAGGGTCCTAATGTTATGGTCTGACCCAAATTCAAGGGGCTATGTATTACTGTGTGACAAGAGGTCGCACCTTAACACTAGTTAGCGCCCAGACACCAATAAGGCTATTTAAATGAAAGCACATCGACAAATATTCAGCAGCAATGACGCTAGTTTTCAAGTTTATCCGTGTTAGATGTTGACATCTCTCAGTTAAGTCGCATTAAAGTTTCATTTAAACATTTTGAACATTTATCCAATAAATGTAGCTTAAAGTTTCATAGATTATACTTGAACGTTTAGCTTAAACTTCCTCTAAATTTAGCTTAAAGTTTCATTTGAACACAGTATCCTTTAAATTTAGCTTATACATTGTTGAACGTTTACAATAAACTTGAAAAGTAGCGTAATTGCTGCTGAATTAAACATTGCAGCTGCCGTGACCATCAAAACTGGATAGTTGTCGAGATCAATAAGTACTGCACTCTGTGAAGATGAGAATGACGATATTGTAGGGCTTCATGCAACAAGAGTCGACAACGTTGAAGACTAGTCTGAGAAATTTTAAAGTACACAACCATTTAATTGTCTTTGTGATGTAGTTATAATATCTCTGCAATCCTTAATGAACTGATCGAAAACAAGGTGCAATTAGAATATTTTAAACGGGAGTACGTGTTGAACAAACATATTAAAAAGGCCATGATTCTGTAGAATGAAATGGTTTCTTAGTTACTTTTATATGAATGATTCACTCTTAAGCTTTGCATTCACTAGTTCTTAGTAGCTTGGTAACAGCCTGTGTGATTGACGGGTGTAATGATTACATTTTGTTTTATTATGTTACATTAGTCAACATTGTGCAGGCAGTGTCTCTAAATATTGTCATTTAATAACAGAAAGAGTTATTGGAATAATACCATTTTACAATACAAATCAGAGCACATCAAATTCTTAATTCTTGTTCTTTGTAACTTGTTATTTTTAATCTAAATGTTGCATGTTTGAAATTTCAGGTTCGGTAAAACATAATATTGCTACAAAGGACAGCACGAGGAAAATGGTTGAAGACGAGTTGGCCATTTGGTTTGGTAATGCTAGGGATCATGGCACTGGAGGCCGCCAACTATTGAAATCGGCGCCATTCAAAGAGACCGAGTCAGAGTCGATCAGTGTTGATCAGGAGTTCACCAATACTGCTGATGACATTATTGTTAAATGAAATTACAGAGCAGATCGACTGCATGATTATTTTACTTTATTAAATTGACTTTATTAAATTGATGTGTCATTTAACGCTTTTGTTGATTATTTATTGCTTTAACTATATAGCACAGTTTACAGTACAGTTTGCATACTACATGTATACTGTAAACTGTGCCACTGGCAGAGTTCTTGTTTGACAGGTGGGGGGCGACGTTTTTGAACTGATCAGGTAAAAAAAAGAGTTTTGAACTGATCTGCTCAAAAGAGGTAAAAAAAACTGGGGTGACTTTTTTGCTGTTTCCTAAAAATTTGGGGGTGGGGGCAGATGTATGGTGTGTGCCCCTACTGTTCAAGGGGGTCTTGTCCCTTTTGAACTGATCTGGTCAAAAAGAGTTTTGAACTGATCTGCTCAAAAAGAGATTAAGAAACTGGGTTGACTTTTTTGGTGTTTCTTCAAAATTGGGGGGGCAGATGTATGGTGTGTCCTCCCCACTGTTAAAAGGGGTCTTGTCCCCCTCGACCCCGGGATCGCCGCCCATTAACTGTGCTAAACTGGGTATCACTTTTTAGTCATCTGGGAATGAACTGGGAATGAACTGGGATGCCCGGCGGGATATCCCGTATGGGTCCCGTACGGAAACCGCGGACAAAAACCGGCGGGATCCCGCCGGGTATCCCGTACGGGTCCCGTATGGCAACCCGTATGGGACCCGTCTGGGTCCCGTGTGGGTGTGTTAGCTGGGAAAGGCTTCTATACTCCGTTATCATGATATCAAAAACGGATTTAGCTGATATCGGAGATATGCAATGGAAATTTATTATGGTTAAATTGTATGTTACAGTACGAGTTAATGAGTAGGCGTACATTTGTGGGCGAGGTTGCTAGCACAGTATTTTTCAAATGGGGTAATTGACATACGTCTCCAGGAAGTAGGACCAAGCAAGGAAGATTGATTTGCGTTAATTGTTTTAATATATCGACCTTATAATTATTAGTCATCGATACCGAACCATCATGAAACCTTCCTATGACCTATCATGCTAAGCTGTAACTCGTTTACCCACCTTTCTCCTTTTACTTTCCACAGTTCTGCGTCAAGGTAGGAACACCAGTGTTCCTGTGCTGATGTCAAGGATTGTGGAGAATTTGGGAGGTTATATTCCTTTTCAACATTGTTCTGGCGTGCAGAGTTAATGAAATCGGAACCTAGAAGAAGAAGAATTTTCCAATATTGACAAAATTCTTATAATATCTTGTTTTACCATTCAACCGCTATAAATCCAGCTTGCTAACCGCGATTTCTCGTTTTCAGCAGGGTGAAATTAGTCTAGAAACACCTTGTAGCAAATTCAAATTTCCTTCTAACAAGGTCATTTTGAGATTCCAAGCCTAGTGTATTACCGCTAACGAGAAATCTGACAGAGAAAGGACTCAAACAGATGTTTGCTTAACCGATATTGCTTACAGACATGTGCACCGATCAGTATGTGCGCCGCAGCACCGCTAACTGTTGCAGACATGTCTGCCACTCGGTCTGTGCGCCACACAAGAAAAATTAATTAAGTTTTCAACTTTCAAGTTTAGTTTTAGTTGTAGTTTTGTACTTTTCAGTTTGTTTAGTTTCAGTTTTCAGAACTTTTCAGTTTCAGTTTTAGTTTCAGTTAACTAAATTAGAATTTTTCAGTTAACTTAAAGTCACTTTCAGTTTTAGTTAACTTAAATAACACTGCTTAGTACTGACGTTATTAGTTGTTGTTTTGATAGGTGGATTATCAGCAGAAGGTAGAATCGGAATAATCGGTGTTGGAATTTGCGTCGGTGGAATGTTGGTTTTAGGCGGGAGTCTCTTTGCTGCCCTATGCATGAAATATGAATGGATCAAGAGAACTAAGTCAGGTATTTTAAAGAAAGTTGGTTTTAGAAAGGATGGTTTTCGCATCTAACATTTAATACTTATTTAGCATTCATTCGTATTATAACCGTCTGTCTTCGTGTTTACCAAACGAACATAATATCTACATTTCATTCATTAGTTCGTCCTTCGTACATTTATTAATCAAGGACTTAATTGACCTCATTTGTTAAAGTATTGGAAGAATACTGTTGCTTCCAATATTGATAGTTTATGAATCTTCCAATTTGCTTAATTTCGAATTTTCTTTTATATTTTGAAATAAATCCCGTATTAAACTAGTCCAGGAAATCAACCAGAGGCAAAATATATGCAGATGGAAACTACTATTTCTTTATTTACGTACGAATGTTGTACTTATTTTTAATTTTATTTAAGTTTGATTTGTATGATAGATGATAGAATGGCAAACAGGATTCGTGACGTGGGACCTGAACACAATTCAAATATTCCGTACTATGAACCACTCAGTGTACACTCGGCGCAAAATTTGAACGCTGGACCAACCTACGAAGAATTGACAGCAGTCACTTATATTGATGTTGATGCAAAGTGTCACACCGACAGACAAACTTACGAGGACTTAGTGTAATAATTGAACGCAAACGAGTCTAAATCAGCACGGTATCAAAGTCTTAAGACTTAAAAGAAGAGAACTGTCACAATCAGTTGAATATGAGATCATAAGACGTCAGCAATAGAACATTAATGACAACGAGTTCTAAAAGCAATTTATAAGGTACTTTCTTAACCTGAATACTCACTCGTGCGTATTTTATTATAGTCCAATAACATTCATTTTTTTAGTAAATATTACTGTAATCGTAATCGTATCGCAATTCGTAGTCTCCAAATTTCTACAGAGCTACTTAAAGACTGAGGCGCAGGGCAGAAGCTTGTTGACGAGCTCTGTAGCGGTTAGAGCCCTTGTAACGGCGCCATATATATGCTGTCGTTAGCATTTTCTGGGTCGCGCCAGAGGGTTATGCTCGGTGGTACTAAGTGGAGGTCACAGTCCAGTTGCCAGAGGACAAGAGAGAGAAGGGGGCTAAGTGTTACTAAGTCGTTTCCGTCTGGATCAAGAAAGACTGGATTACTCTAGATTCTTTTAAACGGCGAACTATTGAACTTCCTCGTGTGACGCATTCGGAATCACTGACCGAAATAAGCGAATACAACAAACTATGCAATATATCTCGTTCATGTATAATTCGAAAAATTAGATATGTATGTAGGCTTTCTATACAGGTACTTATATATAGACGGGTAGGTAAAGTATAACAAACGACGGTTAAGTGTCGCCCTCCGACGAATAAAGTAGCAATGCTATATGTATTTGAAGAGTGTCTTATGGTATTCGTGTGTGTATGGCTACGTATGTGTGTATAACGGCTTGCGTGTCGTTGACCTACTTTTGCGAATTATGTAGGCTATGAACAATTTATGCATACAATAGTGCACATGTAGAAATATGTGTAATTACATATGTGCGCACTCATGCAAGTACGTACGTAAGTATGTTGGTCGTTTGGTTGCTGTTTAACAACCCTGTGCCATAACAAAGATGATTAGCATCGCTCTCCTACGAATACTGGCTTTGGACTGACATTACCAGAGTACGTGCAGTGGTGAAGTTCACATACGTACGTATGACCGTTCGTAGGCACGCCTATGAATGCACGTATGTTTGCATGAAAACGTATAGACCTGTTAGAATGCTGTCTAATAAAATTCGTGAGCATATGTGTCTCTGTAAACTTGTAGGCCTATAATTGTGTAGTGACCCTCTGTCAAAATAACTATGAAAGATTTATATCGCCGAGTGTATGACATAACCAAACATAACATAAGTGAAAACTTGTAAAGCTCAGCTTCAGAGAAAAACTCATGAGTAGCGCTCCCGAACCAACAACGAGAACTATCGTTCAAATAGAATAGATTCTAAGCGCTTGCTGAATAAAAAAGGAGATACGCTGACTAGCACAGCTCTAGTTTTATGAAATTATGAGGAATGTTGTTCAAGGTTACAAGACCGACGAATGGAAAGCCTCTGTGCTGAGTTGTAGAGGAAGGAGCTTGGGGGACAAGAAGAACACCCTGATCGGCTGCACGAGGAAATCTGCGGCCAGGATAAGACGAGGCAAAGATACACAATGAACTAAGATAAGATGGGAAATTGACCCCAAGCAGTTCCGCATGAGAGTTGCAATTTTTAATTCGATGCGTTGAGCGATGGGCAACCAGTGCAAAGTATAGGTAAATACGTGGCCAAATTTTGGGATGCCGCCAATAAGGCGAGGGGAAAGCCGTAATTTCAAGGTAAGGTAAGGAACCAAGACCAGAAAAGATAGCATTTCCAAAATAGATTCTTGAGGAGATGAAATCGTGGACCAAAGCAGAAGCAGTCCGGCATAATACGAGTTAGAAGACGATGAATAAAATTAACATGAACGATTTGTCGTTCGTACATTTATGATAGGCTACCTTATTAGCCTAATGTCTTTTATGCAGGGACATCATTTCAGCTTTTTTTGGGGTGGGGCATGGACGTCATTTGAGTATTTTTCCAGGGGGCACTTGGCCAGCTTGTTAGTCTAGGCCTACATGTGCAAAACTGTATGCCTCTGCTGCATGACGTGTGCTGCAGTGTGCATATTGTCACTTAACATAATTAGGTTTTGATGAATTTATTTATTTTCTTCCTACTTTCTTCCTATCCTTGTTTCGAAAATCAAAGGGAGACAAATGCCCCTTCCCCAAATGACTTCCCTGCTTTTATGACTTGGTTGGAGTCGCACCTAACCACATTTCCAATATTTCTGCTACTTGCTGAAATCAAATAATTAATCAATAATCATTCAACACGGCGTAAACCTAATCAAATCAAAACCGCGATAGTGCAAACTTCCTGAAAATCGTGTTATCTTACAAGGACATTTTATAGGATTTTATAATAATACTGTTGCGCTATGTACATATTCCTTGTCCACATATATAAGCATATATTTACATATCCCTATTCCGCGTATTAATTTTTTTAGGCTATTTATATAGGCCTGGATGCGATACAAATAGCCTTTTTGTACATTTTGTATCTTTTATGTATCCATTCGCAATAACTTTTCTCTTAACTGGTTACCTTGATTGTAATATGTAATACGAAGTAATATGCTGTAATCATGATTTTATCATTCTTGTACAGCGCTGTGCGTTTGTTAGCGCTTCTTAATAAAGAATCTACTTACTCACTTACGTACTTACTTATAGAAACGAGGCCTATTTTGAATCGAGGCTATAGCCCGACCAACAGTTCTGCGGTTGCCAAATGTGAAAGTCGCGAAGACCTAAACATAGAGTAGGCCTGTTAGTTTTCATTCACATATCAGTGGAGTTTAATTAGGCCTAGGTGTTAATTCTTACCAGTAAATAATAGAAAACACGTGACCATCATTAGTAGCAGTCCCATTAATTGCGTCAAAGTACTAACGCCGAATCGAAATAACTTTTAAAATATGTTCAAATACATCAATACAACGTTAGCTTCCCTCTTCCTCGTGCTATGCACAGGGAATCAAATAGGCGAATACCAACCAATAGGTAATGTATCTCGCTTACACATAATTCGCCAACGACACGCAAGCCTTTAAACACGCAGACACGTAAGCATATATGTACACACGCGAATAACATGACACTATTCTAGTGCCTATAACGTTGCTGCTTTATTCGTCAGAGGGCTAGAACTTAACCGTCTTCTGTTATAGATTGCCTAGGCTACCTGTCTACATGTAAAAGCCTGCATATAAAGCCTACGTACATAATGCATATCTACTTCTTTCTTTCTTCTTTATTTCTCTTCCGTCAGGCCGGGGCCGACGATGAGTCCTCAACTTGACGTCTCCAAGTTTCTCTGTTCCGGATTTTTTCTATTGCCTCTCTCATATTCAAGTTCATTTTCTCTAGATCCTCTCGTATGTTATCCATCCATCTTTTTGCTGTCTTCCTCGACTTCTGGTTCCCTCCACGTGCATATCTACACGCGTCTATAATTGTGTAAGAATGTCAGATGAGACTTAATACTACGCCTGATGGTTCCTCAGAGGATCACTGAAGCACGGCTGTCTTAGTCTAACATAGCCCAACAACTTCTATGGCTCTGTTGACTTAATAAACAAGGCATCAATTGATGGTCGTGTCAACTGAAATCGTAGCCAGAAGCCTTGGACCAACTGCAGAGAACCCAACACACGTTCCCTACATAAGGCAAAGTGTCCATTGATCGAGTGCAAGATTTGTTTGATTAAATTCTGTACACATGGTTTTTAATTTTAACCCTCGAATGCCCAAGGGTCTGGGGTCCGACCGGACCCCAGACCAGCTTTTCCACGGATAACTTTAGAACGGCTAGGAAATTGTAAAAAAATGGTTTCAGGACATCTTAAAGCCATCCATTTGGCTTTGTATGATAGGCCTATATTTCACGTGATTATTCTCCCACCTTGTACCACACAAGCATAGTATATACCAAGGACACCGCAAGATATGCGGCTGATGGTCATACTGGCACATGGTTTACCAGCCCAGAATTTTTTTTTCAACGTACGTTATTAGGCATCGTTGGACGGCGAATTCAACGCCGAGTGTAATTCAGTTTGATATACTGTAGTGTCTGTTGCTGTATTAAGACATACTTACTTACATAGATCTTCACAGAAGAGATGTGTTAAGTTGCGGGACCAAAGAACTGGAAGGGTTGTGAGATACGAGATAATTTTTACATTTTAACGGAGCGGACATAATTTTCCGGGGACAAGTTAAAATATATTTTTTAAAATTATACTGAAGTTGTAAGTTTCTAAGTTGTATTTAGAAATATGCAATTATGTTTATTATAAAAGAAACAGTCACATTTTTTGGTTTAATGCAAATCATTTTGAAATTGTAGACGAAAGCAATATGTACTATAGCCTAGGGACGGTAACGGAGTGGAACATTTTAAATTCAAAATAAATTGTAATAAATTATTTTATTGCTCTGAATTACTTTCAAAGGTCTTAAATTGTTGACTGATCAATAACGTTTTAATCTAATCACTTAGCATGATCAGACTAGGCATTGTTTTCTTAGAAATGACCGGGGACAGCTGAATTGTCAATTTATGCATTTACCGGAAAATGACTCAGCTATAGCTTTTTAGTCGTTTCTGACCCGAATTAAATTTCTGAAACGAATATATCCGGCTTCCACTGGAATGTATAGCCTTTTAGTCGCAAAAATATATAACTTCCACTCATAAGTATAGCTTTTTAATCGCACAAAATGCAAAGGCTACACTGACCCTAACCCTAAGCCCTAAGTGTTTATGAACTGCTATACGTGTTGGGATTTGGGAATATGCGAGCGGGATGAACGATTAAAAAGTTAATTAAACTAAGAGCGGGATGACGATTAAAATGTTAATTAAACTAGAAGAGGGATGAACGACTAAAATGTTATTTAAACTAGGAGTGGGATGACGATTAAAATGTAAATTAAGCTAGAAACGGGATGACGATTAAAATGTAAATTAAACTAGGAGCGGGATGACTATTAAAATGTAAATTAAACTTGGAGCGGGATGACGATGAAAATGTTAACTAAAAAAACGGGATGAACGATTAAAATGTTAATTAAACTAAAAGCGGGATGAACGATTTAAATGGTAATTAAACTGGGAGCGGGATGTCGACTAAAATGTAAATTAAACTAGGAGGGGGATGACGATCAAAATGTTAATTAAACTGGGAGTGGGATGAACGATTAAAATGTTAATTAAACTAGAAGCGGGATGAACGATTAAAGGTTAAACTGGAAGCGGGATGAACGATTAAAAAGTTAATTAAACAAGAAGCGGGATGAACGATTAAAAAGTTAATTAAACTAGAAGCGGGATGAACGATTAAAAAGTTAATTAAACTGGAAGCGGGATCAACGATTAAAAAGTTAATTAACCCTCGAATGCCCAAGGGGGGGTCCGACCGGACCCCAGACCCGCTTTTCCACGATAACTTTAGAATGGCCACGAACTTGTAAAAATGGTTTTAGGACATCCTAAAGCCTTCAATTGGGCTTCGTATGATATATTTTGCGTGATCATTCTACCACCTGGTAGCCCATAACCATACCATATACCAAGGACACCCCCAAGATATGCGGCTGATGGTCATACTGGCACATGGTTTACCAGCCAAGAAATACATTTTTTAACGCACGTTGTTGTGAAATACTATATATAAGTCGATTGCAAATTGAATTTGGATTATAACAAGCCAAATCCCGTTAAAATATTCCATTCCTGTACCCCTCAACCATAGCATATACCAAGGACACCCCAACGTAGGCGGCTGATGGCATACTGGCTATATGGTTTACCAGCCCAGAAATAAATGTTTAACGCAAGTTATTGTGAAATACCATATATCAGTCGAATGCAAATTGAATTTTAATTATAACAAGCCAAATCCCGTTAAAATATTCCAATCCTGTACCCCACAACCAGGCAACAACTACTTGCGTACAATTGAATACATGCGAAAAATCCCGAAATTGCAAAAAACTACAAAAGAGTAGGCCCCCTATTAACCTTCGCAGGACGGAAAGGGGTTAATAATTACCCCAGCGGTGTTTGGATGTTGATTGCGGAGCAACTGTAGGTAGGTATCATTTGTCGTTCCACATGTTTACAAGTTACCACCAATGACATATTCTGACTGCATACCCACCACATTGCCATGTGGTGGGAAAAAGATATTTCAATCCAAAGTGTCCTGGGGTAAAAATTTACCCCTTTTCGTCCTCGACGTCGATATTTTTTCGTTCATAGGGCAGATATGTTTTTTAAACATATGAGCTCAAAAATGACTTGCAATCATAAATCAAGTGTGGAATCTACCATGGAATTGAGTGTTAATAGTTTCATGATTGTGGAGAGTTTATATTCCAAGATGGCGTCCAATATGGCCGCCAAAACAAAAATGTGCATGTCTCTGCTCATAGATAAGGTACATTGACAAATGAAGTGTCAATTTTAATATTTCCAAGGTCAAGGAATCGATTTATCGTAGTGGAAATAGTGTGTGAGAACTACTGGCCAAGATGGCGGCCAACATGGCCGCCAAAACACAAATATGTGTATATCTCGGCTCGTATGTAAGATACAATGACAAATGAAGTGTCAATTGTAGCATTTTCAAAGTCAAGGAATTCATTAATCGTAGTGACAATAGCGTGGGAATACTACAATCCAAGATGGCGGCCAATATGGCCGCCAAAACTCAAAAATAGGAATTATCAATCAACTGACTGATCGGTCATTATTGCCAATGCGATAAATCGATTCCTTGACCCTGGGAATGTTACAATTGACACTTCATTTGTCATTGGAGCTTACCTACAAGCTGAGATATACATATTTTTCTGCTTTGGCGGCCATGTTGGCCGCACTTTTGGAAATTAGTATTCTCACACAATTGTCACTACGATAATTTGATTCCCTGACCTTATAAATGTTACAATTGGTACCTTATTTGTCATTGTAGCCTACCTATATGCTGAGATATAAATATGTTTGTGTTCTCGCGGCCATATTGGCCGCCATCTTGGAAAGGAGTATTCCTACACTATTGCCATTGTGATAGATCGATTCCGTGACCTCGAATATGTTACAATTGACACTTTATTTGCACTTGTAGCTTACCTATGAGCTGAGACATACATATTGTTGTGTCTGGCGGACATATTGGCTGCCATCTTGGAAAATAGTATTCCCACACTATTGCCACTACGATAAATCGATTCCTTGACCTTGGGAATGTTACAATGGACACTTTATTTGTCATTATAGATAACCTATGAGCTGAGCTATACATATTGTCATATTTCGGCGGCCATGTTGGCCGCCATCTTGGACAATAGTGTTCGCACACTATTGCCACTATGATAAATCGATTTCTTGACCTTGAAAATGTTACAATTGATACTTCATTTTTCATTGTAGATTACCTACGTGCTGAGATATACATTTTTGGGTGTTTTGGCGGCCATTTTGGCCGCCATCTTGAAAAGTAGTATTCCCACAATATTGCCACTATGATAAACCAATTCCTTGACCTTGGAAATGTTACAATTGACACTTCATTTGTCATCGTAGGTTACCTGTGAGCTGAGATATTACACATTGTTTTGGGGTAAAAAATTACCCCTCTTCGTCCTCCGTGTATCGTAAAATCTTTCCGTCCTGCGAAGGTTAAAGTTCAAATAAAGTTTCACCAGGTGGCGCTATTGTGAAATGCCATATATCTGTCGACTGCAAATTGAATTTGGATTATAACAAGCCAAATCCCGTTAAAATATTCCAATCCGTTCTCCGGATATCACAATGAAAACATTGGGGTCCGGTCGGACCCCCCAGTTGGGCATTCGTGTACCAAAAAATAGCTTGGGCACTCGAGGATGAATGGAGCGGGATGAATGATTAAAATGTTAATTAAACTAGGAGCAGGATGAACGATTAAAAAGTTAATTAAACTAGGATTAAAATGTAAATTATACTAGGTGTGGGATGAATGATTAAAATGTTAATTAAACTAGAAGCGGGATGAACGATTAAAAAGTTAATTAAACTGGAAGCGGGACGAATGATTAAAATGTTAATTAAACTGGAAGCGAGATGACGATTAAAATGTAAATTAAAATGGAAGCGGGATAAGCGATTAAAATGTAAATTAAACCAGGAGCGGGATGAATGATTAAAATGTTAATTAAACTAGAAGCGGGATGAACGATTGAAAAGTTAATTAAACTAGGAGCGGGATGAACGTTAAAAAGTTAATTAAACTGGGAGCGGGATGACGATTAAAATGTAAATTAAACTAGATACGGGATGAGGATTAAAATGTAAATTAAACTAGGAGCGGGATAACGATTAAAATTATAACTAAAAAAAACGGGATGAACGATTAAAATGTTAATTAAACTAGGAGCGGGATGAACGATTAAAAAGTTAATTAAACTGGAATCGGGACGAACGATTAAAATGTTAATTAAACTGGAAGCGAGATGACGATTAAAATGTAAATTAAAATGGAAGCGGGATAAGCGATTAAAATGTAAATTAAACTAGAAGCGGGATGAATGATTAAAATGAACCTTTTGTCGTGCAACCGGTGTAGACGCCCCTGCTGGCTACTTTAATATCAGGGTGCTGCAGGGTGCTGTGCACTCCGCTGCAGCAAAGCTGCTACTGCTAGGCAAGACTGCTAGGCTGCTACTGCTTGGATCTTCCCGCAGCGGTGCTGCGCTGGTCACCTGTCGTTCTGAGACCTCATTCCCGGCCGTGGGATTGCTATCAAGTATCAAGATCTTTCCACTCAGAAACACCCCACCCCGAGTTAATGAGCCTCCGAATACAAGCTAGTGGGCCAACCTGTTAGTGGAGAAACCTTGATCAAGTATCAACCGAGCCCAACTGCTGTCAAGTGCCTCTGCCTATGATCTGAGTCATCATTAGTGGGAGATTCTACTTTTGACACTTCACGCTTCTTGCGATAATTTTATCGTAAATAACTCCTAACGAACGTTTAAACTTTTCATTTTAAGTTACAAGTTTATAACACATCGCCACAACGTTCTTAATACCATTACATCTTTAATACACAACAACGTTATAGTATTAAATATACATTTAGAGCACCTTCATAAATTCAACTTAAGAAAAAGGGGACATGCTTTTGAATTACCGCACTTTAATACATTGCTACATAAGAAATCCTTCATCATTCGCTCACTGTACAAGTATAAAAACTGGGTTAATGCTGGTTCTAGTACCTGTTCTGATATCTAAACTGGCTCTTTTTGTAGACCGTAGTAATGCTTATGTTCCTTAGAATGTAAGGCTTAGATCATAACTTTAGTTATAGATAGGCCTATGTATGTAAATAAGACACTATCGTTTATTGTTTATAATACTGTATAATGTATATGTATGTAAATAAGACATTATATAGAATTGCTTGTGTTTAAACTGTCTTACAGTGTTACTGATATTGTGATCATTTTGTATGTATTGTTGTAAAGTATGAGCGTTTGTCTTATACTAATAAAAGATTACTTACTTACTTATTACTTATTTATGCTACAGGCGGGAAAAATTTTTATTGCATAAAGTATAATCTCGGGATCC
The DNA here is from genome assembly GCA_963556255.1 of Allolobophora icterica. Lineage (NCBI taxonomy): Eukaryota > Metazoa > Annelida > Clitellata > Crassiclitellata > Lumbricidae > Allolobophora > Allolobophora icterica. The sequence continues at coordinate 11,752,065 of OY744610.1, forward strand.
AGGGATCCCGGGATTGATTAATTTCTAATCCCGTAATCCCGGGATTGACAGAATGCTCCGGGATTACATTCCCTAAGCCCTTGACACTAATTGTTATGACTTGCAATATTGTTTGACTTAAATCTTATTTAATTAAAGTTTGACTTAAATCTTATTTAATAAGGTTTGGATTCTTAAAGATAAACAACACAACAAATAGCTATGATAGAACCCATGCAAAGATCACGTAAGTTCTTGTAACTGTGCATTTTTACAAAAGAGAAATACCGAATTCATATATCAATATAATAACTGTTACACAGGACACGAGAGTTTTCCAACATCGTTTATGTAGACCTATATATCTTCCAAAACACTTAATATAGCGCATTTACATGCTAAACATTACCGCTGCCTGATCGTAAGCTCTGAATTCTTTAGCGCTCAGAAACGTAATTCAATAGAGAAGCGTTCCATGGAAATTTTGTGTGTGCTACCTATAAAAATAAGCTGTATTTAAAGGTCAAGAAAAGAATTAAGTGTAGCACAAAAATCACCACAGACAAGAACACACCAAATATTCAGGATACAAGACAATCTTGTTTACACATTTGTCTTTCGTAATGGCCAGATATAACGTCCAAAACTTAATCTAAGTGGCTAATTATTTTTTTAAATAAATACTTCATGAATGCAACGACAATAGTCTAAAATAGTCTCACAAAATGATGTACAGCTAAACAACATTGTTACATAGCTAGCCCAGCAGAAATATTTGTGCAGTGATATTTAATATTTAACAATAACATTGTCAGTTAGTGGAACCCAGAATGAAAGACTTTGCTGCATCCTTACCAAAAAGGCCTATAGCATTAAATTTCATTTTGATATACTACAGGAATTTTACAGTCTTACAATTTTGAGAGAAAGATATGTGGTTCAATAAGGACTAACCCCTGGATTCTCTACATCAGAATGCCTACTGAAATAGTGTTACAAAGCACCTATTCACGTAAGTATATATCCCAGCACTTCAATAGCATCTTTTTTTACCACACATTGCAATAATTGTTTTCAAACATGACCACAACTAAGTCGTCAGGTGGAGAAAATCGATGACTAAAACAATGCTCTAGAAATTCCTCTTCTACTTCAAGCAACTCGTCACATATACCACATCCAAAAGATTTTGACAAAGACGAGTTTCCCTCCACAGAAAATGCCAATTTGCTAATACACAGACTTGCTCCATCTCTAATTTTCGGTAAAGAATGTGCAAATCCAGTGTGTGCTCTCATAAGCGTTTTCAGATTACTTGTCACCTTGTCACCTTGTGCTGTCAGCTCGTGGAGCTCTAGCGATCGTCCTGGTGAACACACTCCACCGTCTCCTATTCGATGACAAGTCTCTCAATTCCGCCAAATTCATGCCAGTTACATCTTGTATCTCATCCATCCATCTCCTCCTTGGGCGACCCAGTCTTCTCCTCCCCTCACCGCACGCCAGCATCATTTCCTTCTCCAGACCATCAGATCGCATAACATGTCCAAAGAACCTTAGCTTCATTCTTGTCGCAGTTTGTTTTAACGACTCTTCATTCTCAACTCCAATCTTCTCTCGTATTGATTCGTTCGTTCTTTTCTCAGTCCAAGATATTCTCAGCATCTTCCTCCATATCCACATTTCACAAGCGTTAACCTTATTTTCCATGTTCTTTGTCATTGTCCACGTCTCGCAACCGTACAGTACCGTAGGAAAGATTAGTGCTCTCACGAGCCTTTTTTTGGTTTCTATGCTCACATGTTTGTCTTTCCATATCTTTTCCAGTCCGGTCATTGCAGCTTTCCCTATAGCAATCCTTCGTTTTATTTCTGGATCACACTTTCCCTCCTTTCCAACCAGTGATCCTAGGAATGTGAAGCTTTCTACCACCTCTATTTCCTCTCCGTCTATCTCAAAACTATCCCAATCTGCTGTTGTCATGACCTTTGTCTTCTTTATGTTGAAGTATAAACCAGCTTTTTCACTTTCTCTCCTGACCCTTCTTATCAGTTCTGCCAGATCCTCTTTTCTTTTTGCCATTAATGTTGTGTCATCCGCGTATCTAAGGTTATTCAGTGTCTTTCCAGCAATTTTTACTCCCTCAATTGCCCCCTCCAGTTCTGCCTTTCTCATTATTCTTTCAGCATATAGATTACTACCCTGAGCAAATGTTTTCTCACATATCTGGCACCTGTGTGGTCTTTGACCAGTATGGGTTCTCATGTGCTTTTTCAGATCACTATGATTAGCAGATGTTCTCTGACAGATCTGACACCTGTATGGTTTTTCTCCAGTATGAGTTCTGACGTGCCTTTTCAGATTACTACCTTCATTAAATGATTTCTGACATAGCTGGCACCTGTATGGTTTTTCGTCAGAATGGGTTCTCATGTGCGCATTCATATGACTACAATGAGCAAATGATTTCTGACATATCTGGCATCTGTATGGTTTTTCACCTGTGTGGGTTCTCAAGTGCATTTTCAGATGATGATGATTACCAAATGATTTCTGACATAACTCGCACGTGTATGGTTTTTCTCCAGTATGAGTTCTCAAGTGCGTTTTCAGAGAACTATTATTAGCAAATGATTTCTGACATAACCGACACCAGTAAGGTTTTTCTCCAGAATGGGTTCTCAAGTGCATTTTCAGATAACTATGATTAGCAAATGATTTCTGACATAGCTGGCACCTGTATGGTTTTTCTCCAGTATGGGTTCTCAGGTGCATTTTCAGACAATCATGTCTAGCAAATGATTTTTGACATAACTTGCACAAGTATGGTTTTTCTCCAGTATGGGTTCTCATGTGCGTTTTCAGATTACTACTATTAATAAATGATTTCTGACATAGCAGGCACCTGTATGGTTTTTCGCTAGCATGGGTTCTCATGTGCATTTTCAGATTACCACGAACACTAAATGATTTCGGACATAGCTGGCACCTGTAAGGTTTTTCTCCAGTATGGGTTCTCATGTGCGTTTTCAGATTACTACTATTAATAAATGATTTCTGACATAGCTGGCACCTGTATGGTTTTTCGTCAGCATGGGTTCTCATGTGCATTTTCAGATTACCACGAACATTAAATGATTTCGGACATAGCTTGCACCTGTATGGTTTTTCTCCATTATGGGTTCTCAAGTGCGTTTTCAGATCAGTATGTTGCGCAAATGATTTCTGACATAACTGACATTTGTACGGCTTCTGTCCAGTATGCATTCTGATGTGCTTTCTCAGATTATTACACGAATCAAATAACTTCTGACATATCTTGCACCTATACTCCGTTTCTTCCATATGGGTTCCCGTATTCGCCATCTGGTTATTCGCTGATTTGATAATTTTACTGTTTCCTCCAGTATGGGCTTTTTGATGAGCACCCAGATGATCACCTTGGACATACGGTTTCTGAAATAATTGACATCTGTGGGGCTTTCTAATGATACGTTCATCACCAGATTCTACAGAAATGTTGGATTTGTATGGCTTTTGATAAGCATAGGTTTTATTATTGAAAGCAGTTGTCTGTGAAAAAAGTTTCTGCAACTGTTGTTGTCATAGCCTTTTCAAAACCAGCAGTGTCCAGTTTCTCACGTTATTGACGACTTTATTTACGTTTGCATGACAGATGCTTACAAGAGGTTTCATGCTTCATCCGTCAGTGGGAGTTATTTTCCGACTAAAGTAAAAAATTAGTCATATTGAAAAACCTTTATGACGAAATACTGAAGCTATCAGTCTTTGCGTAATAGCACACCTTTATGCTACTGTTGAGTCTGATTTTAACCGAAGATGAAAAAGTTGAATATAGCGAAAGTTGTAGCAAAAATATCCACTAATGTTCTTGATGAAGATTGATGAGATGTAGAGCTCGTTTTGCAACTGAATTTCGAAGCTCTAATAGAATGGTCTACGTCACCTTCTTATACTTGCTAAAAATAACAGAAAAAGCTCAATATAAATATGTTTTAAAATATAGAAAATAATTTAATGGATGCTCATTACAGTAGAATGACCGTTCTCCATTCGCAGCTGAGTGACTAGTTAATTAGTATTGGCAAAGCAGAGTTACAGGAATTCCTTTATTAATCTTCTGCTACGAAATTGTCTTGCTTAAACCCTTAATGTTACTTCTCAGCAGGAGAGATAACAGGGCTTCTTCATTCGTCAACCAGTGAAATCCCCGTCCGAAAACAATATCATCTCTGACGATATGAGCTTGGAATATTCGAACAATGCAAAAAGCTGGAATTTAACAGAAATAATGCAAATCCTGGGTTTGATAAAGTTCAGGTGGAAGGATGATGGAGACTTCGCCAGTGATGGAGTAAGGGTAATATACTCGGGAGGGAATGAGTATCATGCAGACAGGAGTCGAGCTCCTGCCGTTAAGGACTGTTGCGGAATGTGTCATCAACATCGAAATTAAGATGGATGACGGAGTAAGGGTTGGGGAGTGGAAATGAAGGGGTAAATGGATGCCCTGAATAAAACATCTAAAAATATAGTATGCGGACAAATAGAAAGAAAACAAAAGGATTCACAGAACTTTGGAATAGCTATTTACCATACATTTTCCACTGCCCTGACATGGAAAATGAAAGAAAAATTGCAGACCTGACAATTTCCAAAACAAAAGCAGTATGCATTTGAAATCACTTATATGACAAAATGTGAAATAAAAAACAGATAACCATTATGCATGATAATTGAAGATGCTTGGTTCATCTTTTTTTCCTGTAACAGCTACACATTCCTCTACTTCTTCTTCATTGTTCTGCCCTTAGGTAGATCCAGGAATGAAATGTCACCATTCTTCTCTATTTCTTGCCTTTTCCCTTAATTTCTTCATATCCTCGTATGTTTCCTTTATCAGTCATCCAGCTCAGCAAAAGTTTCACTTAACAGAATTCACACTTTTTTTTATAATGACATAATATGTTCAATGGACAAGAGTAAGGTTAGGTTAATTCCACAGGAAATGAGACATAAAACCCAAATTTCTTTTCTTGCAATTTTGTTACAGTAAAGGTCTCATTTAAATGCTTAGAGACCATAGTGTTTAAAATGATATAATAATTGATAATTTTTGGTCACTTGACCGGCGAACATCTTACATTTGATCTTGACATGTTTTGCGTGATTCTTTTACAAAAATATTAAAAGTTTTATTTTGTAAATAACTGCAACCATTGGTTGATATTAACAAAGAAGTTACATCATTTGGATAGAGGTTCCACTTGGCAAGCATTTTCAAGTTAAACTTTGAACACTTGATTACAGTTCATTTCTGTGGGAGTAGAAATTGGGGGGTACTTTTCAATGTTACGTCAGTGACAAAATATTATGACTTTTTAGAATCCAACCAAAATTAACAAAGTCAAAATTCTGAAACTTTCTAAACTTCTTAGACAATATATTAAGAATACAACTATATACACGAGGAAATGTTATAATATAAGTAAATGTATAAATATTGTGTCACTGACGTAACTTCAAATTGTCACTGACGTAACAACTATGATGGTTACGTCAGTGACAGTAAGAAACTTGTTTAAAGTTGGTATATACTTGTAAATATATACTTCAAAAATCAGTAGCTGACATCTTTTCTTCAATTTAAAGTAAGCCAGCGTAGTAGTCATCATCATCATCATCATAGTAAGCCTTATTAGTCATTTTATTTTTGCGCACACGGTGAGATATGGCACGAAAACTGAAAGAAGCGAACATAAATGTACCACATGAAGAAGTTCCTAGAAGAGAAGCTGGCTATCAGGAAGAGGAATGCTCAGCAGCAAAAGAAATTAAGACTGAAGTGGGACATAAACAGAAAGAAATTTGATCCGAGAGTGCAAAATATATAATGCGCACACCGACTGAATGAGACCACGGTGCAACTCCATCAAAGATTTTCTCATCTTCAGAGGCATATGGAAGAGCAGTTAGTCAACTCAAGAAATCTCTTCTTAAAAGTCTGCAGAAGAAAGTTGCTCTCGTGAAATCCGTGTGCTTGAGGAGTGCTATTGTCAACATTGCTGAAGAATTTGCAACCATGGCAAAGGCAGCATGTCCGAATGTACATTTGTTTTTGCTCCAAAGCGTGCCACTGAAGTGGTAAAGGTAACTTTAGAAGAGAAATGGAAGTGTACCATGCCAAAAGCTATTCCTGATACACATGGCTTACACTATGCTTGTGCTCATTCAACAGTGTAGCTGAAGGTCAGCAATAGCAGTCCCTTTCTTGACACCTTAAAGCCATACTTCTGTGTTGTGAATATGTTTGATGAATGACTTAATGATCTGGTAGACACACAAGAATCTGAGACTATGCTAAAGCTTTCCTGCAGACGAGCAGTGACATGTGATTGAGTCAGCCACTAGTAAAAGCACGTATAAAAGCATTGAACCCCCAACATTGGCAGTATCAACAAAGGGACATATGATGTGGTACAAGATGCCATCGCTGGAGAAGACAACTGTAGCACCAATAGCGGTCAACAGAGGGCCTATTCACTTTCAATGAGGACATTGCAGCATCCAACACCCCTGGATAATAATTAAAGCATTCTTGCATACTTGAGAACTATGCTAGTTAATTTACTGAGATTTCGTTTTTCATTTTCAGTGACATTTAAATGTTACGTCAGTGACATTTAGGCACCATTAAAATTATGACATCTAAGACTATTAGATAAGACTTTAACTTTCTATGTATTCCACAATCTGTACCAGTAATATTAAGGACATTAATATAATTGTTGCAGTTATGTTTCAGAAAAATATGATGTATAGTATTGTATACATAAAGTGCAAAAATTAGGACGTCAAAATGTGTTACGTCAGTGACGATACACAAAAATTGCTTTTTAAACTACCTAAATTCATTTTCTGCCAAGCCTTTGCTGGCCTTTAAGAAGGACAATCTTCTCTTCTTTCTTCTCTTCCATCAGTTTCCCGACGATGAGGCTCTTATGAAGTTTCTCCATAGTGTTCTGTCTCTGACAGTTTCGCGCACCATGGTTAAGTCCGTGCCTTTGCTCTTCAAGTCTTCCTTGACGTTGTCCATCCACGTTTAGAAGGACAAGAAGGACAATATAGGAATATTATATTTGCATTATAATTCTTGGCTAAACAGGAATATTATAGTGTGCTGGAATTTAAACCGTTGCAACATTTCTGTGTGAATGTTACGTCAGTGAAGGTGGAATGCACCGTTACAGCACTTGTTCTTCTTTACCTATCTGGTGCTTTTGATACTGTGTAGATCATTCTCTTCTTCTTTGACATCGCCTCAAGCACTGGTTTGGGATCTCTGGTCCTGCAATAAATTGGTTTAGTGATTTTCTTAGTCCATTCATGCAGTCAGTCAGTGTATTTAATTGGTAATAATTTATTAATATAGTACTTTGTTGGCATGTGGTGTTCCACATAGCCTGTACTTGGTCCTCTATTGTATGCATTATACACCACACCACTAGGAACATTGCTGGAAAACATTCGCTGTGACATCATTTCTGTGCTGATGATATTCTTTGTCTCTGTTTGTGTAATTTCGCTCTCAGTTAAAACTGACCTCTTTCCACATGATGGATAAACAGTTTCACATGATTACGAAACGCTTGCTCTTCATCGAGAATAGTATAATGCATAAATGACACATGTAGAATTATAAATAATAAACGCTACAACTTTCCAAACTGATCACTGGTTAGCAGTTTGGTCTAAAATAAACATCATAAGAGAAATTCTGAAAAGTAAAAAATTACTAAATAACGCCTGACAGTATTAAACACAACAAATTCTGTCATCAATGTTTACATCTGAAGTTGCAACCACACATACAATGTTAATCACTTGTCTTCAATATCTGCTGCATTTAGACAGAAGAATTCCAAAAAGAACTCGTTCAGTCAGAAACAAGAGAATCTGATATCATTCCCCTGCTCATATTTTATAGTGACAAACGATTGGAAAAAATATTAAACAGATCTGAGATCATACGCTGCCTATAACAGATTCATTTTTACAACAAATAACTTAAATCTACCATCGCATCAATTGAGTAAATGAAGATCCCATCCAGCTGTTTGAACCATTTTACAATTCCCCAGATGAATCTAACACCATTGATGTTAAGCAATAACTAATGGTAACAAGTTATGGCATCATTTGGAGACCAAAAGAATTATTCAATTGTAAAATTAAACTTGTCAGTTAAATGAAATATCTCTAGAGTATTGTAAAATGTGAATGTTGTCTCAGCATACAACTTTACCAAAGATCTAGATTCAGCTGCATAATTGTCGTTTTTTGTCAAGGCGCCCTTGTAACGGCATGTGCTGTGTTACGGCGCCTTAGAAATTGTCGTCATTATTATTATTATAATTTATTATTATTATTATGCAACAGTTCTAATAATTATGTAGTAGAAAAACACTTCAGCTCCACTTAAAACACTGCAGCTTCACTGTCTCAATTAAAAATGGATAAGGTCTATTACTCTTGCTCTCTAACTTTTAGACACTATTACTAGCAGATTACTTAGATATTTCATTTAACTGACAAGTCTAAGCAATTTATTATTGTACTAAGGTAATACACAGTATATGCAAAAAAAGAAATTAAAATGCTTGTAATTCAAAAACAAGCATTTTGCTAGTTGGAATTATGTAACATACAACCCTCATATCATTAAATAAAAATTACAAAGTCATTCATATTAAACATAAATTATTCAGTTAAATCTTTCCTGTCGACAATGTCTCTGTAGGAATAAAGTGAGCGCAGAATTATGATCGTCAAGTCGTTAAATAAATCACAGTTATCTGCATCTATCGACCTAGGTTATATTCATAGAACAAGTACCAAACACCAACATATTGAGGAGCAATTGGAAATATTTAATTTCCCCGACTTTACATCACTAATTTCCACATGTTGATCATAATTATAGAGCGATGCATGACAAAGAACAGCGTCTGACGACATCTATTGATGTTCGTCGGAATGACTTTTCAGCCATCGTCTACGGGGGAATAAAACATTAACTCACCAAATAATATTAGCAACTATCTCACTTACCTAGCTTTCGTTAATTAAATGTGGTAATCCTGGGTTTTAGCGTCGGTAATTATTTACATTGCATGAGCGATGAAAACGTTTCACAGTTAAACTCAAACAAGAAGTTGGAAGATTGATGAAAATATCAATGAAACTAGAGGCCGGATGATCGATTAAAATATTACATAGTTAAAGTCAAACTAGAAGTTGGAATTGCGATAAAAATATATCGTTTTAGTGCCGATATTATTCCCGTGTATGACCGATGAAAACATTTTATAGTAAAACTCGAACTAGAAGTTGGAAGATTGACGAAAATATCCACGAAACTAGAGGCTGGATAATCGATTAAAATATAACTCAAACTAGAAGTTGGATGAACGATGATTATTTATTGTATATTGTATTAGAACGTTTCAATGAAAATAATTTCCGACGCTAAAACCCAGGATTACCTTAAATGTTTATGTTCACTAAATTATATGCATGGAGTTATAGAATCTAACCAGGTTTGGCACTAAAGTCGAATTTTCCCATAATCTGATTTATACAGTCATCATCACAAAATGGCGAGCGATTAAAGTTATTCACTATTTTGGCAACTAAGCTGGAGTTTTTTAAAGTATAATACTGTCATCTAGCGAATATACTTGAACGTGCCACAAAATAATAGAATAGAATATTCTTTATTAACCCTCGGGCTACCAATGGGGGGGTGGTTACCACCCCCCCTACGTTTTTCTGGAAATTTTTTTTTTAGCACATGGAATATAATTTTGACATTTTAGGTAGCTGTAGGGGGTCCATTTCCGCAAATTTTGAGGTAAAAGTCGTGATGATATCCCACGCCATAAAAAAGTTATACCCGATATAGCCTAGGTACCACTTACGAAATCAGGAATTTCTCTTGTCAGCTGTTAGCTGTTGTCGACTATAAAGGTATTCATTATTCTTTCTGGAAGAGAAACAACTATGCCATTCTTTAGAGGGAATGTAGGGATATATTTGGTTCTTAGTTGTTTGTCTTTTGATAACCGGAAGTGATCATAATGAATAATAATACGCTTTTTCAGTGTGAAAATCACTGTTGCAACATCACAACGTAAACCGATATGGTTGGGTATGGGTAAGGGCTATAAACAGTTGAAGCAGAATACTAACAGAGTAAAGCAGTGCTGTGAAGTGTTCAAGAAGCCGGTTTGCAGGAAGCATTCGCACAAAACAATGAAAGTAACTTGCAATAACTGCAAGGACCACTGACGTTTTTGACTGCCGGGAAAAATTACATAATTTCTTGTTTCATGTTGACATAGCTGCACGCCTTTAGGTATTGCCTGTAACTAAAACAGACTTTGGAATAGTTTGTATTGTTGAAATTTAAGCCTCATTATATTTATTATATTTAGAATATTCTTGGATACATAGTTCATTTTCAAAACACACATCATTTATATCTTTTTATCCAAATAGTACAAATTGTGTGGGATAATATCATATATCGTTAAATGGACCGGTGCCTTTGTTAAAAACTATATAATTTCGAGATGCATTCATATATTTTACAACTAAATATACCATTCTTTTCAGAAATGAATGCTGAATCAAATGCTGTATTACATGATATGATATCTTAAACCAAACACGAAATTCCAGGGGGGGTGGTAACCACCCCCCCCTTGGTAGCCGATGTCACAAAAAAACCTTGGTAGCCTGAGGGTTAAACCAATTGCGAACCGCATTTTGGTGTACATTTTGGTGTAAATAAACATATAAAAACACACACACACACACACACACACGCACACGCACACGCACACACACACACAGCCCTGAAAAACTAGCAGTGGCCAAATCTATATAAATAGTGTTAAGCAGAGAGTTATTCATCAAGTTATAAGTGCAGCATCCTATTAATTACAAATAAACTTCTTCATTAATTCAAACTGATAAACGCAGTAAGATTACATTGAAACATGACAGTACAATCAAACCTTAACTACACACACGGTTTGGCAGCCATGCAAGGCGCCGCCCAAGAGGGGTTACGGCTATCGAACCGCGAATCTAATGCTCTCCTGGGCACGAGTGTTACCGTTACTCTACCCCAACTCCCCCATCAACTAAGCTTTAGTTATTGATAGACCTATCTAAAATTGCTACGGTTGACATTTAAGCAGTGCTAGAAAGAAAGAAGTGAGCTGGTTAATAATTATAACGCATTAACACGGTATTCAAGTATGCCCAATATCACAACTGTCATATCACAATCTCCACTTATTTTAAGAATCTTTGTTAAGCTGTTAAGAGTTGAGAACCAGCTTCCACACATGCGCTGCTTCGTTTCAGAGGGATGATTTGCTTCTAAGACGGGCATACCGTCTAGGGCGAGAAAGATTGGAAGGTAGAGTATTAGGTAGATCAGGGTAGAATTTCTTGAAGATAGGAGGCCTAAATTTGGAGTTAAAAGCAGGGCTGTAGTCGAGGGTATACACGGGTAGACAGCGTGTACTCGCCTCTAAAGACCGTATACTCATCTCACAAACTATTCGTAAAGGTTAGGCCACACCCTCATACATTGATTGGCAATACGGCTTACACATTCCACAGCAGATATTGGTAGAGGTAGAGGTTATAGAGCTTCATCGACAAAGCATGAAATCTGTTGCCTTATGCGCTATTCCTAATACTGTCGTTCTTTGTCTCGGAAGAGGTCGTGCTTGTCTCTCAGCGCCTGTATCCAAATCAGTCGATTTCCGTCCAAGAGAGTCCTTCGATATCTCCGCTTCGATCTTCTTACTTTGCTACGCTCACTCGACAAACCCTGCGAACCCTGGAGTCAGCGGACGAAGACGGATGCAGACCCTCCTTGATGGAAGAAGGTCGTCAGTAATAGTGCGAAGGGTGGCCTCATATGTTTCAACCAACTCATGCACCTACGCTCCTCGACAGTCATCAACAGCATCATAGAACAGGAGTTATGCAGACGATGATGAAATTCTTCTCTATCGAGTTTCGACCAGCTTCTTCCAAGTGACGATGGGAGAAACTCTGAGAAACGGCAGTTGACGGATCATGAGTCCATGGCCAGATATTGTTGGCGGCTCAATAGAAATTCTGGTTGGTGCAGTAGGGTGGAGTGAAAAAAATAAAAATTATAGAAAATGATCGTAATAGTGATGGATGGTTGCCTTTCGGCAAAGTTAGTTTTCATGCAAAATATATCTTTTAAATTCGTTCGGGAAGATGTGCCCCAACGAGTCTTAAAATTTAACAATTTTTGAAAAAATTTCAAATTTAGGAAAATTTCAATTTTTTTAAATAATTTAAAAACATTAACTGTAAGTGTTTAGGCATTTAATTATGACGTATTTAATTACCATACAAGAAAAAAATTATAAATCTGCTTTCTAGAATGTGCTCCAACGAGTTTTAAAATTTGACATTTTTCACAAATTTGTCAAATTTTGAAACAATTGCATAAACTTTTAAATACGTCATAATTAAATGCCTAAACACTTACAGTTATTTTTTTTAATCATTAAAAATATTTGAAATTTTCCTAAATTTGACATTTTTTCAAAAATTGTTAAATTTTAAGACTCGTTGGGGCACATCTTCCCGAACGAATTTTAAAATAATATTTTGCACGATGACTAACTATGCCAAAAGGCAACTATTCATCACTATTACGATCATTTTCTAGAATTTTTATTTTTTCACTCCACCCTACTGTGCAGTCATGACTGGTGATGACCAAGTCGAGATGGCCGCCGGATCGATGAGTCGGTCTATTTACATGCTGAGTAAGACCACAGCCGGTCAACAATTGCTCAAGTCGCTGAGCCCATGGACACCGTTTGTTCTCCATGTGAACGTTGAAGTCACCTGTGACAACCAGCTGAGTGTTCCAGGTCGCAGCAGTCTCCAATAGCTCTGAGAACTCATCAATGAACGCTGTTGTCGGAGGTGAAGATCCCGATCGATATACGGCTACTATCGTAAACGGTCGACGACGCGTAGAGAAGGAGCAAATCAGAACCGCAAAGGTCTTAAGTCCAGCGCAATACTCCACCCGCTTGGACTGTAGTTCAATTCTGTGAAAGATCGCCAAACCACCATGTCCTGATCGGCTAGCTTGCACATCCGGATCCTGTCACGGTGCATCAAAGACAGGGGAGCCTGCAGGCACCGAAGGCCGCAATGAGACATCAGTGCTGGCCAAATGCCATGTCTCGACAACCACCAAGACATCAAGGCTCCTCTCCTGCATAGTCTCAGCCACCGCAATGTTGTTGTTTCCTAGAGACCGGACATCCACGTTCCCACTGTGACTACCGGCACATCAGGGCTCAACGTCTCCTCCAGTCCACGGATGTCTGTCTGCTGCCGGGCACCAAAGCCGATGACTAAACAGAACCTTTCGAACCGTACGTGAAACTCTGAAACCCGACACATTAAACAGGCGTAGACAGTCCGCTGTGTAGCACTGGCCGGGGGGGGGGCGTATCCCGTAGTACAGAGTCCAGACGTCAAATTTAACCAAAACGTTTGGCAAAGTAAACTCGTAATCGAGAACGCTCGTTAACAAGAGACGACTCAGTTTATCCAACAGAGATATTGTTAATCTGACTAGATTTACTAAGGAATCCAACATTTGAAGAATAGAAACGAACTGACGGCAACATGCGGTGCGTACACGCCACTGGCGCCACCTAACAATTGTCTCTGATTACATGCGTGACGTCCTCCACCGGCTTCCTTTTTCGCAACGCATTGTCTATCTGGTTATCTCTATTGTTTAGCAGTGTCAGCTTGGCCGCGCTCCCTCCTATCTACGTGAGCATTGCTTTCCAGCGTCCGCACTGCTTGGTCACCGATCTCTCTGTCCAATCGCCCGTGGTGACGTACACGTTCCTTTCGCTCGCACTGCAGCTACGCAACAGTGTGCATTCTCCGTTGCCGGTCCCACTAACTGGAACAGGCTTCCTATGAAATGGTGGTCTCTCCTTCAGGACTCGTCCACCTCTTTCTTCTCTGATCTCTTTCGCCGAGGCTGGGCTGAGAGCGCCTCTGAATAGTTATCTTGAAGGTCGCGATATATAAATTACGAGTTGATTCATAGATTGATTAAAGATTCAGAACAAAATTAAATGTAGTATAAAAATCACCATGGACAAAAACACTAAATATTCAGGATACATGAAAATCTTGATTACACATTTATATTTCTCAATGACCAGACATAACGTATAAAACCTTATTAATTAGCTTATTCTACTTAGACTAGTGTATTTTCCCGTCATAATTATGACGTTGGTTAAAATGCTCTGAACGCCGTCGTCAAGACGACCGTCGTCAAGACGACAGTATAGTGACGTCACAAACGGTTTCACAATAGAACAGAAAGGCTTTGTGACGTAGCGTTATACCAGGACAAATTTGCATATAAGGAAACTATATGTATAGATAATAGTTTCCTTATATGCAAATGTATCCGTTGTATGACGCTACGTCACAAACGGCTTCTGTTGTTCTATTGTGAAACCGTTTGTGACGTCAGTACTGCCGTCTTGACGACGGCGAACTTGACGACGGTCTTGACGACGGCGATCAACGACCAACGATATACACTGCCGTCATAATTATGACGGGTAAATACACTAGTCTAAGTAGAATAAGCTAATTAATTCTTTACTTTACACATGATGAATGCAAAGACAATAGGCTAAGTATCAATAATCTAAAATAGTCTCACAAAATGACGTACAGTTAACCACCTGCAAGATGACTAGTCCAGCAGAAATATTTGTGCAGCTAAATTTAATATTTAACAATCAGGTTGTCAAGTCGCGGAACCAGAATGAAAGAGTTTACTGTCTCTTTAGCAACTATAACATAAAATTTCAATTTTATGAACTCCACCAATTCAAAAGTCTTACAACTTAATGAGAAGGCAAAATCTTAGATATGTCAATAATTTTAGCAGCGGCGTAGCTAGGATATTTTACGCACGGGGACGAACTATGAAATTGGCGCCCCCTCGTTCACATTTTCCAAATGCATTGAATGGCAATTTAAATTTTTATGAAATAAAATATCAAAACTACAAACTAACAACGTAGTATAATTACGTTCGGTGAATCTATATCCTATTGTAAACACCGTGTTTAAAAGGCAATAAATTCAAATTATACATGACTGTCCTAGACTCGTAGACATAGTCTACAAAAGATTAATTTTTCTTGGATCAGGTCTATCATCAGCTTCTTCAACAGAAGCTTCTTCAGTCTCATTGTCCCCGTCACTTTCAGCAAGTTCAACGTCTTTTTGAACTTGTTCAAAAACGACATCATCTATTTTTTCCTCGGCATAATCAGTAACATCTGTTTGAACCATGCTTCCCTCCGTTTTGTGGTATTCGTATGTTTCAACCCTGTAAACCGTAATTTGCATCGACATGAAATAATCGGCGCCGATGCAAAGTACTTTATAATTTACGTTTTTTGCGCAATAATCGTTACAAAAAGAAAAAAAATGAACACAAATATCTGGTTTGTTTCTTATTATTGATTTATATTTAGCATTGCACTACTTACTAGGCACCGTAGAAACCAAGGACCTATTATACACAGGACTGGAAACTCCTTAATAACCCTTATACAACGTCGTGTGCCTAGTTTTTTGGGCGATAACAAAATAATGGATGCTGCAGAATGCAGCTATTCATTTAAGCCGGTTAAAAGTTTCCCAAACATAGAAGTTGAAAATGGGGCGCCAAAAAAATCCTGACACACTTATTTAGAAGTAGCAAGGATATAACTGGATATTTTGGGGGCGCCAAAATTAAATCTGATAATTTTTGGAATAAATTAGTTAAAATTACATCAAAATAAGGAAAACAATATTAATTTTTAACCCTTATTTTGACGCACCTTCTTTGGCGCCCGTGGACACATGTCCCACCCGTCCCCTAGCTACGCTTCTGAATCTTAGATATGTTGTTCATGTGAGGAGGAACCTCTAGATTCTCTACATCATAATGCCCACTGAAATGAAAGTGGTAGAAAGTACCTATTCATGTAAGTGTGTAGCAAAGCACCTCAATAGCATGTTTTCATCTCACATTACAATTGCTTTCAAAATGTCAACAACTAAGTCGTCGGGTGGAGAAAATCGATGGCTAGAACAATGCTCTAGAAATTCTTCCTCTATTTCAAGCAAATGGTCACATATACCACATCCAAAGGATTTTGACAAAGACGCTTTTGCATCTACAGAAAATTTCAGTTTGCTAATTCGCAGGCATTCTGCATTTCTAATTTGTGGTAAAGGACTTGCAATTCCATTAGAATCTGGATAAATGTTCTTTGAGAAAAGTTCATTTGGTTTATCAATAACACCTGACCTACTAACTGTGATGAAATGGTCAGATAAGGAAGAATTTACTTCGCTTCTCATTTTAAGATCCTGTGTTCCTGCATGTAGTTTAAACTGCTTTGCTGAAGAACTGCTCTTTGTAGAAGGTTTATTGTGCGTTTGTTGCTTCCCAGTTGCATGAGTTCTTCTGTGCATCTTTAGATTTCCAATTTGTGCGAATCCTTTATCACAAACCTCACAGATATACGGTTTATCACCAGTATGGGTTCTCATGTGCCTTCTCAGATTACTACCAGAATTAAATGATTTCTGACATAGCTGGCACCTGTACAGTTTGTCATTAGCATGGGTTCTGATATGGCTTTTCAGATAAATGTTTCTAGCAAATGATTTCTGACATAACTCGCACGTGTAAGGTTTTTCACTAGTATGCACTGTCATGTGCATTTTCAGTTTACTACCTCCAGCAAATGTTTTATGACATATCTGGCATATGTATGGTTTTTCTCCAGTATGAGTTCTCATGTGCATTTTCAGATCACTATTTCTAACAAATGATTTCTGACATAACTGACACCTGTATGGTTTTTTGCCAGTATGGGTTCTCGTGTGCCTTTTCAGAGAATTGTTGTCTGCAAATGATTTCCGACATAGCTGGCACTTGCATGGTTTTTCGCCAGTATGGGTTCTCATGTGCGTTTTAAGATAATTACCGTGAGCAAATGTTCTCTGACATAACTGGCACCTGTATGGTTTTTCGCCAGTATGGGTTCTCATGTGCGTTTTAAGATAATTACCTTGAGCAAATGTTCTCTGACATAACTGGCACCTGTATGGTTTTTCGCCAGTATGGGTTCTCATGTGCTGTTTGAGAGTACTATTCTCTGCAAACGATTTCTGACATAACAGACATTTGTATGGTTTTTCGCCAGTATGGGTTCTCATGTGCGTTTTCAGAGTACTATTCTCCACATATGATTCCTGACATATCTGGCACTTGTATTGTTTTTCGCCAGTATGGGTTCTCGTGTGCTTTTTAAGATAATTACCTTGAGCAAATGTTCTGTGACATAATTGGCACCTGTATGGTTTTTCGCCAGTATGGTTTCTCATGTGCTGTTTGAGAGTACTATTCTCTGCAAACGATTTCTGACATAACGGACATTTGTATGGTTTTTCGCCAGTATGGGTTCTCGTGTGCTTTTTAAGAGTACTATTATCTGCATATGATTTGTGACAGAACTGACACCTGTATGGTTTTTCGCCAGTATGGGTTCTCATGTGCGTTTTCAGAGTAGTACTCTCTGCAAATGATTTCTGACATAACTGACATCTATATGGTTTTTCTTCAGTATGGGTTCTCATGTGCGACTTCAGATGGCTATGATTAGTAAATAATTTCTTACACACGTGACATTTGTATGGTTTTTCTCCACTATGGTTTCTCATGTGTAGCCTCAATTGGGTGTGAAAAGCAAATAATTTCCTACACACATGGCATTTGTATGGTTTCTTTCCAGTATGGCTTCTGATGTGCTTTTTCAGATTACTACCCGAATCAAATGACTTCCAACATTTCTGGCACCTGTGTTGTGTTTCTTCCATATGGGTTCTCGTACTCGCCATCCGGCTATTCACTGAATTGATAATTTCACTGTTTCATCGAGTATGGCTTCTTTGAACCGAAGATGAAACAGTTGACTATAGCAAAAGTTGTAGTACAAAAATCCAACTGTATTGTTCTTGATGAAGATTGATGAGATGTAGACCCTGTTTTACAATTGCATTTCGCTATCTGAAAGCAGTAACAGAATATTGCTCGTCATCTTCAAATAGTTGCTAAAAATAACAGTAAAACCTTAATATAAATAATAATAATTATATTCTTTATTATTTCAAACCGACAGACGCAGTAAGATTATATTGAAACATGAAAGTACAATCAAGCTCTTAATTAACACACGTTTTATGTTTTTTTATGTTTTACAATATAGAACATAATTTCATCGCTGCTCATTACAGTAGAATGACTGTTCTCAATTCGCAGCTGAGTGACTAGTTAGTAGCAATGGCACAGCACAGTTCCATGAATTAATTAATTTTAATTAATTTTCTGCAAAGAGATTCTCTTGCTGAAACCTTTAAATTGCATTTCTGTCTCTAAACAGACTGGCTTAAAACTGTCGTTAAATACACTGACATCCGTTCGTCCTTCAGGCTCCTTGCCACTGTTGGGTACTTGCATATCCCAGCAAGGACTCGGTCGTCCACCATAGACTTCGGCAGCACAGAGGGACCACGAGTAGGTGGTATGGTGATAATGAGATTTCCTGATGGTGTTGTTTGGTGAAATTTGTTCTTTTGCGAAATAAAAAAAAATTATTTCCAATTGTTAGGAATTTGCTTGAGCTTTACAGGAAAAAGGGCAAAATTTACTGGTGGGGAACTTGAGTGGACTGGCGGGGACTTTCCCCACCAGCTAAAATGTTTAAAAAATCCGCTGCTGACCCATGCTTCATGGAAAATGGTACTCAATTTATTATAGTTGCCTGTGTTTCAAGTAACGCAAAATAGCCTTTGTTTAACCCGAAATGCTCCCAAAAGCTTTGGCGTAAGCTCCCCCAGACTCCGCTGGGGAGCTTACGACGCTCCCCAGACTTCCTACTCGCCAGTAGATCGCTTCGCTCGCGGTTGGCTTGCTCACTTCGTTCCCGGTCCCCGGCCTACGCATGGTCTGAATCAGTATGAGAATTGTAGAAAAAAGACTGGGGGGTTAGACCTTGATTCATGTGGAGTTTGGGTGTGCAATGAAGACTTTACTATGGGGTCCTGAGAAAGACTAGGGGGTTGAACCCCCAACCCCCCGACAATTCTCACCCTGGGTGACTGGGTCTGATGTGCGTATACGAGAGGCTTTAAGAGATAACCCATTTTCCAACTCAAAAGAGCCAGAAGGACGGACGATGTAGAACATCGACGCTTGGAGATGGTGCCTCGTAAGAAACACCGGGAGGAAGGAAACGAGAAATCGCATCCTTATCTATCTGAAGGAAGATGATAACGAAAAACGAATGAAGTTTACAACGATGACGGGACTCCTCAGACTATACCCTGGAGTATGTTGCGCTCGGCAGGAGAGGTCTTCTGTCGTCAACCAGCGAAACCCCTGTCCAGAAACAATATCAACTCTGAGGATTGGAACTTTGAATATTCGAACAATGCAAAGAGCTGGAAATTTAGCAAAAGTAAACAATGAAATTAGGAGAGAAAGAAAGCAGATCCTGAGGTTGATAGGGGTACTGTGGAAGGATAATGGAGACTTCACCAGTGATGGAGTAAGAGTTACACACTCGGGAGGGAATGAGCACCACGGAGAGATGAGCTACAGAAAGGAGTCGCGCTGCTGCCGGAAAGGACTGTTGCAGATTGTGTCACCAACATAGAAAGATATAATAGAGAGAATTATGGTTGTCAAGTTAAGGGCAAAGTTAAAGACCTGCAAAGTGTAGCAAGAGGCTCAGTTCTGACGAATCCTTCTGATGGATTAAATAATTTCCGTAATACTACAACAGCTTGAAAACGTGGATGATGGAGTAAAGAAGGCCATGCTTAAATGGCATTTCCAATCAGGGCTTTTCTTTTTTTTCACAACGTATACCAAACCACTAGGTAAATAACTTGGCAGTCAGTAACTAGGGTGACATTTTTAAGCAGACGATACATAAATTTAAATGTAATTTTACACTTTAATTTCTAATTGTTCCTGTGCAGCTGTTGAATAGGCGGCCTTTGAGGAGACCAAGTCTTGGATGGTGGCCAAAAGCTGCTCCTCAATATCATTTAAAATTGAATTTCTACTGCTGGGCACTCAACTGGATCTGAAAAGTTTGAACGGTATAAATGTTTCAAACTGTGAGGCTCACAAGACTCGCATGTTGAGTTTGTGATTCTACTCCAAACATGGGTGTCATTTTAACTCTACTATGTCCTTTATCAACTACATTAGAGTTTTTTTTATTTGTCACACATGCATTTTCATGACTTTCACAGAATTAGGTTCATATACCTGAATATTATTGTAACCCAATTCTAACTGGCATCACGAAGTCCAATCTACAGAAGCTCCAGAGGGTTCTCTTTGGTATGAGTCAACCTGAGATTGAACATTTAGAATTCAATCAATTTGTGAGATGGAATCTTCAGAGTTTTACAGCACATGTATATGTAATGCTTTAAAATATCATAGATATGTCTTAGATCGACTAGAGCACATTTATGTGAATATCACACATTAGCAAATGTGGTGTCTTAGAACAGTTGTTGGTTTGGCTGTTTTTCTTTGTTAAACAAAAATATTCTGCCATCAATGTTTACATCTGAAGTTGCAACCTTGCACTCATACAATGTTAATCACTTGTCTTCATTGACTGCTGCATTACGACAGAAGAATTTAAAAAAGAAAGCATTGTTACTCCACTGAAAACATTTTAGGTCCACTTAAAAGAATGCAGCTCCACTGTCTCAGTCAGATATGGATTAGGCCTATCACTCTTTGGTTCTGTGTCGATAGTCTGAAGGTTAGAAAGTCCAAAGGTTCTATAGGCCGACAATAATCCGAGCGATGAAAAACATTTCATACTAAAGCTCAAACCAGAAGTTGGACGATTGAAGAAATAGAACTGAAATTAGAAGTTAGATCAACGATGAAAATATTTCTTGCCTCTTGGTGCTGTGCTGTGAGTTATGGACTATCGGACAATCGGACAATCGAACCTTCAGCCTATTGACCTGTCACCCTCCTGTTCTCTCAATTTTAGACACTATTACTATCAGAGTACTTGCATGTTTCATCTAACTGACAAGTCTAAGCAATGCTGTAGGCATAATATCAAATAATTTCCTTTATTCATAAACCAATAATTTATTATTGTACTAAGATATAAAAAGTTTATGTAAAAAATGAAACTAATATTCTTGTAATTTAAAAACAAGCATATTTCTAATTGGAATAATGCTAACATACAACCCTCATATCATTAAATAAAAAATTACAAAGTCATTTCTATTAAACATATATTATTTAATTCATTCATTTCCTGTCAACAATCTCTCTGTAGGATATAAATTGAGCGCATGATTATGATCGTCAAGTCATTAAATAAATCACAATCATCTGCATCTATCGACCTAGATGAGGTTGATAGAACAAGTACCAAAAATCAACCAATACATATTTAGAAGTAATGGTAAAGTGTAAGATTGTTTAACTTAGCCGACCTTACATTACTTATTTACACATGTTGAACAGAGTCATTTAGAACGATGTATGACAAACAACTGCGTCGAAGGAATGACTTTTCGGTAAACGTACGCTTTAGCTTAATTGATTATTGGCAGGATTTCGAAAAAATGAATAGCGTAAATAATTATTTCATCCAGTTTCTCGTTTGAACGTTTAGTTTTAATACTACACGTTTTCATGGTTCATCCATCTAGCTTCCAGGTTAAGCTCATTTTCATCGCACATCCAGCTTCTATTTTAAGTGTTAATATGACACATTTTCATCCCTGATACAGCTTCTAGTTTGAGGTCTATTATCTTCGCACATCCAGCGTCCAGTTTGATTCCTATTTTCATCGCTCATCCAGCTTCCAATAATTAATTACGCTAAAGCGAACGTGGACATTTCGTCCAATAATTAATTACGCTAAAACGTACGTTTACCCAAAGTTCCTTAACCAAAATCAATTTTTAGAAAAAAATGTGTCACTTATCTGCAGGCGCGATCCTCCTCTCACAAACCGGAAACCGAGTATGTTAACATTAACTTACCAAATAATAATTAACAACTATCTCATTGCTATGGCTGTCCTTAATTAAATGTGTATGTTCACTAAATTTTATGCACAGAGTAATAGAATCTAACCAGGTTTGGCATTAAAGTCGAATTTTCCCAAAATCTGGTTTATTGCATGATCGTTATAAAATGGCGAGCGATTAAAGTGTTTCATTACATTGACAAAATAAGCTGGAGTTTTGAAAGTATATCCTGTCACCTAGCGAATACATTTCAACGTGACACAGCCACTAAGATTTTAGGCGTATGTAAATTATTAACAGTCCTATATAATAAACTTGATATTTTTGACATTTAAATAGTGCTAGAAAGAAAGGAGCGGCCAGACTATTGGAGATCTGGCTCATTATAGCACAATTTTTCTCAAAGCTCTACCTAACTTTGTTCCATGCTGCGGTTTGTTAGCATGTGTTTACTTTGTAAACAATAAACGAATATCATCATCATCATCATCATCATCATCATCATCATCATCATCATCATCATCATCATCATCATCATCATCATCATCATCATCATCATCATCATCATCATCATCATCATCATCATCTTGGGCGACCGGCGAGATGAGTCCTACAAGACTTATCCGGTAGCCTGCCACTGCAACTGTATATGTATTATTACTGTGTTTGTTTTATTTGGTGGCAAATAAATTACTTACTTACTTACTTACTTACTTACTTACATCATCATCATCGTCGTCGTCGTCATCATCATCATCATCATCATCATTAACGCAATATGCAACCGTGATATCATAATCTCCACATATTATAAGAATCTACTTAAAGTTTACAGTGGAGAACCAGCTTACTCACATGCACTGCGTCGTTTCAGAGGGTGAATTGAAATATGTCACCGACCTTTGATGCCATTAGATGTGGTAAAAGCTCTGGAAACTCTGCCCGTGTTCTGCTAGTGCCAATCCCAGGCCTTGATAAACGAGGAAAGCGACACAAATCATCTTTTATGACTCAGCGTTGTAACTCAGTAACTCAGTCACCGTTAATTACAACAACATTGAAGGTCGACGTTCAACGGCCAGGCAGCCACCGATGATGGGTACACGGTCAGTGTGCTCATTATAGCTGAGTTGGCGCGGGTAGAGTAGAAATCTCGAAACAAGTGTTTGTCCTGGCAGGAATTAAAACCCCCGACCTCTGAGTTGACAGTCCAGCACGCTGACCACCAGACCATCGTTCATCCATTAAAGTAGCATTTAATTGTGTCGGAAACTATTCGAGAGATGGCGCAAGTGCTTGGTTTCATCCGCTATTTAAAACGGCTAGAGCGTAGCGCAGTTCTTGCGACTAGTTGCAATGCTTTGGCAGGTTAAAGGAGGAGGCGGAGGAGGAGGAGGAGGAGGAGGAGGAGGAGGAGGAGGAGGAGGAGTGAAAGTACTTTGGCGATTGTGAGAGAATCTGGAAAAAAACGCGAAACCAGTTAACAGACTTTGCAATTGCAAATCAGTTTAAACGCTCAGAAAAGACGCATCTAAGAACAAAGAACAGAGAACCAGCAAATAAGTTAAGACGAAACCAATTAATTAATTAAATAACTTATTATTATAGCAGTGAAAAGGTGATTAAGTAGACATGCAAAAGGCGCTACATCAACATGCAACTTGTAGCCATGAAATAAAAAATTTTACATTGTTAACATGTCAAAAACCGTGCAACCTGAGAAATGGTTGTCCGATTGCAGCTTCAGCCAGATGTTTCTTCAACTCCCTAAGATCCATTCCCTCAGCATTGACGTTGACCCGTATCTTGCCTTAATCTTTACAATAATCTAATCTAATCCAATCCACCACTGATCAGGACACAAGTGAGACCGGAAGATAACTAAAAAAACAGCGCTAGAGAAGTAATTGGGTCACATGAGAAAATAGGGGAATTTTACCTTACATTATGATACGCTGCTTTGCTAGTTACTATACCATACCTTTTGTAACCCTGTGCTACCTCTTGTTACCTTATGTTACCTAGGTAAACCGTGTTCATTTTCACTTTCCGTCTGCCCTCGACCGTAACCGTAACTCTCCATCTGACCGTAACCAATTCATTAAACCATGACGTTTCTCCCCTCCATCGCCGGATCAGCGCTTCCAAACCGAAAGTCACGTGACAGCGGCGCATACAGTAGTACGACAAGCGTGATGGCGATCGTCCCAACAGTAAAGACAAACAGCAGAAAACGGCGACTACCAGCGCCACCTGTTGCCATTAGAGGCGATTGTTGTTGCGCTGTTGCTGTTCAGCCATGCGTGACTAGTTCCGCGTGATCGTCTGGCAGACTTTGTTCATAGTCCTCGAGATCTGCTTTCCGAGGGAGAGGCTCGTGCCTGGGTTGATCGCCTGGCGCGTGGAAGGTCCGGTATGCTGAGGTGAAGGTTGAGTTGCGTAGAGGGTTGACGCCTGGCAAGACAAAGGGAAGACCCGTTCTCAGGCAATGGTAGGTAGTGGATTCCTGTAGGATGGTCTCGTCCGCTTCTGTAGCTGGAGCATCCTTACCAGGAAGGAAGTAGGCCTACTGCAAGATGAATCCAGAGTTTAAAAAATCTTATGGCATTTGATGCAAATTTGTTTCAAAGCAGAATAACGCTGTCATGTCGCAAAAGAAATATTTCAGCACAGAGCCAAAAAGTACTGGTAACTGTCAGCACCAATTTAAAAAGTGGTGGTGACCGAACATCACTGTCACAATACAAAGTTACACCTGTGCCCATACCCCTAGCTACATGCTACACGCATAACCAGTGAACACTAGCTACATGCTACACGCATAACCAGTGTACATTAGCACTCTAGGTAAGAGAATTACATAATGAATGAATAATCTTGAACAGAGTACTACATCATGCACAGTACAATTATAGTCAATAGGATACCCTGATGAATAGTTCAGTCGAGATTAGTAATAATAGAAGTAAAATTGTCTTGGATTATAGAATAAAAATAAAACGAAATGTAAGGTCGGCCGCCTACACATTTCAACTGCCTACACAGTAATGTAATGTAGACTGTAGTCTGTAAACTGTAGTTCTTCAGTGAATTACTTCACGAATTTGGCTACTCTAGCTTTACTGTTCGCAAATATGTCTATCAAGTCATCAGTATTCAAATGGTGTGCACATTCGTTTTCGATCGCAAAAACAGCAAGAGCGTCAACTGAACTAACGTCTGAAGGACTCTCTCTAACAACATTGAACTTCCGTGTAATCTATATATATAAAGGACAAACTCTGTCTGTCTGTCTGTCACAGATCTTAGAACGGGATGCATTTCCACAGCTTTCGAGCTTTTCACTCCAAACCTTCACTACTCTCTCGGGGTGGGCATTACACAGCCAGTGTGAGGTTTCGATTTCCCCGTTTTCACGGCTACCATGGTCTCCCGGACAAAAAACCTACCCTCGCCATGCATTTTCAGCTGATAACAAAACCTTAGACTCAACCTATTTTAACTCGCCAGATGGCGCTGCCGGGTTAAGCAGCTACAGTACGGATTCGCTAGAGGGATTGAAACTTTGACAATGGTGATGATGCAGCTACAGTACAGATTCGCTAGAGGGATTGAAACTTTGACAATGGTGATGATGATGACGATGATGACAGTGGTGGTGGTGGTGGTGTGGATTGAAACTTATAACCCCGGGCAACGCCGGGTAAACCAGCTAGTCTTCCATATAGCTGAGTTTGCTGTAGCTGTAGTAATGATAGTTTCCCAGGAATCACGCATGTAACTCAGCTCACCAAATGCCATGGAGAGAAGTCTGGCAACAGCAGATAGGTCTATTTCGACTGATTGAAGTGTACAAGAATTGCCAGTAACAATCGTTTCCAAATGATAATAAACACAATTAACTCAAATGTCTCCACGTTGTGCTTCAAACCAATGGCATCACTTCTCTCCCTTGTAATCCTATAGTTTCAATGCAGTAACAGAAAAACGAGATCCGGGTCGCTAATCTCTTGGTTTTGATGATACGATGCAGTGTACTTAAGCAAGCTCAGCCGGGTTGCTAAATGGATGGTGACCGTGCGTGGAATATCACCGTGAGAGTCAATCTATATGTAAAGCTAAGTTCACAAGTAAAACAATAGAAAAACATCGAACAAGATCCTTTATCATCACGTCAAATTGAAAACAGCTTAAATAGCTTAAGGGTCTACTAAGACAGTCAAACTCAGAATACTTTTAATCAAGCCTAAAATGTTTCCAAAATGCAAGATGTAGCCTAAAGGAACATTGTGAAAGCCTCTGTGTAATTACGCAGAAATAATCAGGGTTCACTATTTATGTTGGCAAAACCCAATGAGAAAATAAGAAGAAGGATCCTTACAGAACATAATCACGGCAAACTAAAATAGCTCAGTATAAGTTTAGGTGCCTACTTAGACACACGCACAATTGAACTAAAAACTCCAATAAAATGTCAAAAACATGACCAACAAGTCCTAAATTGTTTTTGGTCAAATATGAACATTAAGTTTCTTCCCATAATAATTAAAGTTATTTGCTTTCAATACAGCAATGATCAAACTGTCATGCGTTTCAATACGCATTGAGCAACTGAACGCTTCCATTTTCTGCCACTTCGATCGTCACATGTCATTTTCAGGTGAGTTCCTTTTGATCATCAGCAGTTGTGGTTTTGGTTGAGACTCAGACTGTTCTCTTGGAATAAGCCTGCCTCATTCATTTCGATCTGATATTCACATTTTTTAAGAAAATACTTTATATTATTCCAAAATCCTTTATCCAGCCACACAACTTGGAATACTTCTTTTCAGCAGTGCCGAAAGTTCCTCATTTTCTCAAGAGTCCTTGCCTTTTAGACCACGTTCAAAATAATATTACAGTATTCTAAAAGTGAATTAAACTAAGCCGAACTACTGAAACGTTTAAAGTGCAACAGAACAGAAGTAATGCAGAAGAAAACATCAATTGTAACAGTACATTCCAAGCTAACATGTAACTTTTCATTTTCTCTTTGCTGAATATCAATTTAAACTTTTTCCGTTTGAAGCAAAACTTTTCATCTCCTTGAATCACCTAACAATCATTCTTTTCATGTGTCAGAATCAATGGGAGGAGGATATCTATGGGAAATAATAGTTTCACAAATTCTTCGTCATACAAAATACGCCAACACATATTAAGCATCAGCGATTATCCTTCTTTAATAACGTTTCACCATCGACAGGAATAAATTTCTGTGGCTTTTGTCATGACCTCAAGATCGCATAAACTGCACAATTTAATTTCTGATTAGACTGCTATTTTAGGTTCTTTAAAGGTATTTTCCTTTCTGAATCTGCGGAGCAAACTATATTGCAAAAGATTTCAGGCATAACTGGCACAAGATGAGTTATTCAGTATGGATATTACATGGATTTTATTGACTGGAAATTGATAATTTTACCATTAACCTGACAAAGAAATGGTTTCTATCCATCATGCATTCTCGCGTGAATCGCAAAAAACGAGAGCGTGGGAAAGGTTTCAGCCATAACTGGCGAAGATATGCATGATGATCAAATGAGAAAAATGCTACGGTTTTTCTCCAGGACAGAATTTCACGACACTGTTCTTTGGCATAATTGGCCGTGGCATGGCTTTTCTTCATTATGGACTCTTACACGATACGGTAGATTTGGAAAATTATTTTTTTACAAACACAATGGTTTCTCGCCAGAGTGCGATTTTTATGAAGTCTCAGACTTGAAATGCATGAGACTTTTCTGACAGATCTGGTTTATCTTCGGAGTGGGTTATTTCATGACGCCTCAGACTTGAAATGCGTGAGAATGTTTTCTGACAGACCTGGCAATGGTATGGGTTATTTTGGAGTGGGTTATTTCATGACTTCTCATATTTGAAGAACTTGCGAATGTTTTCTGACATACCAGGCAAAGGTGTGGTTTCTCTCCATTATGAGTGTTTTCATGACTTCTCAGATTTGAAGCGAGTGAGAATGTTTTCTGACATATTTGGCAAAGGTGTGGTTTCTCTCCAGAATGTGTTCTTATATGCATCTTTAGACGACCTTTCCGACTAGTTTTAAACTCACATAAATGACATGTGTACGGTTTCTCTCCGGTATGAATTATTGCATGACTTTTTAGAGTGGAAGAACGGTTGAAACGCTTTTTACATACTTGGCATAGGTAAGGCTTCTCTCCTGTATGGACTCTAACGTGATATGCTAGACCGGAAGAATGAGAAAAACTCTTGTTACATGTCTGGCATAGGAAAGGTATCTTTCCTGTATGAGTTCTAATGTGACTCTTGAATTCACCATGATATCTAAACGCTCTTGAACATAACTGGCATTGGTATGGTTTATCTCCAGTATGGATTCTCATGTGAGCCCTTAGACCAGACAGGCGTGTGAACGCTTTCGTGCATGGATGGCACTGGTATTTCTCTGTAGCATGGGTTCTAATATGTACTCGTAGATTAGAAGATTGGGAGTATCTTCGTTTACACATCTGACATTCGTATGGTTTCTCTCCTGTATGAGTTCTTTTGTGACCCTGTAGATGAGCATGTTGTGTGAATGATTTCTGGCATAAATGGCATTGATATGGTTTTTCTCCAGTATGGATTCTAATATGACTTTGTAGATCAGCAGACCTGAAACATGTCTTTTTACAAATCTGACACAAAAATTGTTTCTCTCCAGTGTGGATTTTCTCTCGAGAGTGGTTTTTTTCATGACTTCTCAGACCTGAAGTGCATGAGAAAGTTTTCTGACACACCTGGCAAAGGTATGGTTTCTCTCCATAATGCATTCTTATGTGCCTCTTAAGATGACAAACATTAGATGACAAACATTAGAATAACATTTTAACTCACATATGTGGCATTTGTACGGTTTTTCTCCAGTATGAACTCTTTCATGACGTCTTAAAATAGAAGATTGGGAAAAACGTTGTTGACATACCTGGCATTGGTATGGCCTCTCTCCCGTATGGGTTCTTATATGAGTCGTTAAGGAATAATGGTATGCGAACGCTTTCAGACATACCTGGCATTTGTGTGATTTATGTCCACTATGAATCCTAGCATGATTGTTCAGTCTGGAAGATTCGGAGAAATATTTTTGACATACCTGGCACTGGTAAGGTCTTTCTCCAGAATGGGTTCTCATATGAGTCTTGAATTTACTATGGTATCCGTAAGCTTTCGGGCAAAGCTGACATAGGTATGGTTTCTCTCCGGTATGTCCACTGTGGAACCCAATGTGATTTTTCAGGTCTGTAGACTGTGAAAATTATTTCTGACAAACCTGGCACAGATAGGGTTTCTCTTCAGTATGAATTCTAACATGCCTTCGCAGGCTTGAAGATCCGAAAAACCTTTTCTGACATACATGACATAGATATGGCTTGTCTCCAGTGTGGGTTCTAAGATGGAGTCGTAGATTTGAAGAATAAGAAAACAGCTTTTTACATGCCTCACACTGAAATGGTTTCTCTCCAGTGTGACTTCTCTTGTGAGTCTGCAGAGTAGAAAGTTGTGCAAATGCCCTCTGGCATAATTGGCATCGATGAGGTTTTTCTCCAGTATGGATTCTAGCATGAATTTGTAGCTGGGAATATTGGGAACAACTCTGGGTGGAACTACTAATAGGCGACTCTGTAAAAATGGCTGCTATAGGTGGCGCCAGGAGCCAATTCGGTAAAAACAGGCACTTCCGGTAAATCACATGCTTCGCTTATGTGTATTTTTATTCACGCGAAGTGTTCGAAATTTTCGCCGATTATAAAATGCCTACGTATTGCTGTGTGCCAAAATGCAAAGGTAAAGGAGGCCATATGTTTCCTAAAGATAGTAATTTGAGACGGCAGTGGATTGCAGCAATAAAACGTGACAAATGGCATCCGACTGCAACCAGTGTCGTTTGCGAGTCTCACTTCACGGCCGAGGACTACACGGAATGGACGATTTACGGTACGTTTTTTAGGCCTATGATTTTCTGGGCTTTGTTTTTCCATTTGCAGAGACTAATGTAACGATGTATAACACAGATATCTTTTAGGATAGAACGCTGGTTCAAGTAAGTCTAACGACAACAACAATAATTTGCATCTGAAACTCCTCAGTTCGCATAGCGCCGCGTGTCCCACTGTAAACAAGCACCGCAGTTCTAGGCTACTCAACCAGCTGCATTGGCTTCCTTTTGAATTCGGAATTAAATTAAATTGACCTGTTTGACCTACAAAGCCTCAACAGCAGCACACAGGGGCGTAACTTTAGTCTAAAAAGTGGGGGGTACCAATACTTTGGTCTAAAAAGTGCGGGGGTACCAATTTCTTCTCCACTTTCGCTTTTCGCGTGATGGCCATTTTGAACATATTCCCTGTCAGTATTCTCATTAATTTTGGCTCTCGGTTTACATGTGTATCTAAGTACTTTCGCACTTTGGCGGAGACTGCATTCTCTGGGAAGGCACAATAACAAAAATATTGATTAACATTGTTTAAAAAGTGGGGGGTACGGTACCCCCAGTCCAAAAAGTGGGGGGTACGGGTACCCCTCGTACCCCCACAAATTACGCCTATGGCAGCACACCTCCCTACCTTCAATCACTACTAACTACTTGCATCCCACCTCGTTGCCAGTCATCCTGAAGTACAGGTCTTTAAGCTGAGACACGATGCAGAACTTATGGGCTGAGGGCTCAAGTGACTTCTATGTCTTTGCCCCCAGGGACTGCCACTCTCACTGCATAGCTCAAATTCACTTCCTTCAGAAAGCGGCTCAAAACTCTCACTTTTGCTCTTTGCCTTTCAAGGACTTGGATATCTAACTGCATCTTCTCCTGGCGGCTGACTATCCATGCCTCAGATTCACATTTCAGTGTGACCGTGCACACGTTACAGATTTCATTAATAATTATAACTGTTAGGTGTGGTGATAAACATATTAGATGTTTTGCTGTAATTTTTCAGGTTACAAACCACTAAGAAAATCGTTGAAATCCTCAGTTGTCTCTAGTCAGTTTGCTTGGACTCCTCAACCTTCCACTCAGGCCTTGTTTAGGACAGCACAACTAAAGATGCGATGCAATAAGAAAGGGAAGAAATCATGTGAAGTTCCTGATGGTAAAATCAAGAACCTTAACATGGATAATGAATTAACTGTTGGATTGGCAGTGGAAGTAGTTTCGGAGCCTACACCTTCCAGCAGCAAACACCCGACAGATACAGAGACTCAGACAGTGGATGAAACTGTACGAACAGCTCATGCATCTGTCCAAACGTTACAAAAGCATTCTTTTACAGTCATAACCTTAACTGCAAAGTGATTGCTTAATTTTCCACTCAACATTTCACATTAGGGCTATCATTGGTCGCCATATTGTTTACTCCGGAAATGGGCCCCTCGCCATCACGAAATAAGTAAGAAGCTTACTCGAACAAAGCGAAATTAATCGATTAGAATTTTAGCGATTAATCGTTAAATCCGTAGAATATGAGACAAAGTATTACCATAGAAGAATCTCTCATCTCGTAGTCTCAAGTGATCCAATGGTTACCTGCTTCAGTAAAGATAGGTACAGTAAACCTATCCGATACATGTAATTATGATGCTAGGTTCTAATTTACTTGCAAATGTTTACACAAGTATTTAATGAATACAATCAAGCAATCTTCTTCTTCTGGTTTCTGCCTTCAGGCAGGTTCTAACGTCCGACGTCGCCATTTCTCTCGATTTTGAGTCGTTTGTATCCCTCCTTCATCATCCAATCCAGCATCATCTGTCTTGGTCTTCGCCTTGTCCTCTTCCCCTCCATTCTTCCCTCGATGACATTTCTTAGGAGAGAGTTCCCTTTCAGCGTGTGACCGATCCATTTCTTCAGCCTCCATCTTAATGTGTCTCTAAAGGACCTTTCTTCTGCGATCCTTCCCAACACTTCTTCATTTGTTTTATGTTTTGTCCAGCTGATCTTCTCCATTCTTCTCCAAATCCACATCTCGAATGCCTCCAGTTTCTTGATGTCCTCTTTCCTTATGGTCCAAGTCTCTGGTCCGTACAACACCACACTCCACACCAGTGTCTTTACCATTCTTTTCTTCAGAGTCCTGGTCATTTTCCCTCTCAATAGCTCTTTCCTTTTTGTGAATGCCTCTTTACCCAGTGCTATTCTTCTTCCAATTTCTTTATGAAAAATATTTAGAATCAAGCAATATGATCTTAATATATACAAACGTTTAAAAAACTGTAACATATTTATATCATAAACGTGTTTCAGCCCATCAACTATTTAAGAGCAAAACCACCAGTCAAGGACCATAAACATCATTATAACATAATAATTATAAAAAATTTAACATTTGATGCTGCCAAACAACCTTTAGCATCAGTGTTAACACATAGGCCTAATAGCGAAAGCCTTTATTTATTTATTACATGCTTCACAACAATTTACAACTGCATTCCTTAATGAAATTCTTAATCTATAATGCATATTTCAATAGAGCTTTGTGGATAATCTATAGCAGAGGTTTTCAAACTTTTTGGACCAGGGACCCCTATTTTTTCTAGGCATAGCTCGCGGACCCCAGCATTTACAAAGTAAAATTTAGGCCCCTATCCTTAAAATTTAATAAAAAAATAACAGACAGATAGACTATTTCCACAATACACGCTTGCTTATTTATGACGCTGAGGACTATTATAATATAAAAAGTAACACTAAATAAATTGTATTAACTCCCTGCAATAACTAAGGAACACAGTCATTTTTAAAAGAAATGAATAACATCGGTATCGCCAAAAGCCAGTAATGTCACCGAGAGGGATGTGCTTGCTTTGCTTTGCAAAAACTGTTCGTAATTGGTGCTAGTTTGGATAGGCCTAAGCACTGTTTTCTTAGGTTTTCTTACAGCGAACGTGAACGAAATAGGGATATGCTTTGCAAATCTCTGTAGTATCGTTCATCTAAAGGCTAAAACCAGGCGAATTCCACAAATTTCTAATTCTACAAGTCCAGAGTACACAATCCGGAAATAGACCAGCATATTGCAAATGAAGCCTTTACTGGAGGAACCACCCGAGTCCACTTTTGACATTTTTTAAAAGGTAACTATGTCTTGTAATACTTAATGCTATAGACTATAGAGCATGACGCTTTGAATCGAAACGGTCGACACGAAGTGAAGAGATTCGACATCTGGCGTCGAGTCGGGAGGTCGACTTGCGGATCCAACAACAGGGAGTGGATCGAGGAAGGAACTGCAGAATCCGACTGCGGTTGATTCTAGCAGGGCTGAGTCGTTCGATTGGCGGAAGCCATACTCTGCCGGGAGAAAGGTATTTCACTCGAATACCCGACGTATACAGGAGGAGATGAGATTCGCGAATTCGAGAACGCAAACTCGAATGAAAGCAACGATATAACAAACTCTGTTGAAAACAAGACGAGGAACATTCTGTGCTGCGAAGAGGAACATTCTCGACAAAGGAAACGATCAACAACACATACCCGGGGACAGATAAGAAACATATAATATATCTATTAATTTAGCGGTGTCGCATAAGTAAGGAATAGGGATATATAACGAATCGATAACTTGAATGTTTGTGACTATTTATATACAGATTGATTCAATAATTCGTTGAAAATCTACGAGTGTTTTAATGTGACTCAAGAACACTTTGAATTCTAACGCATTTTCCTATCAGACAATAATATCTATTCACCAAGTTAGGACAGAGCAAAACAGCGATCCAAATAGCGCTACAATTGGGTGCCATCGTCCGGGAAAGTTTAGAAATATTGTGATAGAGCGTGGAAACTACAACCAAAGTTGAAGTGACATTAAACGCGTAGTTTTGTGCGATTAGTAAAAATAAGTCGAACATACACTGTAAAAAATAATCACGTTAAGTAACAGAAGTTTTACGGTACATAATTATACTGAAAAAAGTAATACCGTTATTTAACAGAAATAATACGGTCAAAAAGTTTTTCGGTACACTGTAAAAAAAATAATAGGTGAAATTACGAAAATTTCACGATTGAAAGATTTCGTTAAATTTAACGTGAATCAATACGTTAAAAGCCCAAACAATTTGTGTGGTAGAAATTAAAAGCGAGTAAGAGAGTAAGATGGCGGCCACTGATTGTCAGCAGTGGGTCGCAATAGCCCAATCGCTAGGCCTTCAAGGAGAGGAAGTTCGGGCGTTCGTGACAGAAAGACAATCCGAACTAAGAGAGGAGAGAGCGAGGGAAAGAGAAGACAGAAAAAGCGAAAGAGTTAATGGAAGAGGAGGTGGAGAAGGTGAGAAGGAAGGCCGAAGAAGAAAACAGGAAAATGGAAGCAGAAAAAGAAAAAAAAGGATTGAAGCAGAAAAGGAAGAAAGGAAGATTGAATAAGAAAAGAAGAAAAAAGGATTGAAGCAGAAAAGGAAGAATGGAGAATTGGGATTGAAATGGAAAAGGAAAAGAGAATAGCGGAAGAGGAGCGTGAGAAACGCCAAATAGCAAAGGAAATCGAAATAAAAAAGTTAGAAGCCGAGGTGAAGATGAAAGAGATTGCGGCTCGGGCAAACCACAACATTGGTGAAATTGAAGGCCAAGAGAGACTGATTAAGATGGATAGAGGCGCTGATCACAGCGGCCACAATCGACACGGCGTGCGGGATATCAAATTTCCAAATTTCGACGAAGCCAAGGATTGTTTGGACGCGTATCTGCTGAGATTCGAAAGGACGTGTATAACCTATGAGGTGCCAGGTGATTTATGGGCCTTGACTTTGGCAAGGTACTTGAGTGGAAGGACGTTAGAAGTCTACCAGAGCCTTAGCCCCAGGGAGGCGCAAGACTACCAGAGTCTGAAAAGTCAGCTACAAAAAAGATTTAGACTGACGGAAGGGGGGTATAGAAAGAAATTTAAAGAATGTCGTATCGAGCCGGGAGAGACACCCACGCAATTTGTGGAAAGGTTGAGGAGGTATTTGAGACATTGGATGAGCCTGTCAGGGTACAGTGAAACATTTGAAGGACTGGAGACTCTGATTTTAAGAGATCAGTATTTATCACATGTCCGAATTATTTCCGGACATTTATAAAGGAAAAGGGCAAGATGGACCTGAAAGACATGCTTGCGCAGGCAGAAAACTACATCGAGGCGCATGGTCCTATACATAATGAGGTCAACCACAAGATTAGAGGAAATCTCCTTGGGCAGGAAGACAAGATGAGGAACCGGTTCGCTATGGCGAACGGTGGTAACAAAATGGAAGCGAATGGATTACGGGATATTAACAAAGGCGGAGGAGTTGGTAGAAACTTTGGAGGAGATAGATCGAACAAAGTCGATTCAAGAATCGTTTGTTACACGTGTAAGGCACCGGGACACAAATCATATGATTGCCCGAGTAAATTGCGAGGTCCTGTGATACATACGGCAGCAGCCATGCAGACGTTTGAAAATGACGGATTAAAGGAACGAGGAGATGAAGACCGGAATGGCAACTTCGCAAGCAAAAGAAAATTTGGACGTCTGGAGATGAACAAGGATACACACACGGACGACGAGATGGTGAGGAGCGCCTTCATGGTAAACAAAGACCGCAAGGAAGATGACAATGTAGGAGATTCGAACACCGCACATCAAGCCACAGTCAACGGACAAATGGTTGAATGTCGGTTCGATTCTGGAGCTACGTGCTGCGTGATTGAAAGAAGGCTGATGGATGAAAGGGATCTCACTGGAAAAACAACGTGGTGTACATTGATAGATGGAAGCACGCGACGATTCCCTACATCCCATATCAATGTTGAGAGTGAATCTTTCACGGGAAGAGTTGAGGCTTTGGTGATGGAGAGACCAACGAAGCCAGTGATCATTGGGAAAATCAGTGGTATCAGATTCGTGGTCGAGAGAGAAGAAAAATGTGTCGAGGAGGTAGAGGGAGACAGGGAGTTGGAATCACACCACAAAGGGAAAGATCTAGCTGTGGAGGAATGTGGGACGAGCGGTGCAGAGATGAGTACCGAACCTGCTACCGACGTCAACATGACCAACGACGTGAGAGGAAGAGACGAAGTGTTGACCGCGGCAGCAGTAGAGACGAGACCTACGGCTAAATGAACTGAGCGATTAAAGCCACTCAAGGCTATTGAACTGCCGGATGTCAAGATCTCACCACAAGAGATCCAGAAGATGCAAGGTGAAGACGATACCTTGAAGAAATATAGAGAATTGGCAGATCTACAGGAAACCGAGGACTCGGTAGATAAAGCACAGTTTATCGTAAAGAATGGACTCCTTTACAGACGATACAAGGAAATCTCGAAGGATGAGATACGGATGCAGCTAGTTTTACCAAAGCAGTTAAGGGATAAGGTGATGGCAATAGCACACTACTCACTCTTAGCCGCTCATCTGGGAATAAAGAAGACACTCAAGAAAATAAGCAATGATTTCTACTGGCCTTCCATAAATCAAGATGTGAGAAGATTCGTGTTGAGCTGTGACATATGTCAGCGCACGGTTGACAAGAAAGTCAACTACAGAGCACCGCTGGGGCATCTACCGATCGTGGATATTCCATTCGCCTGTATTTGTATTGATCTGGTGGGGCCAATGAATCCAATATCGAGCAGAGGATTCAGGTACGTGCTGACGGCGATCCACCTAAGTACGAGGTATCCGCAGGCGATTCCGTTGAAAGGAATTACTACAGAAGAAGTGGCAGAGGCACTATTCGGATTGTATTGTCGGATGGGAGTTCCACAGCGGATACATACGGATAGAGGCAGCCAATTTACATCAGACTTGATGGCCGAAGTGAACAACATGCTACGTATCAAACACACACTGACAAGTCCTTACCATGCTATGGGGAACGGATGTGTGGAACGCCTCAATGGCACGATAAAGGCTACTCTGAGAAAATTGATCAGTGAACAAACTAAGGAGTGGGACAGCTATTTGGCCCCACTGCTGTTCGCATTAAGAGATACGGTCCACGAAAGCCATGGGTTAACGCCATTTGAGCTTGTTTTGGGAGAAGTTGCAGAGGACCGATGAAAATTTTGAAGGAGTTATGGAGGAAAGAAGTTGTCGAAGAGGAGATTAAAGACGCCTACAACTACATGCTGGAATTGAGGGAAAGGATTGACGAGACTTGTGCTATGGCGCAAAAGGCGATCAGCCAGGCCCAGGCTAAGAACAAGAAATATTACGACAGAAAGGCGCGAAATCGGAAATTGGAGATCAGTGACAAGGCACTGTTACTGTTACCCAATAGCAACAACAAACTGTTACTACAATGGCAGGGACCATTTGAAGTCAAAGACAAGGTTGGCGAATATGATTACAGAGTTGAGATAGACGGAGGGAAGATCAAGACATATCACATCAATATGTTGAAGAAGTACTACGAGCGCGAATATGGAAAAGATACCGAACATGCGGGTAACCATGAAGGAGTGGAGACTAAGGAGGTGATAGGATATATATCTGCAGTGGTGCACGATGGAGAAGCACAAGTCGACGGGGAAAGCGAAATACTGGAGTTATACAACAGCGTGCAAAGGGAAACATATCGAGACGTGGATGTTAACCCAAGTCTGAGTGAGAGACAGAAAAGGGAATTATTAAAATTGATGGGGGAATACAGCGATATATTCTCAGATGTCCCTGGAAGGACGAATCTCGTCAAACATGAGATTCATGTAACCAGCGATGAACCTGTCGGATTGAAGGCGTACCCAACACCTTACCATCTACAACAGGAAATCGATAAAGAGATTGAAACGGTGTTGCAGAACGGAATCATCGAAAGATCAGATGCAGCTTATGCTGCACCATTGGTAGTAGTGAAGAAGGCAGATGGTTCAAATAGGCTGTGTTGTAACTACAAGCAGTTGAACAAGATCACAGTATTTGATCCTGAACCTATGATGTCGAACGAGGTGTTCAACAAGTTGAGCGGAAGTCAAGTCTACAGCAAGTTCGATTTTTTGTAAGGGATTCTGGCAAATACCTATGGCGGAAGAATCTAAAGACCTGACTACATTTATTTGCGCTACTGGTATGTACAAATTTAACGTCATGCCCTTTGGACTTGTGAACAGCGCTTCAAGCTATAAGCGCTTGATTGGAGTGCTATGTGGACGACATTTTAGAACACACGAGAGGATGGGAGGAACACTGGAGAACTCTGGAGGAATTCTTCAAGAGGGTTCGAAAGGCTCGGTTGACTTTGAAACCAAAGAAATGCTCGTTGGGTTACGAGAAGATAGACTTCTTAGGTCACACGCTTAAAGAGAACGGTGTTAGCCCGAGAGTGGAGGCAGTCGACAAAATAGTAGACATGCCGATACCACATGACAAGAAGCAGGTCCGAAGCTTCCTAGGAGCAGTGAACTACTACCGTAAGTTCATACCACACTGTGCCGAACTGATGGCACCTCTGACGGATCTAACTAAGAAACAGTCGCCAAATACAGTAAAGTGGAACTCAGTTCTGGACAATTCATTCAAGATGATGAAGGAAGCATTGGCAAAGGCTCCGATATTAAAGTTGCCTGATTTGAACAGACAATTTGTGATACAAACGGATGCATCAGGAGTTGGAGTGGGTTGCGTGTTGATGCAGAAGTATGACGGCATGAACCACCCAGTCGCCTATGCCAGCAGAAAGTTATTGGAACGAGAGAGGAGATATTCGGTGGAAGAGAGAGAATGTTTAGCCATAATGTGGGGAGTCGAGAAGTTTGATCGATACTTGTTTGGCAAGGAATTTGTGATCGAGACAGACCATTGTGGACTACAATACATGAGAGAGGGTAGGATGAAGAATGCCAGAGTGATGAGATGGAGCCTGGCCCTACAAAATTATAATTTCAAGGTTAACCACATCAAGGGATGTCACAATGTAATATCTGATTATTTAAGTAGAGGTTTAGATTAAGTGAAAATGTATATATGATTGTACGACTTCTAAGAGCGTAAAGATGTATGTCACTATGCAGATTAAGAATTTATGAGTGTGAATTTGTTTAGTATAGAATGTATGTATCTTGTAATGTTAGGGAGAAAATCCAAATGTTAAAAATACTACTGGTCAGCAAATATATTAAGATTAAACTGGTCATACAATATATACATTTGCCTTGTATATATTGTTGTACGACTTTCTTCTTTCAGTGATATTCCAATACATATAACGAGGTGAGAAACCAGGTGCAGCCACTAATGGCATATTTTTGCACACTTTGTGGACTATTACTGCATGTGGTTCACAATTTCTCCGCCAATCAACCCATTTGGGCATTGTGGAGCAGTAAAGTACTGGCGCCAGAGAGGGTCATTTTTTC
The DNA here is from genome assembly GCA_963556255.1 of Allolobophora icterica. Taxonomy (NCBI): domain Eukaryota; kingdom Metazoa; phylum Annelida; class Clitellata; order Crassiclitellata; family Lumbricidae; genus Allolobophora; species Allolobophora icterica. The sequence goes on from OY744610.1 coordinate 11,791,739, forward strand.
TCATTTTCAATCTTCAGCTAGAAAAAAGTATCCATCAGGCATCAAGTTCTTCCAGCTTCCCTTGATTAGCACTACATAAACTAGGTGTCCTGAAAATTTGATTCATTTATCTGCACGAATAGTGGAATTATGACCTTCTGAATATGGAACCAAATTAAGACACGATTTCCAAATCGCGAAAAACGGGGTCATCATAGATGTCCTTAAAATTTCTTCAAAAATTAAATACTAAGAATATTACTGTGAAATTTTGCACAGCATATTGCAAAACATCAGTACACATTCTGTGCAAATTTCATCAAAATCTGAGATGGTCGAATGGGAAACTTGCAAAGAATTTGTTGATTTGAAGCGGAATTACCCTAAAATCAAAATTTAGGACCCCTTGGGGGACCCCTAAACATTATCTAAGAAAATTGAAAATTTTAAACGAACATTAGCATCTCACAAAGAAACTTTCTGACTGGTGAGACTTAAGGTTTTCCCCAAAAAATTTTTTGGGACACCCTAATATATATATGAATGAATTCATGAATGAATGAGACTCTCTCTGAGAACATCCAAGTTCATCAGTTACAGTAGCAAGCAATGCTCACATGACTCTGATGAGTCGCTGTCATGAGTAAACGTCAGCAAGCTGGCTTGCAGAGATTTGCTATCTTTGCAGTCAAAGTTTATGTCCACTACTGATTTATGGCTCTGCTTGCAGCCGCAGCTCCTGCCAACGATTTCTCATTCCTCACCAAGTTTCTTAATTATGGAGACAAAGCTATCTCAAAAATGTCTAGCAGTGCTTTTTCAAGACACCTTTGGTACCTGAGCTTATATCACTGTCATTTTATGATCCTGACATCTCTGTTGCAGTCAAGCGCAAGATGGTGAAGTCTTTGGAAACAGAAGGTTCAGAGCACCCTCCAACATGGAATACTGTTGAGTTTGCTGCAACACCTATAAGTGAAAAGACTGTTTTTTTCATAACCAAATCTTCACGCCATTTCTTTGAAGTGTTGAGTCGTCCAACAGAGCCTCTGCTAGTTGATCCACTCAAATGAGAAAAGCGACCTGAATACCAATGTGCCATGGAGTTTGTTCGAACAATGAAGGTCGTTCACGGAAAGGGGAGTTGTGCTGATGGAGAATTTCAACAGTATTCTCCCAAAGAATGAGGACCAAAAACAGTTCCTACTGCAGTTAGTGGAGCAACATCAGCACAGCAGTCATATGCACTGAAGCAGACAATAACTAGGAACTTGCGTCCATAGCAATTATCAATGAGTGATTGGTTGTAAATCTGTCTGCACACTGTGTATTGTGAAACAGCACAAAATTTTTTGAAGTCTATTTTGTATGTAGTCAATTAGGGAGTTTACAGTTTCTAAATACCTATTAAGAACAGTATTTGTTAAAAGGTACACAACTTTTGGCAAAAAAACAATGTTAACGGTAAATCCGAATTTGACTTAAATTCAAAAGCTACTTACAAATTTCAAGGAGCTTGTGGCACCTGTTTAAAACATCCGATCAGTCCCAAAAAAATTCTATATTATTTTCTTAATATATACAACAATATTGAGGGGTAAGAATTCAAAATTTTCACCTTTCATTTTTAAGGACCACCCTACCGTTCCTGATTGGTTATATAGGCCTACTTATATATATATATATATATATATATATATATATATATATATATATATATATATATATATATATATATATATATATATGTCACGAATAATGCCCTTAGTAAGAAACCGGTAGGCCTGAATCGGCATAGACTTATAGGTCCTATCATAGGCGCCGAGTTGACCAAAATAGTTTGAGTGCCCAAAGAGAGGTAAAGAAATTTTCGAAAAAAGTGCTTGACCTTTTTTGTTACAGTGTTACAATACTACAAAATACCGTGGTTCTCTCCAGTTTCAAATATCTCAATACTGTTGTTTTATAATTATAATGTCAAATTAATGTCAAATTACAAATACCGTGGCTTCTCTCGTCCAGGATTTCTTAATTCCTTTGTTTTATAATTATAATATCTATATATATGTTACAATGATTCACAACTAAATAGCTTCTCTCAAGCTGCATTGTTTCAAACCATGCCATTCTTTTAAGAAAGTCAATGACAAAATTAATTACATTTTTGACCATATTGATCTCTGCATACTGGATTATAAGCCCTGATTGCCTAAATTAAGCGAGTGATTTGTATGGTGAACACAGACAGCTTTTGGTTGAAGCTCCTTAATTCGACTTTGTAATCCAGTTACCCCTCCGCTCATGGCAGAGGCGTCATACCCTTGTCCTCTGCATTGTCCACTGATAAGTCAAAACGAAGCAAAAGATCTTTGGTTATATAGGCCTACTTATATTGATACCAGGCAGGTAGCCTACCTGCACCGAGTAGACCAGAAAAGTGTCTAAGCGTCCAAAGACAGTTAAAGCAATTCTCGCGCGTAAGCGCTGAAATTTTTTAGCCTTATGTTATAGATAAGTAATGCCAGTAGAAAATGAATCTCTTAAAAAGTGTTCTTTACGAGCTGATTTCCGGTGGTGCCCAGGCATAGGTGGGCCTCGCATGGTCTATTTCGGGTGGTGCTGGGCACTCACGGGCCTCGCAGAGTCGGCGCCCATGGGTCCTATAGGATCTGTAGTATAAGATGTATTTAAGCTATGCACTAATATAGACTAGCCTATATGGACATGTCGTTTGTAGCTCATTATTATAGGGACTGTAGATTCCATGAATGTAGGTCTGAATAAGCGTAGGTCTATAGGATCTATAGTACAAGGTGTATATAGTCTATAGCCTAATATACAGAGATATATCGTTTGTAATGAATGCAGGGGACGTAGGTCTAATAAATTTATAGCTAATACAGCGATGGTCGGTGAAGTCCGTGGAGTCCAAAGGATGGGCTAGGTCACGGCGCATCGCCGAAAGGAGTGATCTAGGAAAACAAAGACAGTCGGGTTAAGAGAGTCGACAAAGACAGTCGGGACTGGACAGTAGACGAGGACGGTCAAACTGATGGTCGATAAGAAGAGTCGAAGAAGGACGGTCGGCGAAAGGCGTCGTACGGAGACAGTCGATGAAGAGAGTCGGGCGAATCCAGTCAACGGAGCTGCAGGTCGCGGACGTTACGTTATTCTTCAACCGTGACGACGGAACGGGCTTCGGAACGTGTACTACAGACGGACGTGTGGTCGCAGACCTTTTTCGAGGACTTGACGACTGAACGGGTCTCAGGCGTTTTCTACGGACGAACGAATGGTCGAAGTGGAAATGAGGTCGACAATGACAGCGCCAACAGGTGCTGTTGGACTTCCGCCAGGGAAGTCTTATTTTCTCCGACGTTTTGGTGACGGAACGGAGTCTTGGGCGTCAAACGATAACGTCGTCGAGAAACTAAGCAACGGATGGACGTGGAACGACGGAAGAGCGTTGGGTCGAGATACGAATTGAAATCAACCGGTTGCTGAAGAGAATTCTTCTCTTGCACCGTCGCAGGTCAAGGACAAACCGGAAACTGCCATCACTTCGACATGTTGGTTGCATGTGAGTCATTTGCAGAGTTTTGAGAGGCCTGGGGGTGGAAGTGACCATCGCTTTAATGCTTTAGCGATTGATTTAAAGACATGTTAGAAGCTTGAACGATTTGAGCTGAAACATAGATATATTGTTCGATTGAAAGCTTTAGGCTAGACGTACCCGGTATAGAAGAGTTGTCTCTTGGAACACTTTAAGGCTATAGGCCTACAGAAAGCAATGTGATACCTTTGAACATTGTAATACTGCACATAGACTATTTTTTGGAATTTTCTACATATATTATTCAGCTTAGTCGGGAAAAGACTATTATATTTTGAATAATTACTTGTGTTTTCAATGGCCCGGCAGTGCTTCTAAACACCGTGGTCCATACCAGGGCATAACCCATCATCTCAGGGCAATCCTTTAAAATGTGTGTGTGTGTGTGTGTGTGTGTGTGTGTGTGTGTGTGTGTGTGTGTGTGTGTGTGTGTGTGTGTGTGTGTGTGTGTGTGAACATGATACTACTGGCTTGCGAATTAACCTTCGCAGGACGAAGAGGGGTAAAAAATTACCCCAGGGGTGTTTGGATGTTGATTGCGAAGCAATTGCAGGTAGGTATAATTTGTCGTTCCACATGTTTACAAGTTGCCACCAATGACATATTCTGACTGCATACCCACCACATTGCCATGTGGTGGGAAAAAGAATTTTCAGTCCAAAGTGTCCTGGGGTAAAAATTTACCCCACTTCGTCGTCGACGTCGTTATTTTTTCGTTCATAGGGCAGATGTTTTTTAAAGATATGAGCTCATAAGTGACTTGCAATCATAAATCAAGTGTTGAATCTAATATGGAATTGAGTGTTAATAGTTTAATGATTGTGGAGAGTTTATTTTCCAAGATGGCGGCCAATATGGCCGCCAAAACAAAAATATGTATGTCTCGGATCATAGGTAAACTACAACAGACTGAAGGTCAGACAAAGTTTATGCAAAGAAGTTTTCAATTAGGCTAGTAACGACGTGAATGTGCGCTACATGCGTCATTTGCCCTTATAGATTTACTCTGAAAATACTCGTGAGTTTGCTAATGCTAGTTTCGTACAAGGATATATTCCAGTTAAAATAAGATGAAGGTAAATATGAAGTAGATGAAGTATAAATTTCAGCATACTAAATAAATATATTCCAAATATAAGTATGTGTACTTTACGAGATGCAGCTTGTTTATTTAAAGGCTAAGAACAGAATTAATTGTAGCATAAAAATCACCGAAGACAAGAAAACACCAAATATTCAGGATACATGACAATCTTCATTACACATGTATGTAACTTTCGTAATGACCAGACATAACGTCCAAAACGTAATTTAAGTAGAATAAACTAAATAATTTCTTTACTTAATAGATCACCAATGCAACGACAATAGGCTAAGTATCAATAATCTAAATAGTCTCACAAAATGATGTAGAACTAACCACTCAATTAAATGGCTGGTCCAGCAGAAATACTTGTACAGCTAAATTTAATATTTAACAATTAAGTTGCCAAGTAGTGCAACCCAGCATGAAAGACTTTACTTCCTAAAATTTCATTTTGATGAACTGCAGAAATTCTAGTCTTACAATTCTGTGAAAAATCAACATCTTAGATTGCGAATATAATCTTAGCAATATAGGAACTATAAGGAGTAACCTCTAGTTTCTCTACATCTGAACGCCTACTGAAATGAAAGTGGTATAAAGTACCTATTCATGTCAGTATGCATCCCAGCACCTGAACAGCATCTTTATTTTATCTCACATTACAAATGTTTTCAACATGTCATCAACTAAGTTGTCAGGTGGAGAAAATCGATGAGTAGAACAGTGCTCTAGAAACTCCTCCTCTACTTCAAGCAAATCATCACATATACCACATCCAAAAGATTTTGACAAAGACGCTTTTGCATCCACAGAAAATTTCAGTTTGCTATTATACTGACATTCTCCATCTCTAATTATCAGTAAAGGACTTGCAATTCCATTAGAATCTGGATGTATGTTCTTTGAGAAACGTTCATTTGGTTTATCAATAACACGTGACGTACTAACTGTTTTCAAATGATCAGATAAGTTAGAAATTACTTCGCTTCCCATTTTAAGATCCTGTGGCTGTGTTCCTGCATGAAATTTAAACTTCTTTACTGTGGAACTGCTCTTTGTATAAGGTTTCTTGTGATTGTGTTGTTTCTCAGTTGCATGAGTTCTTCTGTGCATCTTTAGATTTCCAATTTGTGTGAATCCTTTACTGCAAACCTCACAGATGTATGGTTTTTCAGCAGTATGGGTTGTCATGTGCGCTTTCAGATGACCACCGGAAGCAAATGTTTTCTGGCATATCTGGCACATGTATGGTTTTTCTCCAGTATGGGTTCTCATGTGCAGCTTCTGTTGGCTACGATCAGCAAATAATTTCTTACACACATGACAATTGTGTGGTTTTTCACCAGTATGGGTTCTCATGTGCCTTTTCAGATTAGTACCACTAATAAATGATTTCTGACATATCTGGCACCTGCATGGTTTTTCACCAGTATGGGTTCTCATGTGCATTTTCCAATTACTGTATTCAGTGAAAGATTTCTGACAAAACGAACATGTGTATGGTTTTTCACCAGTATGGGTTCTTGCGTGTTTTTTAAGACTACTAGAGTTTGCAAATGATTTCTCGCATAGCTGGCACCTGTATGGTTTTTCGCCAGTATGGGTTCTCATGTGTAGCTTCAGTTGCCTACGATCAGCAAATAATTTCATACACACATGACATTTGTAGTGTTTCTCACCAGTATGGGTTCTCATGTGACTTTTCAGATTACCACCTTGAGAAAATGTTTTATTACATATCTGGCACCTGTATGGTTTTTCTCCAGTATGGGTTCTCATGTGTGACGTCAGGTGGCTCTGATTAACAAATAATTTCTTACATACTTGACATATGTATGGCTTCTCGCCAGTATGGGTTCTCATGTGCGTTTTCAGATGATCATGTTTAGCAAATGATTTCCGACATAACTCGCATGTGTAAGGCTTTTCAGCAGTATGGGATGTCATGTGCGTTTTCAGGTTACCACCATTAGCATATGTTTTCTGACATATCTGGCACCTGTACGGTTTTTCTCCAGTATGGGTTCTCATGTGCGTTTTCATATGATCATGTTTAGCAAATGATTTCTGACATAACTTGCATCTGTATGGCTTTTCACCAGTATGGGTTGTCATGTGCGTTTTCAGATTACCGCCTTGAGTAAATGTTTTCTTACATATCTGGCAACTAAATGGTTTTTCTCCAGTATGGGTTCTCATGTGTAACTTCAGTTGGCTCTTTTGAGCAAATAATTTCTTACACACATGACATTTGTGTGGTTTCTCGCCAGTATGGTTTCTCATGTGTGATTTAAGACTACTACCAAAACTAAATGATTGTTTACATAGCTGGCACCTGTAAGGTTTCTCTCCAGTATGGGTTCTCAAGTGCGTTTTCAGATGATCATGTTTAGCAAATGATTTCTGACATATCTGGCATTTGTATGGTTTTTCTTCAGTATGGGTTGTCATGTGCGTTTTCAGATTACTACCCGAATCAAATGACTTCCGACATTTCTGGCACCTGTATTGTATTTCTTCCATATGTGTTCCCGTATCCTCCATCTGGCTATTCGCTGATTTGATCATTTCACTATTTCCTCCAGTATGGGTTCTTTGATGAACTCTCAGATGGTATCGTTGAGTTTGATTTTTCACTGAAGATGAAGCAGTTGACATTACCGAGTTGTAGTAAAAAATCCACTGTATTGTTCTTGATGAAGGTTGATGAGATGTAGACCTTGTTTTACAACCACATTTCGAAGCTGTAACAGAATATTCCTCGTCGTCTTCATATACTTGCTAAAACTAACAGTAAAAGCTCAATATTAATATGTCTCAAAATAAAGTACAATGGCTATTTTCCACTCGTAGCTCAGTGACTAGTTAGTAGCAATGGCACAGCACAATTCCAGGAATTCTTTAGGGTCATTCCATGCCAATTCAACCAAAATTTACACTTTCCCATTCTCTGATTCAGAATATTCCTGATTATTTGGTATGAAGAACTGCAAAGTTTTTCATGTCTGCAGCGAAAACTGACCGAGATATGGGCTGCAGAAGTTGGTAGTGGTAGGACGAAAATTGTACGCGAATTTGCAGCGGCGACATTTTTGTCATTTTCAGACTTCCATAACTTTTGATCTACAGCAGATAAACACATTTAGGTTTCAGTTTTGAGTTCTGAGCATCGCATAGATTTACATGGTCAATTAAGATTTGCTGTCTTTTATAATGAGCAATTCAGAGTTGTTCAGAAATGTTAAAACATTTCTTGCCGAACCCATTTTGTCATGTTTGCTGACACGCTGCACCTGCAGTATATGTCGGAAAGGAATACATTTTGTGTGGTTTTATTCAGCTCTTGTTGGAGTTGTAAACGTTTAATTTATTTGTGTCTTGGTTGACAGGAACTGTTGTAGCACTTAAAGAAATCTTTCAGTCATATAACAAGAGAATCTTGTTTGATAGTCACAAACGATTGGAAAAATATGTTAAACAGACCTTAGACCATATCCTGCCTATAAGAGGTTGATTTTCATTATAGCATATGACTTAAATCTACCATCGCATCGAGTAAATGAAGATCCCATCCAGTTGGCTATAGATCTTAAATTGGAAGTTGCATGCTGAGACAACATGCACATTTTACAATTAACCCGATGATGCAACACCACTGATTTAAGCAATAACTAATGGTAGCAAGTGATGAGCATCATTTCGAGGCTGAAAGAATTATGGAACAGTTCTAATATGTAGTGGAAAAACACTGTAGCGTCACTTAAAACACTGTAGCTCCACTTAAAACATTGCAGCTCCATTTCTCAGTAAAATATGGATTAGGTCTATCAATCTTGTTCCTCGGTTTTAGAAACTATTACTAGTGGATTACTTGCATGCTTAATTTAACTGACAAGTTTAAGCAATGCTGAAGCCATAATATAAAATAATCTGCTTTGTGTATAAACTAATAATTTATAAGTGTGCTAGAATATATAAAGTATATGCAACAAAATGAAATCAAAAATTTTGTAATTAAAAAACAAACATTTTGCTAGTTAAAATTATGCTAACATACAACCCTCATATCACTAAATAAGAAATTACAAAGTGATTTATATTAAACCTATATAATTTATTTGATTCATTTCCTGTCAACAATCTCTGTAGGAAATAAATCAAGTGCATAATTATTACGACATTCGTCAAGTCATTAAATAATTCACAATCATCTGCATCTATCGATCTGGATGATATTCATAGAATAATTACCAAAATTCAACCATTATAATTATACTGTCATCATCACAAAATGGCGAGCGACTGAACATCACAAAATGGCGAGCGATTGAAGCGTTTCAATACTTTAACGAATAAGCTGGTGTCTATGAAAGTATACCCTGTCATCTAGCGAATGCATTTGAAGGTGCTACAGCAACTAAGATTTTACACGTCGGGCCTATGTTAATTATAAACAGTCATGTCTAAATTGCTATTTTTTAAATTTAAGTAATTCTAGAAAGACCGAGCTGCCTCATTATAGCGCATGACCGGTTTGATCTCCCCGGACTATGACCTGGCACCGGAACGGAAAAAGCTATTGCGGACTTGATTTGATATAGCGCCGTGTTAAGCTGGTCTCCCTGACGTGGCTTGTGTGTGGCGCTGATATTTCGGAGATTTACATTTACATTACATGAGTGCAATATGCAAGTACGCCTAATATCACAAACGTGACATCAAAAGCTCCACACATATTAAGATTCTACTTAAGTTAGGAGTTGAGAACCAGCTTACTTACATGCACTGCGTCTTTTCAGAGGAGCAATTTGCTGCAAAGGCAGGTATGCCGTCTAGAACGAGAAAGATCGAATGGTAGAGTAGCCTAGTTATCTTTAGAATTACCGGTTGGGCAGCATAAAAATTAATTTTATTCTATTCCGTTCTCGTTTTAGAAAAATATTGAAATTTTATTTTATTTTCTATTCTCGTTCCACATTTATTTTGCGCTCGAGTTTTCGTTCCGTGGAACTAACTTTAAATAATTATTATTCCTATTCTATTATCTGGAACTAAAATAACGATGATTTGCGTTGCCCTCCTCCTCCTTTATCCAGGTTTGGAACTGGCACTGCCAAAGTATGAGCAGTGGCGGAGTTCAAAATTGGCAAGATATGCGGAGATGTGGAGATATCGCGGTACTGTTGGTTATGAGTTTCTAAATTAATATTGTTAGTGGTTAAGTTATTTCAGTACCGCGCCCTTTTATGTAGGCGATTAATCTCAGACCTAAATTTCCTTTATCCAAGCGCTAAAATGAGCCAGCTCTTCAATAGCTTGTTCACTTCTGTCTTTCTAGCACTATTTACATTGTCAAAAATAGGAAGGAATGTTAATAGGTAATACACGCCTAATATTTTATTTGCTGTAGCACGTTGAAATCTATTCGCTAGATGATAGTACATACATTTAAAAACTCCAGCTTATTTGTCAATGTATGAAACACTTAAATCGTTCGCCATTTTGTGTCGATAACAGTACAAAACCAGATTTTGGGAAATTGCGACTTTAATGGCAAACCTAGTTAGATTCTATAAGTATGTGCATATAATTTAGTGAAGTTTCGTATTTAATTAACGACAGCTAGGTCAATGAGATAGTTGATAACATTATTTGGTGAGTTACTGTCTTTTTCCTCTGTAGACGATGGCTGGAAAGTCATTCCGACGAACATCAATAGATGTCGTTAGACGCAGTTCTTTGTCATGCATCGCTCTATATGACTTGTTGGTCAACATGTGTAAATAAGTAATGTAAAGTCGGGGAAATTAGGCCTAACCAATCTTGCGCTTTATCATTACTTTTAAATATGTATTTGTTGATTTTTGGTACTTGTTCTATGAATATCGTCGAAGTCTGTAACTTGATTGTGATTTATTTAATGACTTTACGAACGATCATAATTATGCGCTCAATTTATTCCTACCGGAGATTATTCACAGGAAATGAATTAATTAAATAATATGATTAAATAAATTAGAAAGTCATTTATATTAAATATACTATGTTTAATATAAATGACTGTAATTTTTTAAAATTTATTTAATATGTTTAATATAAATGACTTTGTAATTTATTTAATTTTAATTAAGAGGGTTGTATGTTAGCCTAATTCCAACTAGTAAAAATATTTGTTTTTGAATTATAAGAATTTTAATTTCATTTTTGATATACTTTTTACATCTTAGTACAATAATAAATTGTTGGTTTATACACAAAAGAAATTATTTGATATTATGACTAAAGCATTTCTTAAAATCGTCAGTTAAATGAACCATGCAAGTAATCTGCTAGCCATAGTGACTAAAACTGAGAGAACAAGAGGGTGGTAGGTCGAAGGTCCGATCGTTCGTAACTCACAACACAACACCAAGAGCCAAGAAATATTTTCATCGTTGATCCAACTTTTAATATCAGTTATATTTTCTTCAATCACCCAACTTCTTGTTTGAGTTTTAGTATGAAATGTTCTAATCACTCGGATTAATGTCGGCCTATAGAACCTTTGGACTATTAAACCTTCTGATTTTCACACAGAACCAAGAGTGGTCTATGGCGTAATGCATATCTAACTTAGGCAGTGGACCTGCAGTGTTTCAGTGGAGTTACAATATTTTTATCTTTCGAATTCTTCTTTCTTAATGCAGCAGAAAATGAAGATAAGTTGTAAACTTCAGAGTTCAGATGTAAACATTTATGGCATAATGTTTTGTGTTTAAGAAAGAAAAAACTACCAAATCAATAACTGCTCTGAGACACCATTTTTGCTAATATTTGATAGTCACGTAAAGGTGCTTTAGCGACCTAAGACATTTAGATCTAAGATATTTTAAAATCATCACATACAGATGTGCTATAAAACTCTGTTGTATCTCCCAACTAGATTAAATCCTAAACAGTCTGAACATTACTTTAAATGCCTGCACTAAATTGGTTTAGTGCTTATCTTAGTCCACACACAAGACACAGTCAGTGTATTTAAATGATAATTTTTCATCTAGTACTTTGTTGGCATGTACGGTGTTCCACAGGGTCTGTTCTTGGTCCTCTTTTGCTTACGTTATACACCACTCCACTAGGAACATTGCTGGACAATCTTTCGTTGGGATATCAGTTGGGATATCAGTTTTATGCTGCTGATATTCAAATCTAATCTTTGAACATTTGACAGTCTGTCATGTGACTCATCTGTGCAGGTGTTGTTTGCTGTCTTTGATGAAGTACAGTCTAGGACGGCGACCAGTAAACTCCTCCTTAAGACTGATTTTCTGCTACTGGACATTCCACACCAATTCTACCATGTCTCTCACTAGACATGCAAATAGCATTTGTAAGTCATATCATATATGTTCATTCGTGACATACACAGAATTAGGCGTTATGTGCCAAAGTGGTATCAGTAAGTCAAACATACTGAATCTGCAGAGAATGCCAAACTACCGGATAGAGCCATAACAACTACATCCAAATATGAATATAAAAATCATGTGCTTATATCTTTGCATTGACCTCCTGTTCAGTAAATAAGCAGTTTCAAATTGGGGCTCATAGTTTATAAACCTTTGACCTGTAGCCAGCCACAATACTTAAAATCAGTTCTTATTCCACAGACTTATTCATTATTCAACGAGGCCATCTGATTATCTTTGTCTGGTCATACCTAAATCAAGAACTGTTCCTGGCTTTTTCGGTTGCTCGACCTACTTTTGAACTCTCTCTGTACCTGTCTTTGTGGTCTCCTTAGTCACTTGTGTCATTTCGTTCTCAATTCAAAACTTACCACTTCAAATTGCTTATCCACCATGTTCTGTCTAGGCCTACATCTTACTGATCTACCTTATTACGGTTGATGCCTTGTGCATTAGACACCTGCGCAATAGAAGTTACTGCCTGCTAGGAGTTGCAAGGCGCCCTTGTAGCGGCATGGCCGCGTTACGGCGCTGTATAAATTGTCGTTATTATTATTATTATTATTATTATTATTATTATTATTATTATTATTATTATTATTATTATTAATCACAATTCACTATTCTTTTCTTTAGATCGACATTAAGTCATAATCTCTCCTCTCTTCCAGAATGCTTCTTTTCCCATTGCTATTCTCTTTATCTCGGCGCAGCATCAGCAGTCATCTCCTTTTAAACCTTTAAGATGACAAACTGGTAGATTTGCTCAATCTCTCCTCAGTCAATGCCAATTGTTATTCTTGTCCTTTGTATACTTCTCCAATCTCATAACTTTTGTTTTCTTTCTATTTTTCCACATACTGTGTTCTTCAGATGTTTTGTTCAGGGCATCCATTATTCTCTGCAGCCCAACATTGGAATCTGCTATCATTGCCTGGTCATCTGCAAATACTATGGCTTTCATGACACTCCCAACCCTTACTCCGTAATCCACGTTTTCATGCGCTTGCAGAATTACGGCAATTGTCTAATCTACCAAACGGACTCGCCAGAACTGCACCTCTTGCTACATCTCTGCAGATCTTTAACATCCTCAGAGATGATATTGCTTTTGGACAGAGGTTTCGCTAGTTGACAACTGAAGATCTTCTGCCAAGCGTTACACTATCTAGGGTAGTCTGTGTCCCGTTATCGTTGTTAACTTCATTCGTTTTTTTCGTTATCATCGTGCTTCGGATAGATAAAGGACATAGTAGATTTAAAATGGCATCTAGGTTATGAGTAGAATAGCCAGTACTCAACAAGCGAGTCTACCGAGTCTCACAAGTTTGAAACAGTTCGAACGTTCAAACTTTTTCACAACCAGTTGAGTGCCCAGCAGTAGAATTGAATTTGAGGAGGAAGTTTTTGGCCACCGTCCAGGATTTGGCCTCCTCAATAGCAGTGGAGAACAGCTGCACAGAAACAACTAAAAAATAAACTGTCAAATGAAATTTATATTTAAGTATGATTTCCAAGTTATGTGCCTAGTGGTTTGGTATACATTATGAGAAAAGAGATGGAAATGCCATTTAAGTATACTGACTAAGTGCACTGACATAGATAAGTTGGAAACCAATTCAGTGTCAGGATCAGAAACCCAGAAACAATGCTGCTGTCAATACAAAAAAGTGGATGGACACACCAACAAAAGCAGCAGATAGGTTTGTTTTCATTATACACCACACCACTAGGAACTTCGAGCACTGGATAATCATTCATTGGGATATCATTTCTATGCTGATTATATTCAAATCTAAATTTCGTTTGACTCATTGTCATGTGACACATCTGTGCATCTGGTGTCTGCTGTCTTTGGTGAAATACAGTCATGGATGGCAGCAAATAAAATCCTCCTTAATCTATCAAACACTGATTTTTGCTACTGAGCACTCCACAGCAACTTAAAAGTTTTTATCGGTTTAAGTCATTGTAACTGTGTGACTCAGTTATTAAACTGGCAGACGCTGCTTGTAACTCAATTCTACAACGTCTCTCGCTGGCCATGTAAACAGTAGTTGTAAGTTGTAACTCATGTCATATGTTCATTCGTTATGCGCCCATGTCTGCAAGAACATTGGTTTCCAGTTGCTCAGATTACTGTAACTCGCTTCTTTCTAGTGTCAGTAAGTCAAACATGCTGAAGCTGCGCAGAGTGCAGAACTCTTTAGCCAGAGCCTTAGCTATACATCCAAATATGAACATACAACCTATGTGCTTAAATCTCTGCATAGGCCTCCTGTTCAGCAAAGAATTAGTTTTAAATTGGGGCTCATAGTTAATGAAACTTTTAACTCTGGGATGCGCAATTCTTAAAACTTCTTATTCCCCAGATTTACCATTATTCAACGAGGACATCTGATTATCTTTGTCAGGCCATGCCTAAATTGCGAACTGTTCTTAGTGAATGAGGTTTTTTGCGGTTTCTGGACCTACTTTTGGAACTGTCTCCCTGTGTATGGGTGCTTTGCTCAGCCGCTTGTGTCATTTCGTTCTTAATTTAAAACTTACCTCTTTCAAAGTGGTTATCCACCATATTCTGCCTCTGTCCTACGGACTGATCTTACTAGTTACGGCTTGGTTTTGATTTGCCATCGGTTGATGCCTTGTGCATTGGACACCTGCTCAACAGAATTTACTAGGCCTAATTACACTCCATTAATCTTTTCTTTAGATCCAGATTAAGTCATAATCTATCCTCTTTTCCAGAAATCTTCTTTAACATTGCTCTTCTCTTAATCTCGGCGCAGCATCAGCAATCATCTGCTATTAAACTTTTAAGATAACAAAGTGGTAGATTTGCTCGATCTCTGCACCGTCAGTGAAAATAGTTATTCTTTTTCCTTGGTATACTTACTCGATCTCACAAGCTTTGTTTTCTTTCTATTTGTCCCCATACTGTGTTCTTCAGAATTTTTAGGGCATCCATTATTCTCTGCAGCCCAGCATTGGTATATGCCCCATTGCCGGGTCATCTGAAAATTGTATGGTCTTCGTCAGACTCCCCAACCTTTACTCCGTCATCCACGTTTTCAAGCGCTTCTAGTATTTCGGCAATTGTCTAGTCCACCACACGTTCTCGCCAGAACTGTACCTCTTGCTACACCTCTGCAGGTTTTTAACTCTGGTTCTGGCCTTAATTTGGCAACCATAATTTTCTCTCCATAACTTTCGATATTGGTGTCAGGTGACAGTCCTTAACGGCAGGACCGTGACTCCTCTCTCATGGTCCTCATTCATTCCCGAGTATGTAACACTTACTCCATCACTGGTGAAGTCTCCATCATCCTTCCACCTGATATCTGTCATCCCCAGGATCTGCATTCTTTCTCTACTAATGTCACTTTTTACTTTCGCTAAATTTCCAGCTCTTTGCATTGTTCGAATATTCCAAGCCCCTAGCCTCAGAGATGATATGGCTTCTGAACAGAGGTTTCGCTGGTTATCTCTCCTTCCGCGAGCGACACTCTCCAGGGTTGTCTGAAGAGACCCGTTATTGTTTTAACTTCATTCGTTGCATTCGTTATCATCGTGCTTCGGATAGATAAGGATACGGCTTCTCGTTACCTTCCCCCCCCCAGTGTTTCTTACGAGGCACCATCTCCAAGCGTCGATGTTCTACATCGTCCGTCCTTCTGGCTCTTTGTAGTTGTAAAATGGGTTATCAAACGTCTCTTAAAGTCTGTGCTGTTCAAAAGTCAACCATACCACCTACTCGTGCCATCCCCCGTGCAACCAAAGTGTATGGTGGTCGACTGAGTCCTTGCCGGGTTATGCAAGTACCAGTGGCGAGGAGCCTGAAGGACGAACGATGGAGCTAATACATAAGCTATTGTTATTATATTTAACGGCAAAATAAAGCGAACATTTACGACTTTTGTCTTTTTTTTATCTATGTAGTGCTTTGCACTTGTTTCAGTTGTCAGTTTTAAGGCAGTAAGTGTTGAGACAGAGAGATATAATATTTAAGGTTTAAGCAGGACAATTTCTTTGCAGAAAATTAATTAAAGAATTTCTGGAACTGCTTTGCCATTACTACTAACTAGTCACTCAGCTACGAATGGAGCACAGTCATTCTGCTGTAATGAACAGCAATAAAAATATGTTCTATATTTTAAAATATATTAATATTGAGCTCTTACTTCTATTTTTAGCAAGTATATGAAGACGTGTCAGAACTTGATCTACATCTCATCAGTCTTCATCAAGGGCAATACAGTGAATTTTTTTACTACAACTTTCGCTATAGTCAACTATTAAAATCTCTTTGGCGTAAATCAAACTGAACAATAGCATAAAGGTGTGCTAATATTACGCAAGTACTGACAGATGAAACATGAAACCTTCTTGTATGCAGCTGTCAAGCAAACTTAAATGAAGTAATTGATAATGTGAGAAACTGGACACTGTTGGTGTTGAAAAGGCTGTGACAACAACAATTGCAGAAACTTTTACACAGGCATTTGCTTTGAAGTGCATAGCAGAATTCATGCTTATCAAGAGCACCTTTGTGTAGAATTTGGCAATTGCACATATCATTAAAAAGCTACACAGCTGTCAATTACTTCAGAAACCGTATGCGCAAAGTGATCACCTGAGAGCTCATCAAAGAACCGATACTGAATGAAACAGTAAAATTATCAATTCAGTGAATAGCCAGATGGCGAATACGAGAACTCATATGGAAGAAACACAATCCAGGTTCCAGAAATGTCAGAAGTCATTTGATTCGGGTAGTAATCTGAAAAAACACATCAGAAGTCACACTGGAGAGAAACCATACAAATGTCAGTTATGTCAGAAATCATTTGCTCAAACTGGGCATCTGGAAACGCACATCAGAACCCATACTGGAGAAAAGCCATACAGGTGCCAGCTATGTCAAAAATCATTTAGTGAAGGCGGTGCTCTCAAAATGCACATGAGAATCCATACTGGCGAAAAGCCTTACAGGTGCCAGCTATGTCAAAAATCATTTGCTATATGTGGTAATCTGAAAATGCACTTGAGAACCCATACTGGAGAAAAACCATACAGGTGCCAGCTATGCGAGAAATCATTTGCTAAACATCATCATCTGAAAAGGCACATGAGAACCCATACTGGCGAAAAACCATACAGGTGCCAGCTATGCGATAAATCATTTGCAGACTCTAGTAGTTTGAAAAGCCATGAAAGAACCCATACTGGAGAAAAACCATACAGGTGCCAGATATGTCAGAAAACATATGCTCAAGGTAGTCATCTGAAAAAACACATGACAACCCATACTGGTAAAAAAACTTACACATGCGAGTTATGTCAGAAATCATTTGCAGATTATGCTTGTCTGAAAAGGCATGGGAGAACCCATACTGGCGAAAAACCATACGTGTGCCAGCTCTGTCAGAAATCATTTGCTTTTCATTTTACTCTGAAAATGCACATGCGAACCCATACTGGCGAGAAACCATACAGGTGCCAGTTATGTCGGAGAACATTTACAAATCATAGTACTCTGAAAACGCACATAAGAACCCATGCTAACGAAAAACCGTACAGGTGCCAATTATGTCAGAAACCATTTGCTCAAGGTAGTCAACTGAAAGCGCACATGAGAACCCATACTGGAGAAAAACCATACAAGTGCCAGATATGTCAGAAAAAATTTGCTCGAGGTGGTCATCTGAAAACACACATGATAACCCATTCTGATGAGAAACCTTACATGTGCGAGTTATGTCAGAGAACATTTGCTATTCGTAGTTCTCTGAAAATGCATATGAGAACCCATACTGATGATAAACCATACAGGTGCCAGCTATGTCAGAAATCATTTAATGCTTGTAGTGCTCTGAAAACTCACATGAGAACCCATACTGGCGAAAAACCATACATCTGTGAGGTTTGTAATAAAGGGTTCACACAAATTGGAAATCTAAAGATGCACGCAAGAACTCATGCAACTGAGAAGAAACAAACGCAAAATAAACCTTTTGCCAAGAGCAGTTCTTCAGCAAAGCAGTTTAAACTCCATGCAGGAACACAGGATCTTAAAATGGGAAGTGAAGTAATTGCTAGCCTATCTGATTATTTGATCACAGTTAGTAGATCAGGTGTTATTGATGAACCAAATGAACGTTTCTCAAAGAACATAGGCCTACATCCAGATTCTAATGGAATTGCAAGTCCTTTACCGAATATTGGAGATGGAGAATGTCTGTATACTAGCAAACAGAAATTTTCTGTGGATGCAAAGGAGTATTTGTCAAAATCTTTTGGATGTGGTATATGTGACGAGTTGCTTGAAGCAGAGGAGGAATTCCTAGAGCATTCTTCTACCCATCGATTTTCTCCACCTGATGACTTGTTGACATGTTGAAAACAATTTTAATGTGAGATAGAAAAAGATGTTATTGAAGTATTGGTATACATACTTACAGGAATAGGTACTCTGTACCAATTTCATTTCAGTATTGTTAGACTGTAGAATTGCTGAAAGTTCATCAAAATGAAATTTTATGCTTTACTTGCTAAAGACTCCGTAGTCTTATATTGTGGGTTCCACCACTGGGCAACTTTATTGTTAAATATTAAATTTAGCTGCACAAATATTTCTGCTGGACTTGCCATTTAACAGAGTGGTTAGCTGTACATCATTTTGTGAGGCTATTTTAGACTATTGATACTTAGCTTATTGTCGTTGCATTCATGATGTATTAGGTACAGAAATTAATTAGCTTATTCTACTTATATTTAGTTTTTGGACGTTAAGTCTGGTCATTACGAAATATAAATGTATAGCTTAATCAAGAATGTCGTGATTCCTGAATATTTGGTGTTTTCTTGTCTTCTGTGATTTTTGTACACCTAATTCTGTTTTTAGCCTTTAAATAAACAAACAAGCTGCACATACTTATATGTCACTGAATGGAATATATTTGTTTAGTAACACACTGAAATTTTATAGTTCACATTTATCTTCTTCATCTGATTTTAACTGGATTAGGCTATATCTTTGTACAAAACTAACGTTAGCAACCTTACTGTTGAGTACAGGGGTAGTTTAACAGTAAATCTGTAAGGGCAAATGACGCATACATGTAGCGCACATTCACGTGATTATTATGCACATTGAGTTTAGGATCCTCATGCTTACGTGTAATTCTCTAGCAGCATGTGCTCCATCTTATCTTTACGACTTTCTTCTCAGTCTCTTCCATTTTTGCAGTTTCCTCATCTGAGTCCCAGCACCTAACGTTGAAAATTAGTGTGCATTTTTAAGTGCTACAAGCATAATATTAACCAACTTTTGATACACTGTGAGTTAATGGTTGAGGCGTTATATAAATTGTTTTTGTTGGGACGGCACTAGATGAAGGTGGTGGCATGGCTGAAACTTAAATAAGAAACGAAGGTTGCTGGCATAAAATCTGGAGAGAGAGTTTCAATGCCATTAAACTTGGCAGAGAGTTATAACGCAAATGCAATTGTTTGCTGGTTCTAGCCTATATACAAAATCATCGAATCAGATTGCTGAAAGGAAGACAATGTTTCATGCAAATGAAATCAGTCAGTTCACTTTTTAGGACACTTTGATAAACCATTATGAACACTTTTATTAAGCCAAAGGAGGCAGAAGCAACAACCCAACTACAACACCAATTGAGAATAAAAATACACAGCGTTGGGGGGCCCGATAGCGCATTGGATAACATCTGGCGTAGAGTGCGAGAGGTACAGAGATCGAGTCCCATAGGCGGACATGCTTTGTAGGCTGCAATTTGCGCCGTGTATTGCAGGCTGTCTGTTCTGTTAGTAGTTAAGATTTATCGCATAACATGTACATGTACAGCGCAGTGCGTTTGCAGGCGCTTAATTAAAGAATAAATATTATTATTAATATTATTAACTAAAGCCAAACATATAACAGTTCACTGAGCATATATCATCAAACAGTCTAGGGCCTATAACATCGCTGCATAATTAGTCAGAGGACGACACTTTACCGTCTTTTGTTACTGGCTGCATAAGCTACCTATCTGTTCGTAAGCATGCATGTGTACATAAATGCAGTGATGGGCACCAACTACTTACCTGGTAGTTATAACTACTTCTTAACTACTTTCGAAATAAGTAGTTATAACTACTGTTTAACTACTTTAGATGACAAGTATTTATAACTAGTTTTGCTAACTACCAGATAAGTAGTTAACTACTTTTCGAACTACTTTTCTATAGTTATGTTACGGTGCACTGATATTCACCTAGTTGCATGAGAACTTATTGCCTGTATTAATTACTGATATTCAACACAAGTAATCAAAAAGGTAAAAAAACAAAACCAAGTGGTAAGCGACAAATCTAATTGTAAAGAATTACTCCATATATCAAACAAACTATCAAGGGACACGAACTGCTAGAACATGCTACAAGGCAACCTGGTGTGTTCATTTTCTAAACAGTAACAAATGCCAAATTGTTATAACTATTAAAATGTCTAACTTCCAAATCTGCAACTGTTAAAACTATTAGTACATTTAAGAGGACGTAGATGATATACCGCTAGAACGGTTCCGGTCCGCTATTCCGGGGGTCCGCTATTCCGGGGCCCACTATTCCGGGGGTCCGCTATTCCGGGGGTCCGCTATTCCGGGGGTCCGCTATTCCGGGGGTCCGCTATTCCGGGTATCCGCCGGAATTTACATACATACAACAAACATACACATATACATGCATACATATATATACATACTTGCATACATACATACATACAAATACACAGGTAGGCCTACATACAGGTACATACATACATACATACATACATATATAGATACATGTATGTACATACATACATGTACGTACATACATAAATACATACATGCATACACACATACACACATACATACATACATACATACATACATACATGTATGTACATACAAATTTGTACATATATACATACATACATACATACATACATGCATGTATATACATACATACGTACATGTGTATACCTAGATACATACACACGTACATAATTGCATACACACATACATACATACATGTATATACATACATACATACATACATGTATAATATACATGTATGTATGTATGTATGTATGTTTGCATGTATGTACTGTGTATGCATGCATGTTTGTATATATGTACGGGTGTATGTATGTATATTTGTGTGTATATAATGTATGTATGTTGTATGTTGTATATATGTATATTCCGGCGGATCCCGGAATAGCGGACCCCCGGAATAGCGGACCCCCGGAATAGTGGGCCCCGGAATAGCGGACCCCCGGAATAGCGGGCCGGTACCGCTAGAACAGCTCTTCAAGAAGGCCATCCTGTCGAAAAGTTTGTCCGACATTCTGCATCTTCTAGAAACGTTAAAAAAGACGTTCAACTGTTCGGCAGCATTGAATTGGCTTTCTGATGATTTTAACTTGTTGATGTTAAGGTGAATCTAAACCGTTATTACTGGCATTGTCACTAAAATGTATTAATACTACTGGATTGATAAAGCTTGAGCCATTGGCCTAATGGCCTACAGCGAATCAGATGTTAGGGCAGAAAGTCTTTGTTTACGTATAAGTAAACAGCCAAATTATATAATACTTTATATTTTACGATATTTCGAAAATTTTATTCAGATGGATTTCTGGATTAAAGTATTTAGATAATTAAAAATTTAAGAAAAAGTTCAACAAGTCTTCTGTCGTTTCCTCTATTTGGCTCATGGTTTACCTTAACTGAGCGATAATCCAAACTTTCACAGCCCATTAGCTATCCAGTAACTACCAATAGAGATTAGGCCTACTGGGCAAGTGGGCATTGTCCAACGCCTTCTAGGTGCTGTCAGCTGTCTAGAAGGCAATGCATTGTCACACAGACCTATGACCACACGCAATTCAAGATAGGAAGCCCAAATTGCTAATAGCAAAATTATATAGCACTATTACTTAAAATATTTATGGACAACGTCCAAATTTCAGAAGTTCTTGTAAGATGGAGCTAGCAAAAGTAAATGCTAAACAGGAAAAAATGTAGTTAATACGAAATATAGGGCCTAGTTGTTAACTACAAACTACTTGATAAAAATAGTTATTACTACTTTTTACACTACTTCTTAAAAAGTAGTTATAACTACTAGACAACTACCTTTATAGTAGTTATAACCAGTGATATTTCAGTTAACTGAAATAGAAACTGAAACGAAAATTATGAATTTCCGTTTAACGGAAACTGAAACTGAAACGGAAATTATTTGCAAAACGGAAACTGTAATAGAAACGGAAATGAAAATGTCAAAACGAAATAGAAATAGAAACGATAATTAATTCCGAACGGAAATTGTTGAAAATACATAAAAATGACTAATTTACTGGAACCATTTACTAATCAGACTTACATTTCGCAGACTGATGCCTTATGTTCTGCCGTCTATACTGAAACTTGAATGCCACTTACAGAAGTTTCAATCTGTAAAACAGCTGATAAAGCTAAAGTTGTCTGATTTGCTAAGCCGCTTCTCATCTATCCTTATCTCTTTTTGCCACCAATTTAACCCCCTGCCTGCAGCTGCCTGTCTTATTGACCATACAGTGACTCCTGTTCTCTTTTCACGTGTGATATGCAACATTTGCTGGAAGCGGCCAAGTTGTATATTTTCAGTCAGGTAATACAGGCATTTGCAATGTAATTTATGAGCATCTGATTTTGAAATATTTAATAATGCATTATACAAAATGACTATGCATGCGTCATTATGAACACTGATCACTGCTAACTAGATTTAATGACATCGTATAACTGAACAGTTGGCTACCACTGTATACTGAACAGCGCAATGTGCATATAATATTATTGACAAATTTTTCCAGCTGTCAGTCTTCTTGTAGATCATAATATCATCACAGTCACAGTAAATTATAGAGGTACTGATCTTGACCTACACTTTCATTCAATTATCAACTGAACATCTAGATCTCCTTGGCAAAGAATTGTAATTATGCTAAAATTATTGTGATTTAATTGCTGCACCAGCATCACGGGCCTATGTGGAGAGAATTTCCTCCTTGTGTGGCCTTTTGACTGCTGGACTCAGAAACAGACTGAGCCAGAACCTGGACATCAGGGTTTTTGTGAAACTTAATAAACAACTTGTAAGTGATTCATGGGTTACTGAATATTGTTGCAGCTGCAACGTTACTCATCGATTTCTAACACATTAGACACTAGATACTACTAGTTAACAGCTGATAACATGTAATCAGTTGTAGCCTACGTTCAAGTTGTTGTCTATCAACGCAATATATCTATGTAGAAACTGAAACTGAAACGAAAACGGAAATTATTTCAAAACTGAAACTGTAATAGAAACTGAAATTATTTCAAAACTTAAACTTGAACTGAAATAGAAATTACGAACCCAAAACTGAATAAAAACGGAAACTGTAATTTTTTTAAAAACTGAAATATCACTGGTTATAACTAGGCCTACTAGTTAGTAACTACAGTAGTTAAAAGTGCCCATCACTGAATAAATGCTCTCATACAGAACCTACGTACATAATGCATTTCTACACGCGTGTATATATATATATATATATATATATATATATATATATATATATATATATATATATATATATTAGGGTGTTTTTATGATGCACATGATTTTTTTAACTTAAAGATCTTTTAACGGCCAGGTCGAATTATCATGCCAATTAGTGTATAAACGCCATATCCGAAATTATATCGCGATAGCTGAACATTTAGGACTGGCGCGAGGCGACCGAAATTAGGAACCCCGTGAACTGTCTCGGTTTGGCCAAAATTTTAGACGTTACGATGTCTGTTCTTCGTGTTTTCGATCTTCAACATAATTATAGTAATTAATTAAGCTTTTCGCTCTTCGGTTTCAGACTTCCTTGAAATACATTTTTTTAGGTTTTTCCATTCCTCGTGAAGGAGTTTCACAAGGAATGGAAAAACCTCAAAAAATGTATTTCAAGGATGTCTGAAACCGAAGAGCGAAAGCGCGATGCTTTCAAGGATTCAATGCAGGATCTCTTTGATATTGCACATCAAGATGCCATGACTATAATCAAGATAGAAGAGGATCGGCAATTTTTGAAAGCACAGCGTGAGAAAGGACGACGTGGTTCTATGGCAGGCATTGACGTCAAACTTGCAAAGCAAGAAGAGAGAGCGAGGGCAAGATCAGCAGCAGCTGCAGAGCGTGAGGAACGATATGGTGCAAGCATGGTGGTAGCGATGGAGGTTTCTCTGTTGGCAACATCATCTGAGGAAGAGGCGTCATCAAACAGCTCAGAAAGAGAACCAGAACCTTCAACGTCAGCTGGACCACCAAAGCGGCGAAAGGGAACAATCTCTGTAGTTACCCGTGATGTTGCAGCAGCTCTAGATCGTACCAAAACCAGCAGCAGGAATGCCTCTCACATTTTCTCTGCTCTCGCTGCATCCAATCTATATGCAGCACCAGCTGGTGAGCTGATCATCAGTCCTTCTGCTATCCTTCGAGCAAGGAAGGATAACCGTGCAGCCCTAGCAGCTGAGATTCGTGAATCTTTCGATCCGAAGGTTCCCCTTACTATCCACTGGGACGGCAAGATCATGCCAGATTTTACAGAAACTGGACGAGTGTGCGTTGATCGTCTTCCAATAATGGTATCTGGTAAGGATGTGACCAAACTATCGGCCATCTCCAAACTCCAATCCGGGACTGCTGCCTTCGTGGCAGATGAGTGTTTGGCCGAGATCAGAAGTTGGGGATTGGAAGACAGAATAGTGGCCATGTGTTTCGACACAACGGCGAGTAACACGGGTTGCAAGGGCGGCGTATGCATCAAGCTGGAAACGGAATTAGGGAAAGACCTCTTGAACCTTTCCTGTTGACATCATGTTTCTGAAATTGTTCTGGAAAAGGTATTTTCACTGCATGATTCTGTAAGGTCTCCAAACTTGGAACTCTTCAGTCATTTCCGTGACTTCTGGCCGCAAATCGATCAGACCAAGTATCGCACAGCAATGGAGGATAAAGACGCAGCACAAAGAGTCAAAGAAATTCGAGGGAATGTCATCACGTTCGCACTGCAGCAACTGAATGCTGAATACCACAGAGACGACTACGAAGAGCTACTAGAACTAACAGTCATTTTCTAGGAGGAATTCCACCGAAAGGAATAAAGTTCAGGTACCCAGGGGCATTTCACCGCGCGCGTTGGATGGCACGGGCGGTCTATGCAATCAAGATGTGGCTTTTCAGAGATCAGTTTCCCATTCAAGAACACCAGAGGGCATCTCGACAATCTTACTCTCAAAAGATGTGGAATCATCTACTTCGAGTTTCACTTTTTGTGATCACAACCTACGTGGAGTACTGGTTCACCTGTTACAGTACATCACCCAATGAAGCCCCAAGGAACGATCTTCAATTCTTGAAGGCAATCCATACTTACCCAGACAAGGAAGTCTCACAGGTCGCCCTAACTGCATTTTCCCGACACCTTTGGTATTTGTCGGAGACCTTGGTTGGCCTCAGCCTTTTTGACGATTCAATCACCTTCGACGAAAAACAGCGCATGGTCTATAACATGCACACCAATCAGGGATCCGACGAACCTCCAAAGAGGCTTCCTCCTATGCATGATCCATCTACAAAAGCGCTATCCGATTTTTTTACCACTTCTACCATCAAACTTTTCCAGCTCCTCAAATTCGATTACGCTTTTCTTGATCGAGATCCGCAACAATGGGAGTCAGAGCATTCGTTCAATGAGGCGAAAGACATCATATCCGCCCTAAGAGTGACGAACGATTTAGCGGAGAGAGGAGTGGCTCTAATGCAGTCCTTCAATGAAGCCCTGGTTCGAAATGAGGAAGAAAAACAATTTGTTCTTCAAATGGTTGAATACCATCGAAATAGATTCCCAAAAGCACAAAGGGACTAAGTAATGACAAATAACTGAAGGTTCTTGGTTTGCTTTTGCCTTATTTTTTATGTTTAAGTGTTGAAATTGTTTGGATCTTCGAGAATTACAATGTATGACATTGTTTTCTAAGTGGTAATTTTTCCCGGGCTTTGCGCCAGTTCTAAATCTCTTTTGATTTTCATCTAATTTGGCAAATGTTAATGTTTCTTAAGGTGGAACACAAAAACAACCTGGCAGATATTAATTTCGAAACTTCAAATTATAGATACACCCTAATATATATATATATATATATATATATATATATATATATATATATATATATATATATCAAATCATTTTATTGCATCTCAATAGACGTAATGACAACCAAAATTTCAAAAACAATTAAAACAAGAATTATTCGCAGGTCACGCCTGTTGAGGAAAAATTTAATTACCTCCGCTCTTAAAATTATTGTTTATGCCTTCGTCCCATACTGAAATTGGGTACAATGCCCACATACCTAATTAAGGTTATTATTATTCATATAAATTTAATATATGTTAAGAAATATTTCATTTGTTAAAAGATTTTGCAGCACGTGTTTTCCCTGACGCAAGGCGAACAGAATTAACGCATTGTGCATATTATAATTGTTACAGATCAGATACCTTCCACACATGTATGGATAAGGTAGCAAAAACTTCTTATTGTACATTGGTGTGGGGAGATGGTTAATTGGTAACATCACAGTAGAAATAATTGGTAACATGCTGGCACGAAGATCAGAAGGACGCGGGTTCGATACCCGCTAGCACCATAAGGTTGACTCAGCGGCCTTCATTCCGTTGGTGGCAATTGCAAACTGAGAAGTACACAGATGAGCGCCTGCCTTGCCTGGCTGCAGCTGTACAGTTAAATTCGACTCATGTTAACTTGTTATCGTCTGTTACTACAATATTGTGTAATCTTACTGCATACTTGTCAGCTTCAATTAATAAACGAAGATTATTATTATTATTGCGCTATAGAATCAGAGAGGATTTTGCATCATTTCTACATGGTAACAACTTAGTGTTCTGATAAATCAAGTGATGTGGATAGTGTGGTGGGGGAACAAATGTCATTAACTGAGAGTGATGAAATTGTTGCACCTGAGATTTTGAAATCTTCAGTACTTAGTGAAATAGTTTCACCCACTGGTAAGTTTGAAAGTTGAATAATCACCTGCTGAATTAGGTTCAGATGATGACGATATCAGTAGGCCTACTGTTGAAAATTTGAGATCAGCTAGTTCAATGGGTTACACAATTTGGTATACCCCTGGTTGCAGTTACAGGTTTATTGAAAATACTACAGCCACTCCACCCTGATCTCCCCACTGATGCTAGAAGTCTGCTGAGCACACCAAGATCACACAATATCATTGAACTAGAGGGTGGTGGGCTCTATGTTCATTTGGGCATATAATATGGGGATTGCAGGCCTACATAAATCTGGGCACTTGAGCAATTTAAACACTGTCCAGCTGCACTTAATCTGGGTAATAGATGATAACAAGCTTATTCAAATGCTGTGTTTACCACACATGCAGGTCATCCAAATTATACTGACTTGGTTAAGTCCGTATTAGTTGGGCATTGAATCTTTTATTAACAGCAGTTTTGTTACTCTGCAAAATGCAATAAATGGTGAAAGCTAGGTCATCCACAATAATCTTTCAGTACAGCAGGTTCAGAAAGCTGTGCAATAATTTTTTGTATTACAGAGTAATGAGGGTATGTTGGTTTATGATTTTTGATTTGAATCACTAAACATGTGTTTTTTGATGTTTCTTGTTCAGGCAAAAAGTTAATCACCCTAGCCATGGAACTGAGATATGGGATGAAAGCCCTTCAGCAGCAAATCAGCACTTCATCAATAAGCTGCTAAATGGGCAATCAGTGGGTGCCAGACCAGTTCCTTCTAACTCTAAGCTGCCAGCCGGTGTATCATCTGAACCAGACCTTTGAGTGGCTTTGACCAACTGGCAGCGCTTGACAGAAAACTTTTGTGTTCGTCAGAGGACAGACAGCAGCTGGTGGGTAATATTTTCCATAAATTTAGTATCCGTATTAACAAGTCTCGGCTGAGCAATAATTTTCATGATTGTTACATTTTTGTGTGGGTTTTTTCTTTACAGTAACAGTATTTGAAGTCAGCCTTCGATTGTGAATTTAAAATAAAATAATGCCTCTAATTTATGCATTGCATTTGTCGGTATATAGCACCTGCTCCAGAACTATCTACTCAGGGTGCTTAGGTCATTTTGGTTTCTGTTAATTAGCACCATAGGCGCCAATTAATTGGGAGCCTTGGGTGCAAATGCACCCAGAGAGAAAGTTCAGTGGGTGTGTGGCACCCAGAAGAATTCCGACCTTAAATTCAAATTTTTACACCTAAGTAATCTCACAACTTGAGAAGTAAAACTGCAACACAAATACCCAACATTGCATGATCTCACAGTCACAGCCAGTACATAAATTATTTATTTATTTATTATTTAAAATAATGGGGAAGGGGTAAGGGAGGGGAGGGAAAAGATGTAGGGGAAGGGAGGAAGGACCCATGCACCGAGAGAAAAAAGCAAAAGTCGGTGCCTATGATTAGCACCGTGGGTGGAGCCTTAATATATGTAGCAGAAACATAAAAACTGTGATTGTGTTGTTAAGTTTTATTTTTCTAGGTTAATTATCTTGAGGTCATTGGTGGGAAGACTATCAATGTCACCTACTCAAGGCCTTCCTGTTTAATGATTTGGCTTAATTGCCTTAATTAAACTTTTGTTGGCAGCATGGCAAGCACAGCTTCAAATCACTGCAGTTAAAAGAAGTATGATATTTATATTGGCAAATTATTGTATTGTATTTATTATATTGTATTTAAGGATTTATTAAGCGCCACTCTCAGCACGACCTAATCCCAGTGCTAGGAACCATGAGGAAAAAGAACAGATTTAAGACAGCGGATAGAGGCAGCAAGACCCCCAATCAGAATCGTAGAACGAGTCACAGGGAAGAGGTCATTTCTTAGCAGGAGACCGATGCAGCAAAAGCACGATGCTGAGCCATGGCGGTCCTAGACCGGGGGAAAAGGTCAAGCCGATCCAAGGAGAGGAGAGGAATATGTTTTGGAAATATGTGTATTGTGTACCTCCAATATTTAAAAAAATGGGCATTGCAGCTGAAGAAAAACTTTTGTTTTGTCCTGTTGTGAAGTTTTGTGCAAAATTTGTCAAAGATGCAATATTGCATGCACCACACTCTGATAAAATGTGAAATTCCTGTTTGGTGGATCACAGTGTTAGCTGATATTGTTTGATTTCTTTAGTACTAATTAATTTAATCAGTATGGAATGGCCT
This sequence comes from Allolobophora icterica, assembly GCA_963556255.1. Classification (NCBI taxonomy): domain Eukaryota; kingdom Metazoa; phylum Annelida; class Clitellata; order Crassiclitellata; family Lumbricidae; genus Allolobophora; species Allolobophora icterica. The sequence continues at coordinate 11,821,239 of OY744610.1, forward strand.
CCCTCCTGAGCTGAGAATATTTCCTAAGTCTTCCTCTGACACCTTTTTTGACCGCTTGAAAACTGTTCTTTTTGGCCGTGCTGGAGTCGGGAGCGCCTCTGAGTAGTTCTCTTGAAGAGGCACTACCAGGTATATAAATCTATGAATGAATGAATGAATAATTCATATCACAAAGATCATTTATTGGCACTCATGCCTTTCATCAGGAATGTGAATGTGATGATGATCTGATATGTGAAATGATGTGTGTGATAATGTTGTTTGCTTTGCTTATTCACTAACTTTACATTTATTATGTTGTGCACAGATGCAGTCAGGGCAAACCGACCGACTCGCAATGCACCAAATACAGACATTGATAACAGTGGAATGGTTGCACACAGCAAGTGACCTCGGTGGTGGACGCCAAAGCCGAGGTTGAACCAAAGCGCAGATATCGTTGAATTTCAGCGACACAGAAGATCTTAATAATTCTGACACTATATAATAGATTACTGTATATTATTGCAACATTACGAACTATCATCTTGTATATAAAGATCACGAACATTATAATGACTAATGTAAATAACACGTACCCAGTGCTGGATTTAGACATTTGTAAGCTAAATAAACTAGGGCCTCACAATCCAAAAGGACCTAAAACATTCAGAAGTTTTTGTGGGCTTGTTTATTTTATGTGTGCTGTATACATTACACGTATGTAGAACCTTTTTAAAATGGCTTGTGTAGCAAATTCCATCTCGCCTGACTAAATGAATATTCATTTGAAAATAATTTGAATTTTTCACTTTAAATGCCTTGGTATTAAATAATTTAAAGGCATATATGTTTTCAAGTTTTGTGAGACCTTCTGATGTAATTTTTTAACAAGGGGCCTCCAAGCTTTCTATGGCTGAAGGCCTCGCCAAGTCTAAATCTGGCCAAAACAGGAGGGGATCCCTCGACTGAACCCAACTTCGCTGAGCGAGCATTGGAAAAATTCTACCTCCTGTTTCACTTTTGGGGTTAGATAGTCGGCCAGCAGGACACCTGTCTTGAACCACATATTAAAATTGCATATTATAATTATGTACTCGTTTTTATCAAACTGAAACTGAATAAAACATGCTTGCTTATTGATCATTCTTATGTGAACGAGAGCTGAAATCTACCTTTTCACAAATGTCTTAGTCACTTGCTTAGGATATCATGAAATCATTGAAGGGCCCTAATTTGTGACAGTGGACGAAAATTGACTTGGTAATAAAACAATCGGTTAGGGTACCGTGTGTGGGATGGTAACCAATTGTGGGGCATGGTCTGAGGTCCGAAACGCTGTGGATCGACGTGAATTAGCGACGTCGGATTGACGTCGGTAACACGTCTACAAACCCATCTGTATCCGACATCTGACCGACGTCTTGCCGCTCAGCGGCTGCTCATAGATCACGCGTGTTTTTCCGACGTCGGCCCGACATCGGTTTCCGACGTCAATCCGACGTCTTTAATACATGTCGGCCCGACATCGGTTTCCGACGTCAATCCGACGTCGGAAAAACACGCGTGATCTATGAGCAGCCGCTGAGCGGCAAGACGTCGGTCAGATGTGGGATACAGATGGGTTTGTAGACGTGTTACCGACGTCGGCCCAACGTGGGTGGTTATCTGGGTATGGATTGTCAAACGCTGAGAAGCGAAATGCATCATAATGGTAGCAAAAATCAATTTTATTGTTGGGGTCGCCACAACTATGGAAATATTGTCAAGGGGTCGCCGCACTAAAAAGGTTGAGAACCGCTGCAATAGACAGAAGACAGAAGGCGGCAAGACGTCTAGGCACTCATCCCTTGTCAGGTGGAGTGTGCCTCGCTTGGGATGTGACACTACTTGACACCAACGCTACTTCTCACCTAGCTCACACTTAGATCAGGGCAGGCGTAGCCGCCTATCTCGCAGCTGTATAATTTAAGATGGTCAAGTACGCCACCACCGCTGGTACCCTTGCCCTTTTGCGGTCAGAAGCTATCCATATAATACGTACGCCAAAAAATCATAATTTCAAACCTCTTTCACCTCGTACATTTTGTGGACCACTCCCCCATGCGTACTTACAACTAACCTTCACTACCCCCCATTACAAAAGTTAATTAGCTAAAGTCATCTACAAGACATTTATTTTACCGTTGGCTACTAAATATTTTTGTTAAACATCATATTTGCTAGCTAAAATTTGTTAACTGGTATGAAGAAATAAAATACTAACAAACCATTTAAAAAGTTTTAGCACTACATAAAATTGATAAAGCTGGGAATATACTATTAGTCAGTGATTTGGTTTTTAGTTCTGATCTTAATATTTCATTACTAGAAATTTATTTTGCGTACGTACACATTTTGTCGAGACCTCCCGCCATACGCACCCGTACGAAAATCGCCTAAGGCCGAACACCCTCCTCCACTCATTGCCTACGTAATATATGGATGGCCCCTCACCTTGCACACCAGTGGCGCATGAAGCAAGAAATGACAGAATGTCTTCTCAGGACCGGAAAGCCTTACAACAGACGTGGCCCACTACTACTTGTTCCAGAAAATTTATGTGGCCGTTCAACGAGGATAAGCTATCTGCCTCTCCCAAATATTACCACCGTACTCTAAGCCGTCGCGAGATGGCGTTTCTGACAACAACAACAACAACAACAACAACAACAACAACAACAACGATAATGATAATTATAATAAGAAAGCAACTAAGCATTTTGGCCGACGCAAAATCTCGAAGTTTCGACTGTGCTGAAAATATATATTTCTCACTGTCTGTCACTCTGACAGACAGACAAACAGACAGATATAGTGACAGAGACAGAGAGGCTAAGAAAATACGTCTGCATATAGCAGCTAGGTAGTTTCCTTAATTATTGTATATATAGCAGAGGCATTCGAACTTGTTTTTATTGTGCAACCAGGTAAAAAAACGAATGTTGGCGTGCCAACAGCAAAGGTCAGATAAAAAAAACAACTGGCAAGCGTGAAGTGCAATTAGCGTAGAACCGTAGGTAGGCAAATTTAAAATAAACATATAATTTTAAGAATATAATCTTTTGAATTTTTGCGTTACCATTTAGCGACACCTGACGTGCCACTAGTGGTACGCGTGATACGCGTACCGTCGTTTGGAAACCGCTCGTATATAGCTTTATTTTTTAACGGTTGAAAAACATTAGGCCTATACTGAAAGGGGAGTTGATTCTTCCTAGGACCAAATGACATGAAGATTTAAAAACGAACCACAGACGAGGAAGAGATGACAGTGGACCATAGAAAGAGTTTGAAGAGTAACAGGATATCATGGAAGAATCAGTGAATGACTATTGTAGTGATGAAGACAAAAAGCACTTACTTCCTGAAGGTAAGTCTTCTGCTGATTCTGTGAAAACTATGAAGAGGGCAAAACACAATTCTGCAGACATAATCAACATAGCCCTGGCCAGTCTAAGACACCACACTGGGCTTAAGGAGACAGCGGAGATTGCTACTGCTGCCTGGATTGATGTTACTCAGTTCGACACTACTTTAGTGATTGATCACAATAAGGTGAGGAGAGCTCAGAAGAGAGTCGTGAAAGTTTGAAAACGAACGTCAGCAGAATGGCATCAGTTGTATTTTCTTTGATGGAGCGTCGTGATGAAACCAAGGTCATGTTGAAAGCAAAAGGGAATGGCGAAATGTATTCAGGTTTGGTGAAAGAAGAACACTATACAGTTTGCATGGGACCAGAAACCAGATATCTGTGGCATTTTGTTCCTGCTCAAGTAACTGAAAAGGTAAAACGTGGAAATAATTGCTGATAGACTTGTTGAGTGATTGAATGAAAAAAGAGCAGAGAAGGCTCTTCAAGCTATTTAAGGTGATTCCTGTAATGTAACCACTGGTTGTGTAGGCGAGTAATGCATCATGTCGGGGAGAAGCTGCAAAGGCAGCTCGTGTGGATTGTTCGTGATCTGCACACAGGAGAACTGCCACTGAGGCACCTAGTTAGAAGCCTTGATCTCTGTTAGATTCTGTAACTGAGCTAGACATCAATCCTGATTTTGCAAAAGTCTGTGTTGGCCCTGCTCTCCCTTAGCTCGGCGATGAAGTGATGAAAGACTTGAGCACAGATCAAAGCTATTGCTACAGGATTGTCAGTGCAATTTGTAATGAAGTTCTGCCAAAGGATCTGGTTCTGTTGGAGTTAGGAACTTAGGACCCGTGTGACTGTGTTCCACAGAGGGTGGCTCACAACAGCTCTGAGTTTCAAGAGTATTTGGATCTCAAAGCATAATCGAAAAGGATAGAATGTGAACAATTTGAGGATGATTGTGGAGTTCTGTGTTGGGGTGTAGGCCTATTTTGTGAACTGGTTCAATATATATACCAATCTTTTATTCACCAAATATGGTAGCACAAAACAAACGATACAGCATTCACTGGACAGCAGACCTGCCCGTACTATACTAATTCAACTACATAGTCCACATTTCCTTAATGCAAATTATACTATGTGCATAGGAGATCACACATAAAATTTACCACAGTGTTCCCTATATTTGGGCCTCTTCGAAAGAGTCTTGTTCATCTTAACATCCAGCAGTCCTTAATGTTAGATTCCTGCATGAAGTGCAGTATGTCCTCGACACTGCAGTGGCTGACCTTGAAGATCTTACAGATGGCATTGCTGTAGGTGTAGTTTACTGTGTTAAGTTCACTGTTACTGAGGCTCACAGCTTCCATTCCGTAAAGCAAGAATGGCTTGCAATAAGCACTAACAAGATGCAGTAATACTGGCTCAGTGAATTTGCAACATTTAGGGGCCTACTATACAGAGAGTTTAAAGATTTATAGAACTTGACTCTCATTTCATGCAAACTGACTTTTAATGACTTGGCAGAAACAAGAGAACAACCCAAGTATTTAAGATTGTCAACATAGTTAATTTGCACACTATTTACACTAATCATTTTACATGCAGTATGAAAAGAAGGGCCAATTCTCATCAGCTGAGATTTTGTTACATTTAATTTCATGTCAGTACTCTCTAATTCTTCCACACAAATGTCGACCATTGCTTGTATGTCACAGAGAGATGCGGACATCAAGATAAGGTCGTCAGAATACATAATGCATCCCAAAATAGCTCCCCAGTCCGACATCGATGATTGGACCTACTCAGTTTCTCTATAATATCATTCACATACACAGCTAAAAGTATTGTTGAGAGGACACCACCCTGCCTAACTCCACAAATTAGATTGATCATATCAGACAACATGTTGTGCCATCCTGACACGTGCTGCACTCATGCTATACCAAATTATGAGGATGCAAAAAACTCACGAGGGACTAGGATCCATTAACTTGCTAAATAATGCATAGTGATTGACTTTATCAAAAGCTTTACACATGTCTAATGCACACAGGTTTACATTAGAGCCATGATTAGAAAAGTATTCAACTACTGATCCTACAGCAAGCAATGCATGAGAACAGTCCAACCCCTTTTTGAATCGAAACTGCAAGTCTGAAGTCAGCAAGTAGGTACCATACAGCTCCAACAAACACATTTCAAAGAGGTTAGACAGATTGGAACTCAGTGTGATTCCTTGATAGTTGTCAAGCTCACTATTGCCTAGGGTGATAAAGATAAATAGCAAATGGACACAAGGACCCAAGCATCTCCTTTTCCAGCTACAAGTGCTAAAAGAACAGGGTGAAGAGATGAAGATGATGGTCATGCCTACAGTGAAGAGATCTGCATGGTATGGTTTTAGCGAGTCTGTGCTGCAGGGAATGTTGTGCAGTGAGGAGGAACAGTAGAGAAGAGATGCATTGGAGAAGATACTGAAGATCAGAGGTGAACGCGATGATATGACACAGCTTGGAGATAGCAGTGTGAGATCCAGGAAAACACCAACCATCAACTCTGAGGCGACTACGCTCTTGCAACTGATTGACTGGAGCTCTGGATTCTCTGAGCCCATTTCAACCTGCTCCCTAGCAACAGCAGAGATCAAGGCTTCTTGTAGCAACCCAATGGTGGTTCCCGACTGGCCATCACACACCCAGTCTGTGGAAAGATGGGTGTAAATGACAACTGAGGCGGCTGCTCATGTGTACAGTCATGAGAGAAGGAAACACTACAAAGGTCAAATGGTAAGCCGAGAGCTCATATGGGCCGAAACAGAAGCTAGCAGGACAGAGTGAAGTGGTGCAGATGATTTGGTTGATTTGTACAATTCCATTAATTTGACCTCGTAAATGACATTCTCTATGACACTGTGTGGCAACAGATTTTGTTAAGTTCAATTGTACGTTCAAATCAATAGTATGTAATTATAACTAATTTGAGCTGTAAATTGAAGTAGCTAGGGCTCCTTATAAGCTGCTTCTGTAGCTAGATTTGCATGAAACATCCTAGAAGTAGTTTGCTACTAACGATGCTATATAAATTGTCGTAATTACAAATACAATTATAATTTTATGACTAGTAGTTTGTGAAGTTTGAACAAACATCATTTACCCGACACATTAATACACCCTACTCCACAAGTCATTTGGTCCTAGCAGGAATGAACTCCCCTTTCAGTTTATCTTAGGAAGAATAAACTCCCGAGTCATTTGGTCCTAGGAAGAATGAACTCCCCTTTCAGTTTATCCTAGGAAGAACAAACTCCCTGAGCCATTTGGTCCTAGGAAGAACGAACTCCCCTTTCAGTTATTCCTAGGAAGAATAAACTCCCGAGTCATTTGGTCCTAGGAAGAATGAACTCCCCTTTCACTTTATCCCAGGAAGAATGAACTCCCCGAGTCATTTGGTCCTAGGAAGAATGAACTCCCCTTTCAGTATACCCTAGAAAGAATGAACTCCCCGAGTCATTTGGTCCTAGGAAGAATGAACTCCCCATTCAGTTTATCCTAGGAGGAATAAACTCCCCAAGTCATTTGGTCCTAGGAAGAATGAACCCCCCTTTCAGTTTATCCTAGGAAGAATGAACTCCCCGAGTCATTTGGTCCTAGGAAGAATGAACTCCCCTTTCAGTTTATCCTAGGAAGAATAAACTCCCCGAGTTATTTGGTCCTAGGAAGAATGAACTCCCCTTTCAGTTTATCCTAGGAAGAATAAACTCCCCGAGTCATTTGGTCCTAGGAAGAATGAACTCCCCTTTCTGTTTATCCTAGGAAGAATAAACTCCCCGAGTCATTTGGTCCTAGGAAGAATGAACTCCCCTTTCAGTTTATCCTAGGAAGAACAAACTCCCCGAGTCATTTGGTCCTAGGAGGAACGAACTCCCCTTTCAGTTATTCCTAGGAAGAATAAACCCCCGAGTCATTTGGTCCTAGGAAGAATGAACTCCCCTTTCAGTTTATCCTAGGAAGAATGAACTCCCCGAGTCATTTGGTCCTAGGAAGAATCAACTCCCCGTTCACTTTGTCCTAGGAAGAATAAATTCCCGGAGTCATTTGGTCCTAGGAAGAATGAACTCCCCTTTCAGTATACCCTAGGAAGAATGAACTCCACGAGTCATTTGATCCTAGGAAGAATGAACTCCCCATTCAGTTTATCCTAGGAGGAATAAACTCCCGAGTCATTTGGTCCTAGGAAGAATGAACCCCCCTTTCAGTTTATCCTAGGAAGAATGAACTCCCCGAGTCATTTGGTCCTAGGAAGAATCAACTCCCCTTTCAGTATACCCCAGGAAGAATGAACTCCACGAGTCATTTGGTCCTAAGAAGAACGAACTCCCGATTCAGTTTATCCTAGGAGGAATAAACTCCCCGAGTCATTTGGTCCTAGGAAGAATGAACTCCCCTTTCAGTTTATCCTAGGAAGAATAAACTCACCGAGTCATTTGGTCCTAGGAAGAATGAACTCCCCTTTCTGTTTATCCTAGGAAGAATAAACTCCCCGAGTCATTTGGTCCTAGGAAGAATGAACTCCCCTTTCAGTTTATCCTAGGAAGAATAAACTCCCCGAGTCATTTGGTCCTAGGAAGAATGAACTCCCCTTTCAGTTTATCCTAGGAAGAACAAACTCCCCGAGTCATTTGGTCCTAGGAAGAACGAACTCCCGATTCAGTTTATCCTAGTAGGAATAAACTCCCCGAGTCATTTGGTCCTAGGAAGAATGAACTCCCCTTTCAGTTTATCCTAGGAAGAATAAACTCACCGAGTCATTTGGTCCTAGGAAGAATGAACTCCCCTTTCTGTTTATCCTAGGAAGAATAAACTCCCCGAGTCATTTGGTCCTAGGAAGAATGAACTACCCTTTCAGTTTATCCTAGGAAGAATAAACTCCCCGAGTAATTTGGTCCTAGGAAGAATGAACTCCCCTTTCAGTTTATCCTAGGAAGAATAAACTCACCGAGTCATTTGGTCCTAGGAAGAATGAACTCCCCTTTCTGTTTATCCTAGGAAGAATAAACTCCCCGAGTCATTTGGTCCTAGGAAGAATGAACTCCCCTTTCAGTTTATCCTAGGAAGAACAAACTCCCCGAGTCATTTGGTCCTAGGAGGAACGAACTCCCCTTTCAGTTATTCCTTGGAAGAATAAACCCCCGAGTCATTTGGTCCTAGGAAGAATGAACTCCCCTTTCAGTTTATCCTAGGAAGAATGAACTCCCCGAGTCATTTGGTCCTAGGAAGAATCAACTCCCCGTTCACTTTGTCCTAGGAAGAATAAATTCCCGGAGTCATTTGGTCCTAGGAAGAATGAACTCCCCTTTCAGTATACCCTAGGAAGAATGAACTCCACGAGTCATTTGATCCTAGGAAGAATGAACTCCCCATTCAGTTTATCCTAGGAGGAATAAACTCCCCGAGTCATTTGGTCCTAGGAAGAATGAACTCCCCTTTCAGTTTATCCTAGGAAGAATGAACTCCCCGAGTCATTTGGTCCTAATAAGAATGAACTCCCCTTTCTGTTTATCCTAGGAAGAATAAACTCCCCGAGTCATTTGGTCCTAGGAAGAATGAACTTCCCTTTCTGTTTATCCTAGGAGGAATAAACTCCCCGAGTCATTTGGTCCTAGGAAGAATGAACTCCCCTTTCAGTATACCCTAGGAAGAATGAACTCCCGAGTCATTTGGTCCTAGGAAGAATCAACTCCCCTTTCAGTATACCCTAGGAAGAATAAACTCCCCGAGTCATTTGGTCCTAGGAAGAATGAACTCCCCTTTCAGTTTATCCTAGGAAGAATGAACTCCCCGAGTCATTTGGTCCTAGGAAGAATGAACTCCCCGTTCACTTTGTCCTAGGAAGAATAAACCACCCGAGTCATTTGGTCCTAGGAAGAATCAACTCCCCTTTCAGTTTATCCTAGGAAGAATAAACTCCCCGAGTCATTTGGTCCTAGGAAGAATGAACTCCCGTTCACTATGTCCTAGGAAGAATAAACTCCCCGAGTCATTTGGTCCTAGGAAGAATGAACTCTCCTTTCAGTTTATCCTAGGAAGAATGAACTCCCCGAGTCATTTGGTCCTAATAAGAATGAACTCCCCTTTCAGTTTATCCTAGGAAGAATAAACTCCCCGAGTCATTTGGTCCTAGGAAGAATGAACTCCCCTTTCTGTTTATCCTAGGAGGAATAAACTCCCCGAGTCATTTGGTCCTAGGAAGAATGAACTCCCCTTTCAGTATACCCTAGGAAATGAACTCCCCTTTCAGTTTATCCTAGGAAGAATGAACTCCCCGAGTCATTTGGTCCTAGGAAGAATGAACTCCCCGTTCACTTTGTCCTAGGAAGAATAAACTACCCGAGTCATTTGGTCCTAGGAAGAATCAACTCCCCTTTCAGTTTATCCTAGGAAGAATAAACTCCCCGAGTCATTTGGTCCTAGGAAGAATGAACTCCCCGTTCACTTTGTCCTAGGAAGAATAAACTCCCCGAGTCATTTGGTCCTAGGAAGAATGAACTCTCCTTTCAGTTTACCCTAGGAAGAAGAAACTCCCGAGTCATTTAGTCCTACGAAGAATCAACTCCCCTTTCAGTATACCCCAGGAAGAATGAACTCCCCAAGTCACTTGGTCCTAGGAAGAATGAACTCCCCTTTCTGTTTATCCTAGGAAGAATAAACTCCCCGAGTCATTTGGTCCTAGGAAGAATGAACTCCCCTTTCTGTTTATCCTAGGAAGAATGGACTCCCCGAGTCATTTGGTCCTAGGAAGAATGAAATCCCCGTTCACTTTGTCCTAGGAAGAATAAACTCCCCGAGTCATTTGGTCCTAGGAAGAATGAACTCTCCTTTCAGTTTACCCTAGGAAGAAGAAACTCTCGAGTCATTTAGTCCTACGAAGAATCAACTCCCCTTTCAGTATACCCCAGGAAGAATGAACTCCCCGAGTCACTTGGTCCTAGGAAGAATGAACTCCCCTTTCAGTTTATCCTAGGAAGAATAAACTCCCCGAGTCATTTGGTCCTAGGAAGAATGAACTCCCCTTTCAGTATACCCTAGGAAGAATGAACTCCCCGAGTCATTTGGTCCTAGGAAGAATCAACTCCCCTTTCAGTATACCCTAGGAAGAATGAACTCCCCGAGTCATTTGGTCCTAGGAAGAATCAACTCCCCTTTCAGTATACCCTAGGAAGAATAAACTCCCCGAGTCATTTGGTCCTAGGAAGAATGAACTCCCCTTTCAGTTTATCCTAGGAAGAATGAACTCCCCGAGTCATTTGGTCCTAGGAAGAATGAACTCCCCGTTCACTTTGTCCTAGGAAGAATAAACTACCCGAGTCATTTGGTCCTAGGAAGAATCAACTCCCCTTTCAGTTTATCCTAGGAAGAATAAACTCCCCGAGTCATTTGGTCCTAGGAAGAATGAACTCCCCTATCTGTTTATCCTAGGAAGAATAAACTCCCCGAGTCATTTGGTCCTAGGAAGAATGAACTCCCCTTTCTGTTTATCCTAGGAAGAATGAACTCCCCGAGTCAATTGGTCCTAGGAAGAATCAACTCCCCGTTCACTTTGTCCTAGGAAGAATAAATTCCCGGAGTCATTTGGTCCTAGGAAGAGTGAACTCTCCTTTCAGTTTACTCTAGGAAGAAGAAACTCCCGAGTCATTTGGTCCTACGAAGAATCAACTCCCCTTTCAGTATACCCCAGGAAGAATGAACTCCCCGAGTCATTTGGTCCTAGGAAGAATCAACTCCCCTTTCAGTTTATCCTAGGAAGAATAAACTCCCCGAGTCATTTGGTCCTAGGAAGAATGAACTCCCCTTTCTGTTTATCCTAGGAGGAATAAACTCCCCGAGTCATTTGGTCCTAGGAAGAATGAACTCCCCTTTCAGTATACTCTAGGAAGAATGAACTCCCCGAGTCATTTGGTCCTAGGAAGAATCAACTCCCCTTTCAGTATACCCCAGGAAGAATAAACTCCCCGAGTCATTTGGTCCTAGGAAGAATGAACTCCCCTTTCAGTTTATCCTAGGAAGAATGAACTCCCCGAGTTATTTGGTCCTAGGAAGAATGAACTCCCCTTTCAGTTTATCCTAGGAAGAATGAACTCCCCGAGTCATTTGGTCCTAGGAAGAATCAACTCCCCGTTCACTTTGTCCTAGGAAGAATAAATTCCCGGAGTCATTTGGTCCTAGGAAGAATGAACTCCCCTTTCAGTATACCCTAGGAAGAATGAACTCCACGAGTCATTTGATCCTAGGAAGAATGAACTCCCCATTCAGTTTATCCTAGGAGGAATAAACTCCCCGAGTCATTTGGTCCTAGGAAGAATGAACTCCCCTTTCAGTTTATCCTAGGAAGAATGAACTCCCCGAGTCATTTGGTCCTAATAAGAATGAACTCCCCTTTCTGTTTATCCTAGGAAGAATAAACTCCCCGAGTCATTTGGTCCTAGGAAGAATGAACTTCCCTTTCTGTTTATCCTAGGAGGAATAAACTCCCCGAGTCATTTGGTCCTAGGAAGAATGAACTCCCCTTTCAGTATACCCTAGGAAGAATGAACTCCCGAGTCATTTGGTCCTAGGAAGAATCAACTCCCCTTTCAGTATACCCTAGGAAGAATAAACTCCCCGAGTCATTTGGTCCTAGGAAGAATGAACTCCCCTTTCAGTTTATCCTAGGAAGAATGAACTCCCCGAGTCATTTGGTCCTAGGAAGAATGAACTCCCCGTTCACTTTGTCCTAGGAAGAATAAACCACCCGAGTCATTTGGTCCTAGGAAGAATCAACTCCCCTTTCAGTTTATCCTAGGAAGAATAAACTCCCCGAGTCATTTGGTCCTAGGAAGAATGAACTCCCGTTCACTATGTCCTAGGAAGAATAAACTCCCCGAGTCATTTGGTCCTAGGAAGAATGAACTCTCCTTTCAGTTTATCCTAGGAAGAATGAACTCCCCGAGTCATTTGGTCCTAATAAGAATGAACTCCCCTTTCAGTTTATCCTAGGAAGAATAAACTCCCCGAGTCATTTGGTCCTAGGAAGAATGAACTCCCCTTTCTGTTTATCCTAGGAGGAATAAACTCCCCGAGTCATTTGGTCCTAGGAAGAATGAACTCCCCTTTCAGTATACCCTAGGAAATGAACTCCCCTTTCAGTTTATCCTAGGAAGAATGAACTCCCCGAGTCATTTGGTCCTAGGAAGAATGAACTCCCCGTTCACTTTGTCCTAGGAAGAATAAACTACCCGAGTCATTTGGTCCTAGGAAGAATCAACTCCCCTTTCAGTTTATCCTAGGAAGAATAAACTCCCCGAGTCATTTGGTCCTAGGAAGAATGAACTCCCCGTTCACTTTGTCCTAGGAAGAATAAACTCCCCGAGTCATTTGGTCCTAGGAAGAATGAACTCTCCTTTCAGTTTACCCTAGGAAGAAGAAACTCCCGAGTCATTTAGTCCTACGAAGAATCAACTCCCCTTTCAGTATACCCCAGGAAGAATGAACTCCCCAAGTCACTTGGTCCTAGGAAGAATGAACTCCCCTTTCTGTTTATCCTAGGAAGAATAAACTCCCCGAGTCATTTGGTCCTAGGAAGAATGAACTCCCCTTTCTGTTTATCCTAGGAAGAATGGACTCCCCGAGTCATTTGGTCCTAGGAAGAATGAAATCCCCGTTCACTTTGTCCTAGGAAGAATAAACTCCCCGAGTCATTTGGTCCTAGGAAGAATGAACTCTCCTTTCAGTTTACCCTAGGAAGAAGAAACTCCCGAGTCATTTAGTCCTACGAAGAATCAACTCCCCTTTCAGTATACCCCAGGAAGAATGAACTCCCCGAGTCACTTGGTCCTAGGAAGAATGAACTCCCCTTTCAGTTTATCCTAGGAAGAATAAACTCCCCGAGTCATTTGGTCCTAGGAAGAATGAACTCCCCTTTCAGTATACCCTAGGAAGAATGAACTCCCCGAGTCATTTGGTCCTAGGAAGAATCAACTCCCCTTTCAGTATACCCTAGGAAGAATGAACTCCCCGAGTCATTTGGTCCTAGGAAGAATCAACTCCCCTTTCAGTATACCCTAGGAAGAATAAACTCCCCGAGTCATTTGGTCCTAGGAAGAATGAACTCCCCTTTCAGTTTATCCTAGGAAGAATGAACTCCCCGAGTCATTTGGTCCTAGGAAGAATGAACTCCCCGTTCACTTTGTCCTAGGAAGAATAAACTACCCGAGTCATTTGGTCCTAGGAAGAATCAACTCCCCTTTCAGTTTATCCTAGGAAGAATAAACTCCCCGAGTCATTTGGTCCTAGGAAGAATGAACTCCCCTATCTGTTTATCCTAGGAAGAATAAACTCCCCGAGTCATTTGGTCCTAGGAAGAATGAACTCCCCTTTCTGTTTATCCTAGGAAGAATGAACTCCCCGAGTCATTTGGTCCTAGGAAGAATCAACTCCCCGTTCACTTTGTCCTAGGAAGAATAAATTCCCGGAGTCATTTGGTCCTAGGAAGAGTGAACTCTCCTTTCAGTTTACTCTAGGAAGAAGAAACTCCCGAGTCATTTGGTCCTACGAAGAATCAACTCCCCTTTCAGTATACCCCAGGAAGAATGAACTCCCCGAGTCATTTGGTCCTAGGAAGAATCAACTCCCCTTTCAGTTTATCCTAGGAAGAATAAACTCCCCGAGTCATTTGGTCCTAGGAAGAATGAACTCCCCTTTCTGTTTATCCTAGGAGGAATAAACTCCCCGAGTCATTTGGTCCTAGGAAGAATGAACTCCCCTTTCAGTATACTCTAGGAAGAATGAACTCCCCGAGTCATTTGGTCCTAGGAAGAATCAACTCCCCTTTCAGTATACCCCAGGAAGAATAAACTCCCCGAGTCATTTGGTCCTAGGAAGAATGAACTCCCCTTTCAGTTTATCCTAGGAAGAATGAACTCCCCGAGTTATTTGGTCCTAGGAAGAATGAACTCCCCGTTCACTTTATCCTAGGAAGAATAAACTCCCCGAGTCATTTGGTCCTAGGAAGAATGAACTCCCCTTTCAGTATACCCCAGGAAGAATGAACTCCCCGAGTCATTTGGTCCTAGGAAGAATCAACTCCCCTTTCAGTATACCATAGGAAGAATGATCTAACGAGTCATTTGGTCCTAGGAAGAATGAACTCCCCTTTCAGTTTATCCTAGGAAGAATAAACTCCCCGAGTCATTTGGTCCTAGGAAGAATGAACTCTCCTTTCACTTTATCCTAGGAAGAATAAACTCCCATAGTCATTTGGTCCTAGGAAGAATGAACTCCCCGAGTCATTTGGTCCTAGGAAGAATCAACTCCCCTTTCAGTTTATCCTAGGAGGAATAAACTCCCAGAGTCATTTGGTCCTAGGAAGAATGAACTCCCCTTTCAGTTTATCCTAGGAAGAATGATCTCCCCGAGTCATTTGGTCCTTGGAAGAATCAACTCCCCTTTCAGTTTATCCTAGGAAGAATGAACTCCCCGAGTCATATGGTCCTAGGAAGAATGAACTCCCCTTTCAGTTTATCCTAGGAAGAATGAACTCCCCGAGTCATTTGGTCCTAGGAAGAATGAACTCCCCTTTCAGTTTATCCTAGGAAGAATAAACTCCACGAGTCATTTGGTCCTAGGAAGAATGAACTCCCCTTTCAGTTTATCCTAGGAAGAATAAACTCCCGAGTCATTTGGTCCTAGGAAGAATCAACTCCCCTTTCAGTTTATCCTAGGAAGAATAAACTCCCCGAGTCATTTGGTCCTAGGAAGAATTAACTCCCCTTTCAGTTTATCCTAGTAAGAATTAACTCCACTGGAGTGTTTATTCACCAGCAGGAGTGCTTTTGTCCTAGTAACAATACACTCCACTGTTCAATTGGTCCTAGTAAGAATTAACTCCCGAGTCAATATATCCTAGGATAAATAGACCCGGGAGTGTTTAAAAGGGGGAGTCTATTCAGCCTACTACACCGGCACGTAGGCCTTCTGAGATGCAAATCCTGGTTGCGCTAACACCAGTGGATATTGTATCCTATGCGGCTCTGACGCAGGGCTGGTTTAACCGCTAGGCGAACTAGGCGGCCGCCTAGGGCGGCACATTTCTGGAGTGGCAGAAAGCTACATAAAGAAATATATTTTTAAACATTTCAAGCCGTTTGCAACCATTTAGTAATAGGTCTATAGATATGAAATATGCGTCACAGACTCATAGACCCCCAGCTGTACCATAGGTTTAGGCCTACTGGGTTTTTACTAAGTTCCAAGAAAAAACTATGGAACATCGCTTGTACTTCGAGCAAGCTTTGCAACATGGAGAATTCTTACTGATGCAGTTGATCTGCAGTTGTGAACAATTACTGCAAGCCATTTCAAGACGAGTTGCAAGGTGTACATCGCCACAGGATGTACTAAACTTTTTATTGAGAAATAAACTAACAGATAGTGTCCAAAACATTGTTATTGCTCTGCGAATCTTATTATTATTACTATTATTATTATTATTATTATTATTATTATTATTATTATTATTATTATTATTATTATTATTATTATTATTATTATTATTATTATTATTATTATTATTATTATTATTATATTTATTATTATTATCATTATCATTATTATTGTATTTAACAATGATGATTTAATTATCTGAAGCGCCATCTTAGCGTCACTCAGACAGGGGTGGCAGTGTCCTGGAAAGGCAAATGGCATTTCCACGTTGCAGGGCCACTGAAATCCGTTGGAACAAATATGATGTCTCCAGTGGATCGTGCGTTGAGTCCGATATCCGGCTTCCCAGCTCCACGACGAACTGTAGGCCTTCACCGCTCCAAGATCCGCCCGTCTCCAAAGCGATCGCCACAAAGGTATGGGTGTTAGTGATGGTTGCGTATTTCGCCCTCTTGATCAGAACTGCATGTTCCGCGGCTTCGCCAGCTCCGATGGATGTGTGGGCAAGGTGGGAGGTGGCGTAGGTATCGGGCACTGTCACGTCCCATGTCAGGCATCGTCCGCGTGACCAAGGAATCAGCGTGACACCGTCTGGTCGTTTTCCATTTCCTCTTGAGAGGCCGAGAGGCTCTTTCTGAGCAGGGATTTTCGCTCTGCTCAGCGCTCTCCAGATCACATCGTTGAGCATAGCGTGCCGCTGTTGTTTCCCTCCTCCTCCTCTACACACCAGACCATGAAGCCCTCTTGCGTCGACATTTTCTCGGCAGTGGTGGCACAAGTGCGGCTCACAGAGTGCCGTGCCTAGCCTCACCCCGACTGCGATCCGTATCTCCTCGTCTGAGAGGCGAAGGCCCAAAGCAGTCACCGGAGGAGCTAGCATCCAGTCACCAGAATGAGGTGCTTGTGAAGCTAGCAGGCGAGCACGATCGCGAGGACAGCTGGTGGACTCGAGCAGGCCTGTCCGCGCCTTGTCTGTGTATCGGATATCCCACTCCTTTTGGCGATGAGTTGCTGTTCCTGTTGGTGGTTCTGCATCTGTCAGGGTCTTCCACGCGGTGAGTGCTGAATTGACCAGTTCGTATGGTATCTCAGTCGACTCTGTTGGTAAGATGCATGTCTGCAGTTCGGTTGTGCTAGCAGCAGAAGCCAGAAAGGCTGAAAGTGCCAGCGTAGATGCACAACGAACTCCCAGACCACCGTCTCTCACCGGCAAAGAAGCCTGGAGCCACCGGTCATCGTCAAGGTTTACATTCAGGATGGTCGATATTATTATTAATATTCTTTATTGAAAAACCAAAAGCGAACCGCACATTGGTGAACAAGTATAGAAAAAATATAAAACATAGAAGTAATAAGAAGATAATAATAATATATATATGAAAAAAAGAGTGTAAATTTAACAAAAAATAAAAATTTCTAAGCTAACAACTATACATCAAAAGCATCATAATTGTAGAGAAATTTAAAACTATATCTATTATCTAAAATGGCTGGCAGTTTTACTAATTAAACAACATCAAAAAGCATCCTAATAATAAAGCTTTTTCTAACCAGATTATCAGAATGGGCTAAAGTAAGATTGTGGCCTCTAGGGCGCAACAGATATCCTGTTGATTTAATTTGAGGCAATAAATCATGAAGGACATGTCCACTAAAACTTCTTATGGCTAAGAAGAGACGGGTATCAGCTATTTGACAGAGTTGAGAATAGGAAGGGTTGTCTTCAGGTAAGTAATGTCCTCTCATTAGTTTTCTTATGATTGAAGATAGTTTATCCCGATCACTTTGAGTAGTAAAACCCCACCAGGCAGGAGAAGCATAAAGTATTCTAGAGAGGATGGTTGCTCTAACCACATCATAAAGGCAAGGTCCTTGTAGACCGTGAGCTACTAAGGTTCGAAGAGCATAATATGGAGCGGCGAGCCTGACTACAAATTCGGTTAACATGATTAGAAATATTTAAATTGTCAGATATAGTTACTCCTAAGATGGATAAATTGGAAACTCTAAGGAGTCCAGATGTGGATAAAGGAGCGTTTGTATTAGTAAACTTCCCTCTGGGTCTGTGTAAAATCATTTCATACGTTTTACTGTGATTTAATTTCAGGTTACAAGTTTTGGCCCAAGACTCAACATGCTCTAATTCAGAAGGGATGGATGAACTGTTAGAGGATGGAATTAAGAGATAACAATCATCAGCGTTCTTAATAAGAATATTTTCAGGATGTAAAGTTTTGAGTCTTGAAATGGAGACAATGAAATGTGTAGGACCTGAACTAGAGCCTTGAACTATGCTAGCATTAATTTTGATTAAACCCATTTACCGCCGCTATTAGAAATAGCCAGCGGATTAAGCTGTAACTGATACTAGGTCATCAATATGATGCCAATAAACTTCTGACAGTGCATTTTTATTGGAAATATATGTAGTGTCCTAGTTATAGGACGTTGCGTTTTCGCAACATCGGCGGGAAAGATGTATTTGTCTACTATAATGATGTTCTATTAGTTATCGATTGTGTTCGCGGTCATTTCAATAGAAATGTTTGTGCATGCTGTAAACTGAATCAAGTTCAATGTCACTTCATTGTTTCCATGGTATTGAGCAAGGCACTTGACGTGCATGCGATACACGTGTAGTACGTGGTTCTGTGGCACAACCGACAACGCAGTCGACGACCATCTTAGTTCTTGGCAATGATGTGCAATGCTGTGCATCTTAGACGTAGACTCTGGGAGGGAAGCCGGGACATGTGTTCCACAATAATTGGGGTGGACTGTACAATGCAACAAGTGTAGAATGAAGAACCAAATACCCCCGCCCCTATTTTGGACAAGTGTACGCCAGTGCTGTGCATAGGCCTACAGTGTACTCTGTGTTATCAGGCTACACACCTCGTCATCCCAAAATTCTTAAAATACTCGTGTTTGCTTATCACCTGTGTGATAAACGGCCACATCTTTATCTTCTCCTTGTTGACAGGGATCAATGTAAATTTTGGTTCTTGGCATTGCCAATTCTCTTTCGTTGGCTTAGAAACTTAGGCGGCTTTGAAGGTAGTCGTTGCTTCTTGGCCGGCAAGGGCGTTCAATCCACTGACTCTTCCATCGGCGTAGGAGTATCGGACACGAGATCAGTCTGCCGCCTGGAAGACTTTGAAGATATTCTGGAGCTGTGTCCTTCGAATAAGCATGCTGCAGTGGTTCGTCTGACCTTTCCGCAAGCTGCTGCCTGGAAGACTTGTACCTTACAGACACCCGTGGCGTTTTTCTTGACTTCGATTGCGTTTCACGCGAGGTATGCCTAGTGGGCCGTGACCGTTGGTTTGACATTGATGCATCACTATGATGGACTTCCACATGCCCGGCAACGTCTTCTGGCATACATCGGTAGTCATGAGCTCATTGTCGTCAAAATGTTCGCTATCGCTTTGCTAATCAACTTAGGATGGGGACGGTGATATCATCTTCTTCAAATATCACTGGGACGGCCTCCCTCAAGCAATAGAACTTCTTCCTCAGCCTCCTCTGAAAAATTCGATGTGCATCTTTCAAAAGTATGCTCAATGAAGAGTGGCAGCACTGAGCACGCCATCATTTATGAATCACTAAACTGAAATTGTTGTAAGTAATCGTAAACTGACATAAGTTTATCTGCATCAATAGGTGTCACACTCTGCATATCGTTTTCCGCCGAAGTTGCGAAAACGCAACAATGTGTATATATCACATTCCGCCGAAGTTGCGAAAACGCAACATCAAAATTTCGGACAATGGGGTATCGGCATATAATGAGACATACTATTAATAAACAAATAATATTAAATACTCACCTAAGTACTTCAAAAGAGACAGGATCGCTTCTGGGAAATATAACGTCTTATGGCAGAAGAAAATTCTTGAACAAAACCACTAGTTAGACGTCAAAAACCACGAATTTTGCGCAACTCAAAAAAAATTCCAGACAACAGCAAAGAATATATTTTTGATACCAGCAGACGTAGTGAACACCCAGGAAGTAAGACAAAAAGAATTTGCGAGAATTTGTCGTCTCTTGATTTTTGTTCAAATTTCCAAACAGAGCGTTGCGTTTTCGCAACGTTGGCGGCAAATGGGTTAAAGTAGATAATTCATCCTGGAATTTAGTACAATGTTGTCGACCTTCTAAGAAATTAATTGACCAATTATAGACATTATCTGGAATTGGCAAACTGGTGAGAGATTCTGCTACATGAATATGCCTTATGGAATCAAATGCCTTGGAGAAATCTAAAGCGATCAAATGAACATGCTGGTTGGAACTTAGCATATGAGTGACATGATGAGTTAATGCTATTAAGGCAGCAGACGTGGAGCCAGTGGGGCGAAATGCAAATTGATCAGAGAAAGGTTGATTTAGAATAGGATTTATTAGAATAGGATAAAAGAAACGATTGACTAATAGCTTTTCCATAATACAACACAGGATGGGAGTTATAGAAATAGGTCTAAAATCTGCTTCAGAGAGAGGGTTTGCAACCTTAGGAACAGGAGAAATTCTACTTATTTTCCATTGGGGAGGAATGAATGAGTGAGCTAGAGAAAGATTAAAGAGATGAGCAACGGGTATTGCAAGACCAAATGCGGATTCCCTAAGGAACCAAGGGGGTAACCCATCCGGACCAATTGAGGTGCTTTTGATGCTACTAAGAAGGTGACTGATTTCGTAATCATTAAAAATATAATCCAACTGATTATATGCAGTTACCATAATAGACGCCGAAACGACCTATTAGAGGAAGCATAACCCCTAGAAATAAATATTAATGTAATATCAAGATCGATTAATGACAATAATTAATTCGCCAGGTGGCGAAAATAGCGCATCAACCAAAATTATCCAGTTCCTAGTTCAAATTGTTAATATGAATATCAACGCCATTATGAAGTAGGTGTTAGTCACATGGGGCGGTAAATTTGTGGAAACAGTCCAGAATTATATTAAAAATGTAAAAATGTCGTAACTAGGTATAGTGGTAGGGTTATTGTCAGGTAATCCTGGGTTTTAGCGTCGGAAATTATTTTCATTGAGACGTTCTAATACAATGAGGTATTAGGTCATGGGTAAACATGAACATTGATGAATGTACATCTCGTCCAGTCGCTAACAGTTCAACTGGGAGACAAACTTTGTTTTTACGCATGGTACCGACAACTGTCAGATTCTGAAGTAGAAGATGTTCAGCAAGTCCCACGTCTGTAAAGAAATTATCCATTGTGATATTTCTGCCGGTGTTGTATATGTAGGCTGCAAGATCTTTCACAACCCGAGCACCTTGGCCCTTTTCTGGAACATTTCCCTCCTTGCCTGTGTACACCTGAAATACAAAAAAGTACATTAGCTTTGGGAAAAAAGCTCTGAAAACAGCTCATAAAAACAGGCATTTTTAGGAACAAGCTACAAGAATGAAATGAGAATATGAGGAATAGATTGAGATCCACATGTATGCATAAAATATATGTATTCTGTACATACTTGCGCATTTCCACAATATGCTGTTTCGTTGTCACAAAGGATCCATAATTTTATTCCATATTTCGCCGGCTTAGATTTGATGTACATCCGGAACGGACACTTG
Source organism: Allolobophora icterica (assembly GCA_963556255.1). Classification (NCBI taxonomy): domain Eukaryota; kingdom Metazoa; phylum Annelida; class Clitellata; order Crassiclitellata; family Lumbricidae; genus Allolobophora; species Allolobophora icterica. Next base: position 11,842,721 of record OY744610.1, read on the forward strand.
CCCCTGAATGGGGAGAGTTGCTCATCAATTGTTGTAAAAGATGATAGTTCATAATACTTCCTGCAAGAAGCCGCAAAGTGTTCGAAAAGACTGCGAATCGCTGCTAACTTGTCAGTTGCACGTCTCTGTGTTCGGGTTGCTTTATCATCAAAACGTATATGACGTAGAATTGTTTTGAACCGATTGATGCCCATTGTTGCTCGGAAAACTGGTCTGCCCCACTTATCATCCCATAACTGCTCTAAGGGTTCGCGTCTTCCCTTCAAAACACCAATCAAAATGAGAAGACCTAGAAATGCCTTTGCTTCTGCCATATCAAAAAGATGAAGATCATCAAGTTTGTTCAGTCCTGTATAAACGACCGTCATCTCCTTATTTGTTGACTGAACAATGATATTCATGAATTCTTCATCACAGAATAGAAATACGGCACCATCAACTTTCTGTGGGACTGCGTGGTTTTTCGGCCCCGACTGTACGCGTACCACACTGACACTGCTCCCTGAACAGGAGCAGTGTCAGACCACACATTCCCGTCTCGAGAAGAATAAAGTCCGGAAGTATTTTCTTCAATGAAGCCACTACCACTGGCCACAGAATTGATAACATCCAACACAGTGTCCACGGGTTCGTGTTCATCAACGCTGTAAAGGTCCGTGTCATCATCGTCATGAGCATCTCCGGCTATGTCTATATCTTCATCTGACGGCTGTACATTTTGTACTTCCAACTGATCTTCTTGATCACTTGATGGCTCTCAACCATCACTCAAGTCAGATACGTCGTTTTCATTGTCTAACCACTCATTAATATGTTTCATCACCGCGCTATGCGAATAGGTCGCCATGTTTGCACTACTATTTGTTTACTTTCTCTGTCAAACACCAATACTGGTTCCCTGCTTCAAGAATGACGTACTAAATTGAATGAATCTGTTGAGCAGAAACATAGAATCAATGTCTTAGAAGTTAATACGCATGCATTGCATTGTTGAGGAAATATATAATAAGAAATATATGTGGGGGTCAAAAATACCCCCAGAGGTACTTCAGAGGGTTAAAATGGAGCTAGTGTTTTAAGTGGAGCTACAGCGTTTTCCACCACATATTGGAACTGTTGCATAATTATATTCGTTCAGCCTCCAAATGATTGTCCATCACTTGCTACCATTAGTTATTGCCTTGTATCAATGGTGTTGGATTCTTCTGTCTAAATGCAGGAGTCAGTGAAGACAAGTTATTAATGTTCTATGTGTGGTTGCAACTTCTGATGGCAGAATTTTTATGTTTCAGAAAGAAAAACTACAGAATCAACAACTCTCCTAGGACACCATTTTTGTAAATGTTTGATAGTCACTCAAAGGTGTTTTGGTAAACGTACGCTTTAGCGTACTTAATTATTTTCAGGGTTTCGAAAAAATGAATAGCGTAAATAATTATTTCATCCAGTTTCTCGTTTGAACTATGTTTTCATCAACCTTCCAGCTTCTAGTATAGTTTTAATATTACACGTTTTAATCGTTCATCGATCCAGCTTCCAGTTTTAGCTCATTTTCATCGCACATCCAGCTTCTATTTTAAGTTTTAATATGACACATTTTCATCGCTGATACAGCTTCTAGTTTGAGGTCTATTTTCTTCGCACATCCAGCCTCTAGTTTGAGGTCTATTTTCTTCGCACATCCAGCTTCCAGTTTGATTTCTATTTTCATCGCTCATCCAGCTTCCAATAATTAATTACGCTAAACGAACGTGGACATTTCGTCCAATAATTACGTTTACCGGTGTTTTAGTCATCTATAAAATGTTAAATTGATTAGGCCTACATGTAAAGCTCTGTAACATATCACAAGTTAATTTCTAAACAGTCTCAACATGACTCTAACGAAAGAAAAACCTCTTTAGCTTCTGTAGATTGGACTTCGTGATTCGAGTTACAATCAAGTTATAAAATCTTCAGCAATATGACACCTAGGCCTAATTCTGTAAAGTCATGAATACATATGTGTGACAAATAAAAATCCACTAACTGCATGTGTAATGGTGAAATTTTTATTGTTATTTCACATTATGTCACATACGTGATTTATGCATTTTAAATCGCTTATGTAAAATAAAATTTAAAACTTCACCATTAAACATTAAACATGCTATTTGAAGAAGCTTGTTTTTCATTGTTTTTCTGTAACAGCTGCACACTCCTGTTCTTCTTCAGGCAGATCCAGGAATTAAACGTTGCCATTCTTCCCTGTTTCTTCTCTTTGTCCAGTAAGTTCTCCATATCCTCGAATGTTTCCTTTATCAGTCAGTCCAACAGAACTTTCGCTCAACAGAATCTGCACTTATTGTTGTTCATAGTGACATAATATGCTAACGGACAAGGATAAGGTGACAGCATTCGCTTTCTTTTGACTTGTCTGCTGCTTTCGATAATGTTGATCATTTTCTTCTTCTTCATAGCATCAAGCAGTGATTTGGGATCTTTGGTGCTGCACTAAACTGGTTTGGTGATTATCTTAGTCCACACAATTAGTCATTGTGCGTAAATGGTAATTATTCATCTAGTACTTTGTTGGCATGCGATACTGCACAGAGTCTGTGCTTGGTCTTCTTTTGCTTACATTATATACCACAGCATTAGGAACACTGCTGGATAATCATTCGCTGGGATATCATTTCTGTGCGAATGATACTCAAATCTAAATTTCATTTGACAGTCTGTCATGTAACTCTTCTGTGCAGCTGGTGTCTGCTGTCTTTGATGAAAATTTTACATTCTTGAATGGGGACCAATAAAATCGTCCTTCACCCATCAAAGACTGATTTTCTGCTACTGGGCATTCCACTACAACTCATAAAATTTGATCGATGTAAGTCATTGAAACTCACTCAAGAAGCCAAATCTTGACACAAACCTCTGCCAAAACTACCGTCCAATCTCTAATCTATCATTTCTATCTAAAACCCTTGAACGCCTTGTCTCTCTTCAACTTCTTCCCTATCTGGAACAATCTGGGCTTCTACCTCCCTTTCAGTCAGGTTTTAGGGCTCACCACTCCACTGAAACTGCCCTCCTTTCCTTGCTTTCTGAAATTTATTCAGCTGTTGATAGGTCCGAACTCACCCTTCTGGCACTATATGATGTCTCTGCAGCCTTTGACATGGTGGACCACACCATTCTTCTACAGCGTCTTGAGACCTCTTGTGGTCTGAAGGGCCCCCCTCTCCAGTGGTTCCGGTCATACCTGTCTGATCGCACTCAGATGGTTATCTCTGGTGAATCTAGAACTCTGTGGGTCCCTATTAAACTCGGTGTTCCGCAGGGCTCTGTTCTGGGCCCTCTCCTCTTTATTTTGTACACGGCTGGTATCCCCTCTCTCTTCCCCATCCATGGGGCTTCAGGCCATCTCTTTGCTGACGATGTCCAGGCTTATGTCCATGGGCCTCCTTCCTCTCAACTTCTTCTTGTTCAGCGCATCGAAGCTCTTTCTCGTGATCTTCATACCTGGATGTCTTGCAATCGCCTCTCCCTCAATTCGTCAAAAACCCAGTTTATCTGGTTTGGCACTCCTCAGCAACTTAAAAAACTCGACTTTGCTGTGCTGTCTCAAAGGTTTCCGCTTTTCACTTTCTCGTCTAGCGTTCGTGATCTAGGAGTGACCCTTGACAATTCTCTCACCTTTACTGAACACATTTCCAAACTCACTCGCACTTCCTATTTTCACCTAAGGCGCCTTAGAGCTATCCGTCGCTCTCTGTCATCTCCAATTTTCACTTCAATTGTCCATGCATTTGTCTGCTCTAGACTTGACTACTGCAATTCCCTCCTCATTGGTCTTCCCAAAGTCCGTCTTGCTCCTCTTCAGTCCGTTCTCAATGCTGCTGCTAGATTAATTGCCCGTCTTCCTCGATTCTCTCATATCACCACCTTTATGGCAGAAGAACTCCACTGGCTCCCGCTTTCTGCCCGCATCCAATTTAAGGTCCTCATCCTTGTCTCTAAGGCTCAGCTTGGTTTCGCTCCAAAATATTTATGTGACTTATTTCATCGCCCTCACTCTGCGGCTTCTCTTCGTCCTCTTCGTTCATCTGACCGTTTGGACCTCCTCGTTCCCCGTGTCAGGACTTCACTGGCTCAATCTAGGTCGTTTGCTTCCATTGGCCCTGCTCTTTGGAATAGGCTTCCTCCGTTTGTTCGTTCTTCTATTCTCTCAGGTAGCGTCTCTTCCTCTTTTACCTTTCTTAAAACTTGCTTTTTCTCTCGGGGTCTATCGCACTGGGAGCGCTTCTGAATGGCCCTCCCGCTAGAAGCGCTTTATAAATATCCGAATACAATTGAAACTGGGTGACTCAATTGCTGAGCTCAGAGATGCTGCTCGTAACTTACGCGTTGTTTTCAATTCCACCACGTCTCTCACTGGCCATGTAAACAGCATTTGTAAGTCATTATGTCGTATCAAACATGTTGAAACTGCATAGATTTCATAACTCTGGGGCTAGACCATAGCTAATACATCCAAATGTGCATATATCACCCTCTGATTGACCTCCTCTTCAGCAAAGAATTAGTTTCACATTGGAGCTCATAGTTAGTAAAACTTTGAACCCTGGCCAGCCACAATACTTAAAATCAGTTCTTATTCCCTAGACTTATCGTTATTCAATGAGCTTATCTGATTTTTCTTGGTCAGCGAGTTTTTTGTCATTTTCTTCTCAATTTAAAACTTACCTCTTTCAAATTGCTTTAATTTAATTTATTAGTTTACAAAATTTAATATAGCGCTCCCCCAAGTTACATACTCAGAAGCGCTCTCAGCCCAACCACAGCAATCTAAACTGGACTTGAGTAACTTTGCTTTTCCACCATAATTATTCTGCTTCTCTGTCTTACGGACTGATATTCCTTATTTTGGCTTGGTTTTGGTGTGCCATCAGTTGACACCTTGTGCACTAGACACCTGCGCAATATAAGTCACTAATTAATTACAAGTACAATTCACTGGTTTTTTCGTTAAATCGAGATTAATTAAGAATCTCTCATGTTTTAGAATGCTTATTTTCCTATTGGTATTCTTCTCTTAATCTCGGCGCAGCATCAACAATCATCTGTTATTAAACCTTTAAGTTTTAACAAACTGGTAGATTTGCGCGATCTCTACACTGTCGATGACAATAGCCTAATTATTATTTTTCCTTCGTATACTTACCCGATCTCATAACTTTTGTTTTCTTTCTATTTGTCCGCATACTATATTTTTAGATATTTTATTCAGGGCATCCATTTACCCCTTCATTTCCACTCCCCAACCCTTACTCCGTCATCCATCTTAATTTCGATGTTGATGACACATTCTGCAACAGTCCTTAACGGCAGGAGCTCGACTCCTCTCTGCATGATACTCATTCCCTCCCGAGTATATTAGCCTTACTCCATCACTGGTGAAGTCTCCATCATCCTTCCACCTGAACTTTATCAAACCCAGGATTTGCATTCTTTCTGATAAATTCCAGCTTTTTGCATTGTTCGAATATTCCAAGCTCATATCCTCAGAGATGATATTGTTTTCGGACGGGGATTTCACTGGTTGACGAATGAAGAAGCCCTGTTATCTCTCCTGCTGAGAAGTAACATTGAGGGTTTAAGCAATACAATTTCGTAGCAGAAGGTTAATAAAGGAATTCCTGTAACTCTGCTTTGCCATTACTACTAACTAGTCACTCAGCTGCGAATGGAGAACGGTCATTCTACTGTAATGAGCATCAATAAAATTATTTTCTATATTTTAAAACATTTATATTGAGCTTTTTCTGTTATTTTTAGCAAGTATAAGAAGGTGACGTAGACCATTCTGTTAGAGCTTCGAAATTCAGTTGCAAAACGAGCTCTACATCTCATCAATCTTCATCAAGAACATTAGTGGATATTTTTGCTACAACTTTCGCTATATTCAACTGTTTCATCTTCGGTTAAAATCAGACTCAACAGTAGCATAAAGGTGTGCTATTACGCAAAGACTGATAGCTTCAGTATTTCGTCATAAAGGTTTTTCAGTATGACTAATTTTTTACTTTAGTCGGAAAATAACTCCCACTGACGGATGAAGCATGAAACCTCTTGTAAGCATCTGTCATGCAAACATAAATAAAGTCCTCAATAATGTGAGAAACTGGACACTGCTGGTTTTGAAAAGGCTATGACAACAGTTGCAGAAACTTTTTTCACAGACAACTGCTTTCAAGTGAATAATAAAACCTATGCTTATCAAAAGCCATACAAATCCAACATTTCTGTAGAATCTGGTGATGAACGTATCATTAGAAAGCCCCACAGATGTCAATTATTTCAGAAACCGTATGTCCAAGGTGATCATCTGGGTGCTCATCAAAAAGCCCATACTGGAGGAAACAGTAAAATTATCAAATCAGCGAATAGCCACATGGCGAATACGGGAACCCATATGGACGAAACGGAGTATAGGTGCAAGATATGTCAGAAGTTATTTGATTCGTGTAATAATCTGAGAAAGCACATCAGAATGCATACTGGACAGAAACCGTACAAATGTCAGTTATGTCAGAAATCATTTGCTCAACATACTGATCTGAAAACGCACTTGAGAACCCATAATGGAGAAAAACCATACAGGTGCAAGCTATGTCCGAAATCATTTAATGTTCGTGGTAATCTGAAAATGCACATGAGAACCCATGCTAACGAAAAACCATACAGGTGCCAGCTATGTCAGAAATCATTTATTAATAGTAGTAATCTGAAAACGCACATGAGAACCCATACTGGAGAAAAACCTTACAGGTGCCAGCTATGTCCGAAATCATTTAGTGTTCGTGGTAATCTGAAAATGCACACGAGAACCCATGCTAACGAAAAACCATACAGGTGCCAGCTATGTCAGAAATCATTTATTAATAGTAGTAATCTGAAAACGCACATGAGAACCCATACTGGAGAAAAACCATACTTGTGCAAGTTATGTCAAAAATCATTTGCTAGACATGATTGTCTGAAAATGCACTTGAGAACCCATTCTGGAGAAAAACCATACTGGTGTCGGTTATGTCAGAAATCATTTGCTAATAATAGTTCTCTGAAAACGCACTTGAGAACCCATACTGGAGAAAAACCATACACGTGCGAGTTATGTCAGAAATCATTTGGTAATCATCATCATCTGAAAATGCACTTGAGAACCCACACAGGTGAAAAACCATACAGATGCCAGATATGTCAGAAATCATTTGCTCATTGTAGTCATATGAATGCGCACATGAGAACCCATTCTGACGAAAAACCATACAGATGCCAGCTATGTCAGAAATCATTTAATGAAGGTAGTAATCTGAACTCATACTGGAGAAACACCATACAGGTGTCAGATCTGTCAGAGAACATCTGCTAATCATAGTGATCTGAAAAAGCACATGAGAACCCATACTGGTGAAAGACCACACAGGTGCCAGATATGTGAGAAAACATTTGCTCAGGGTAGTAATCTGGAAACCCTTTTGAGAGCACACACTGGATTTGCACATTCTTTACCGAAAATTAGAGATGGAGCAAGTCTGTGTATTAGCAAACTGGCATTTTCTGTGGAGGGAAACTCGTCTTTGTCAAAATCTTTTGGATGTGGTATATGTGACGAGTTGCTTGAAGTAGAAGAGGAATTTCTAGAGCATTGTTTTAGTCATCGATTTTCTCCACCTGACGACTTAGTTGTGGTCATGTTTGAAAACAATTATTGCAATGTGTGGTAAAAAAAAGATGCTATTGAAGTGCTGGGATATATACTTACATGAATAGGTGCTTTGTAACACTATTTCAGTAGGCATTCTGATGTAGAGAATCCAGGGGTTCCTCCTTATTGAACCACATATCTTTCTCTCAAAATTGTAAGACTGTAAAATTCCTGTAGTATATCAAAATGAAATTTAATGCTACAGGCCTTTTTGGTAAGGATGCAGTAAAGTCTTTCATTCTGGGTTCCACTAACTGACAATGTTATTGTTAAATATTAAATATCACTGCACAAATATTTCTGCTGGGCTAGCTATGTAACAATGTTGTTTATCTGTACATCATTTTGTGAGACTATTTTAGACTAGTGTCGTTGCATTCATGAAGTATTTATTTTAAAAAATAACTAGCTTTTTCTACTTAGATTAAGTTTTGGACGTTATTTCTGGCCATTACGAAAGACAAATGTGTAAACAAGATTGTCTTGTATCCTGAATATTTGGTGTGTTCTTGTCTGTTGTGATTTTTGTGCTACACTTAATTCTTTTCTCAACCTTTAAATACAGCTTATTTTTATAGGTAGCACACACAAAATTTCCATGGAACGCTTCTATATTGAATTACGTTTCTGAGCGCTAAGGAATTCAGAGCTTACGATCAGGCAGCGGTAATGTTTAGCATGTAAATGCGCTATATTAAGTGTTTTGGAAGATATATAGGCCTACATAAACGATGTTGGAAACCTCTCGTGTCCTGTGTAACAGTTATTATATTCATATATGAATTCGGTATTTCTCTTTTGTAAAAATGCACAGTTACAAGAACTTACGTGATCTTTGCATGGGTTCTATCATAGATATTTGTTGTGTTGTTTATCTTTAAGAATCCAAACCTTAAGTAAGATTTAAGTCAAACTTTAATTAAATAAGATTTAAGTCAAACAATATTGCAAGTCATAACAATTAGTGTCAAGGGCTTAGGGAATGTAATCCCGGAGCATTCTGTCAATCCCGGGATTACGGGATTAGAAATTAATCAATCCCGGGATCCCGGGATTATACTTTCTGCAACAAAAAATTTTCCCGCCTGTAGCATAAATGTATATTTAATACTATAACGTTGTTGTGTATTAAAGATATAATGGTATTAAGAACGTTGTGGCGATGTGTTATAAACTTGTAACTAAAAAATGAAAAGTTTAAACGTTCGTTAGGAGTTATTTACGATAAAATTATCGCAAGAAGCGTGAAGTGTCAAAAGTAGAATCTCCCACTAATGATGACTCAGATCATAGGCAGAGGCACTTGACAGCAGTTGGGCTCGGTTGATACTTGATCAAGGTTTCTCCACTAACAGGTTGGCCCACTAGCTGGTATTCGGAGGCTCATTAACTCGGGGTGGGGTGTTTCTGAGTGGAAAGATCTTGATACTTGATAGCAATCCCACGGCCGGGAATGAGGTCTCAGAACGACAGGTGACCAGCGCAACACCGCTGCGGGAAGCTCCAAGCAGTAGCAGCCTAGCAGTCTTGCCTAGCAGTAGCAGCTTTGCTGCAGCAGAGTGTACAGGACCCTGCAGCACCCTGATATTAAAGTAGCCAGCAGGGGCGTCTACACCGGTTCCACGACAAAAGGTTCATTTTAATCATTCATCCCGCTCTTAGTTTAATTTACATTTTAATCGCTTATCCCGCTTCCATTTTAATTTACATTTTATCGTCATCTCGCTTCCAGTTTAATTAACATTTTAATCGTTCGTCCCGATTCCAGTTTAATTAACTTTAATCGTTCATCCCGCTCCTAGTTTAATTAACATTTTAATCGTTCATCCCGTTTCTTTTTTAGTTATCATTTTAATCGTCATCCCGCTCCTAGTTTAATTTACATTTTAATCGTTCATCCGGTTTCTTTTTTAGTTATCATTTTAATCGTCATCCCGCTTCTAGTTTAATTTACATTTTAATCGTCATCCCGTATCTAGTTTAATTTACATTTTGATCGTCATCCCGCTTCCAGTTTAATTAACTTTTTAACGTTCATCCCGCTCTTAGTTTAATTAACATTTTAATCATTCATCCCGCTTCTAGTTTAATTAAATTTTAATCGTTCATCCCGCTTCTAGTTTAATTTACATTTTAATCGCTTATCCCGCTTCCATTTTAATTTACATTTTAATCGTCATCTCGCTTCCAGTATAATTAACATTTTAATCGTTTGTCCCGCTTCCGGTTTAATTAACTTTTTTATCGTTCATCCCGCTCTTAGTTTAATTAACATTTTAATCATTCATCCCACACCTAGTATAATTTACATTTTAATCCTAGTTTAATTAACTTTTTAATCGTTCATCCTGCTTCTAATTTAATTAACATTTTAATCATTCATCCCGCTCTTAGTTTAGTTTACATTTTAATCGTTGATCCGGTTCCAGTTTAACTTTTTAATCGTTGATCCCGCTTCCAGTTTAATTAACTTTTTAATCGTTCATCCCGCTTCTAGTTTAATTAACTTTTTAATCGTTCATCCCGCTTCTTGTTTAATTAACTTTTTAATCGTTCATCCCGGTTCCAGTTTAACTTTTAATCGTTCATCCCGCTCTTAGCTTAATTAGCATTTTAATCGTTCATCCCACTCCTAGTTTAATTAACATTTTGATCGTCATCCCCCTCCTAGTTTAATTTACGTTTTAGTCGTCATCCCGCTCTCAGTTTAATTACCATTTAAATCGTTCATCCCGCTCTAGTTTATTTTTTTTTAGATTGTTAATCCCGTTTTTTTTCAGTTAACATTTTCATCGTCATCCCGCTTGAAGTTTAATTTACATTTAATAGTCATCCCGCTTCTAGTTTAATTTAAATTTTAATCGTCATCCCGTTTCTAGCTTAATTTACATTTTAATCGTCATCCCACTCCTAGTTTAATTAACATTTTAATCGTTCAACCCGCTACTAGTTCAATTAACATTTTAATCGTCATCCCGGTCCTAGTTTAATTAACTTTGTAATGGTTCATCTCTCTCGCATATTCCCAAATCCCAACACGTATAGCAGTTCATAAACACTTAGGGCTTAGGGTTAGGGTCAGCGTGACGAATTGCGCTTAGTATTGGTATTGGTTGGGCCCTTAATAAGCGGTTAGACCCTGTGCACCTGCAATTAGGCGCATACGAGAGCGCGCCAAATTGGTCTTTGGTTTGACTGTGACCAATGGCTGAATGGGTTTCACCGGAAGTCTGGTGCTGTGGGGAGATAAGGAAATTTGTCAGTCGATGTTAAGCTCTCAACGGACAGAGACGAAGGCCGGCTGTTTAGTTCTCGACGGACTGAGTTTAGATACAGTATATTTAGGGTTACAGTATATAGTCGATAGTGAATTGACGTTTGATTCGCTTTAGTTTGATGTAAATAGCCGAGTTTGTTTGTCGCTTAAGTAAAACGTAGAAAACGTCAGAGACTCGTTGTTATAGTTCGGCGAAGAAAACTAAAAATCTTCACAGTCAGTGTAGCCTTTGCATTTTGTGCGATTAAAAAGCTATACTTATGAGTGGAAGTTGGATATTTTTACGACTAAAAGGCTATACATGCGAGTGGAAGCTGGATATATTCGTTTCAGAAATTTAATTCGGGTCAGAAACGACTAAAAAGCTATAGCTGCGTGTGGAAGCTGGATATTTGTGCGACTAAAAGGTTATACGAGCGAGTGGAAGCTGGATATATTCATTGCACAAATTTCATAATTTATTCTCAACCAATAGCGGCAAGAATAAATTTATGAAAATTTATTAACTGCTATACGTGTTGGGATTTGGGTAAATGCATCCCGCTTCTAGTTTAATTAACATTTTAATGGTTCATCCCGCGACTAGTTTAATTAACATTACAACCGGCATCCCGCTTCTAGTTTAATTTACAGTTTAATCGTCATTGCGCTCCTAGTTTAATTTACATGATTTTGCATTTCATACAAAAGCTTTTTTTACATTCATTGAAGACTTAACCTTTTAAAATTAATAATTGTGTTGAGAGTGTATATGTTTAATTTATTTATTTGGCTGATATGTTAAGAAGAAGAAATCAAGTAAATAAAAATGTTATGTCTTCAATAGTAATACTGTGTTTGTTTTGCCACCGGACCACTGGTTTGCGTTTTTTTTAAATTTTACCTGTATCTATGTATGTATGTGTAAACGTGTGTATGAATGTACGTATGTATGTATGGAGGACAGAGAACGGGAAATCAATTTGTGCTGCCGGTGCCGGGTTTGCGGACCCCCGGAATAGCGGGCCGGTACCATTTTCATCGCACTTCCAGCTCTAGTTTAAATGTTAATACGACATATTTTCATCGCCCTTCCAAATACTTTGCACTTGTTTGACTTTTTATTTCATCTTGATTTTCATTCATATGCTTAGGGCCTATAGATTTACTTTGTGATGATCGATTGTCAAACACCAGACTTTTCCACTTATAAGAATTCTGTTTGGATTAGTACTTAACAAGAAACATTTCCACAATCTTCTCTCAGATGATTTTAAATAAGACTTGCTTGTGTGCGTGTCATACACGTTTTGCAGCAACTCTGTCTTAAGAAATATTGCTTTATGTGAAAACGTAACAAATCTGAAATATAGACAGAGTTTCAGTTCAAACTAAAACTTTCATTAATATAAATCGGAGCAATTCTGTTGCTGATCCTGAAAGTGTTTCGCAAATTCAACATCCACTGGACAATAGCAAAGCTGATAACAATGCCCCATAAGTAACTTTTATATTTGAAATATTTTGTCACAGATTCCACATCCAACTGCTTTCACTAGGAAAGGCTGAATATCAGAAACAGATGATCTGTCATTTCCAAAGAATTTCATACATTCAGTTTCCATTGTGTGTCTTTTGGCATGACTTAACAGACTATCAGCATTTCCAATTCCTTCGTGACAAAAATCTACTGAGTGAATGTTTGAATGCCTACTAAGTTGGCTTTCTTCCTGAATTATGCAGCTTTCCCGCATAATTAACACTCAAAGGGTTTCTCTCCAGTGTGCTTCATCTCATAGATTTTCAAATAACTACTAGAACTAAATGATTTTTCACATAGATGACATTTGTAGATTTGGGTTATCATGTTGAATTTGAGGTTCTGACATTTGTACGGCTTTTTCATAGTATGAGTTCCCGTGTGCTCATTAATTTTAAAATATCCTGACTCTGTAAACGCTTTTCGACATTGTTGGCATTTGTATGGATGTTTCTCTAGTATGGACTCCAGTGTGGGTCCTTGTGTGGCATTTCAGTTGACGTCCTGTTGCAAATGCTTTTTTACATAATTCACATTTGCATGTTTCTTCTCCAGTGTGGATTCTTGCGTGGTATTTTAGCTCACAACTTGCTGCAAAAGCTTTTTTACATAATTTGCATTTGTGTGGCTTTCTCCAGTGTGGGTCCTTTTAAACTTTTTTCACAAACTTCACAGTTCTATGGCTTTTCTACACTGTTGGTTCTTGTGTGATTATCCAAGTGTGAAGAATGTGTTAACGCTTTCTGACAATATTGGCATTTGTCTGGTTTTCTCCAGGATTCTTGTATGGTTTTCATGTGGATTCTTGTGTGGCATTTAGGCGCAATCTTCTTGCAAATGGTTTTGTACATAATTCACATATGTACGGTTTGTCGTTTGTGTCGCTTGCCGATTGCTCTATTGTATACTGCAGGCTGTCATACCACGAATGAATACATGAAGAAACTCAAGTGGTTCAACCACTGTTCTTTGGTGAACTTAGAATATCTGAATGTCTAAATTTCAGTGAATAACTATTAGTACTGCTCTACACTGAATAAAAGAAACATAATTTTCATTTAATACTGTTTTAGTCGAGAAAAAAATGAATAGGGGCCTACTGTTCAGTTTTTCTCTGAATACTTTCAATACCATGAAATGAATGCAATACCCGACACAAGTTACCAGGTAAGAAACCAAACTGTCTTTTGCAGTTTCTTTCATAAATCAGTGTCCACCGTAGTCAAAATTGTGACTAATTCCTCGCAAATAGGTTTCCAAGTTCTGTCTCTGAGGCCAAGAAGCAGTAACGTTTGCAATTCGTTCTGCCAGGCGAACATATCCTGGTCTCTGTTTCCTTCCTATTATTCCTGCATTCATTTCCTCTATCACTTTCTCGGTTTCCACTTGGAGACCTTGAAAATCTAGTGTGAAATTTACTATGGCATGTCTTCATCGCTCATAGGCCTAATAATAGGAAACAATTTCCATCGCATGAAACCGGGATGATGAAAATAAAGCTCAAAACTAGAAGCTGGAAGACCGATGAATATACGTCGCAGTAAGGTGGAAGCCGGATGAACGATTAAAATGTTAATTAAACTAGGAGCGGGATGACGATTAAAACGTTAATTAAACTAGAAGCGGGATGAACGATTAAAAAGTTAATTAAACTAGAAGCAGGATGAACTATTAAAAAGTTAATTAAACTAGGAACGGGATGAACGATTAAAAAGTTAATTAAACTGAAAGCGGGACGAACGATTAAAATGTAAATTAACCTGGATGCGGGATCACCGACTAAAATGTAGATTAAACTAAGAGGCGGATGAATGATTAAAATGTTAATTAAACTAGAAGCGGGACGAACGATTAAAAATTTAATTAAACTGGAAGCGGGATGAACGATTAAAATGTTAATTAAACTAGAAACGGGATAAACGATGCAAAGTAAATTAAACTGGAAGCGGGATGACCGATAAAAATGTAAATTAAACTGGAAGCGCGATGAATGATTAAAATCTTAACTAAACTAGGAACGGGATGAACGATTAAAAAGTTAATTAAACTGGAAACAGGATGAACGATTAAAAAGTTAATTAAACTGGAAACAGGATGAACGATTAAACAGTTAATTAAACTGGAAGCGGGATGAACGATAGAAAGTAAACTAAACTAGAAGCGGGATGAACGATTAAAAAGCTAATTAAACTAGGAGCGGGACGAGCTCTTAAAATGTTTGTTCAACCGGAAGCGGGATGACGATAAAAATGTAAATTAAAATGAAGGCGGGATCAACGATTAAAATGTAAATTAAACTAGGAGTGGGATGAATGATTAAAATGTTAAACTAGAAACGGGATGAACGATTAAAAAGTTAATTAAACTGGCAGCGGGATGAACGATTAAAATGTTAATTAAACTAGAAAGGGGGTGAACGATAGAAAGTAAATTAAACTGGAAGCGCGATGAACGATAAAAATGTAAATTAAACTGAGAGCGGGACGAACGGTTAAATGCTAATTAAACTGCAAGCGGGATGACGATTAAAATGTAAATTAAACTGGAAGTGGGATCAATGGTTAAAATGTAAATTAAACTAGGAACGGAATGAATGATTAAAATATTAATTAAACTATTAGCGGGATGAACGATTAAAAAGTTAATTGAACTGGAAGCGGGATGAACGATTAATATGTTAATTAAAGTAGAAACGGGATGAACGATAGAAAGTAAATTAAACTGGAAGCGGGATGAACGATAAAAATGTAAATTAAACTGGAAGCGGGACGAACGATTAAAATTTTAATTAAACTGGAAGCGGGACGAACGATTAAAATGTAAATTAAACTGGAAGCGGGATCAACGATTATAATGTAAATTAAACTAGGATCGGGATGAGTGATTAAAATGCTAATTAAACTAGAAGCGGGATGAACGATAGAAAGTAAATTAAACTGGAAGCGGGATGAACGATAAAAATGTAAATTAAACTGGAAGCGGGACGAACGATTAAAATGTTAATTAAACTGGAAGCGGGACGAACGATTAAACTGTAAATTAAACAGGAAGCGGGATCAATGATTAAAATGTAAATTAAACTGGAAGCGAGATGAACGATTAAAATGTAAATTAAACTAGATGAGCGATGAAAATGTGTCATATTAACACGTTTCATTTTAACGCTTAACTGGATGACCGATGAAAACTTCGGTCAAATAAAAAGCTGGGTTCGCGACGAAAACGTAGTTCAATCTACAAGCTGGATTAGCAATGAAAAGATTGTGAACCATTTGTCCGTGAACCTTTTGTCGTGAACCATTTGTCCGTGAACCTTTTGTCGTGAACCATTTGTCGTGAACCTTTTGTCGTGAACCATTTGTCGTGAACCTTTTGTCGGTGAACCTTTTGTCATCATCATCATCATTAACCATGGGTTCATCGCCCGTAGGTGCTTGATGCGCTCTTTATCACTTCCTTCCATGTGTCTCTTTCTCTTGCTATGTGGCTCAGGTGCTGTAAAGAATCGTTTCTGCACCATGTCATGATATCGTCTGTCCATTCTCTGTTAGGGCGTCCTCTTTTGTTCTTCCCCTCCTTTTGTCCGTGAACCTTTTATCGTGACACCGTCTACACCATAGAAACCTTGGAGCAAATTCTCCATCCAAGACATAGGGGAGGGGGAGATCTGTCAGTGTGTGTGACACCAACTTAGGGGGAAAGGAACGGGGAGGGGAAGAATAGGGGGAAAGGGACGTTGCTCCAATGACTTGGGGTCGGGGTAGACGCCTCTGGCCGGCAGAGTCAGTCTGCAGTCTGTACTAGGGCTCGTCGTTGCTGTTTATCTGTCGTAATTAGCGTCCGCTGCCTAGCCTCAAGGAAGAATTATACAGTGGGTCAAACAATTTTAATCCAAAAATCCCAATTTTTTGTAATCCCGGAAATACGGGATTCCACGTTTGTCAATCCCGGGATTACGGGATTAAACAAGGTTCCGGGATACCGGGATTCGGGATCCCGGGATTACTTTCCCTACAAGGGCTCTAGGCATTGCCTTCTAGATACTAAAGGCAGTGTTGCCACTCAAAAAAAATGAAAAACCCAAGTTAGGGCATTATAAAAACCCAAGAAAACCCAAGGTGGTTTCCCTGCAGATTCTTAAATTAATAAATGCATTATAAGATAAAATATAATAAAATAACGCAATTAGACTAATTCTGTAATAAAAACGTTCTATCTTTAATTTCTATGTTTCATTTTTACAATTTTATGGGTAATCGTTAATTGCTAAAAATTATGTTAATATTCAAAGCATATTAAAAATGTTTATGTACATGTTTCTTTTTCTAGAGTCCGAATCACGTGAATTATTACTTCTATTGCACATTTTTTTCTTTATCTTTTTAAAACAAGAAAAGAGGTTAAGACTGTGAAACTCATAGCTAGGAGGGTCCCCTGGATTTTGCAAGTATTTTACAAAATAAAATCTTTTGATTATTATGATTATTACAACAGTCCCAGCCCAATTTTCAATGCGAAAAACCCACAATTATTTAGGCACAGTTTCTTCATAATTATTTATTTTAATTTTTTTCATGCAAATTTTGTTTTTATGCACAAACGTCCTTTTTGCCCCCCTCCCTCAAGAAAACATTTGCCCCACTCAAAAATTTTCTGCGGACGCCCATGATGAAACTCAAAATATTATATCTTCAGTTTTAAGAAAAAGCAACAGCTGATTACTTCCAGAAAACTTCTGAAAAGGTACAGTCTGAGTCAGCACTTTTCTTTAGTTTTCACATATATTTTCTAAATATAACAATAGCCACTCTAGCACATTTAGTCTTTATAGTTATATGTTTAAAATAGCAATAGACTACTGTAGTAGTCCTCATGCTTGCACGCATATTGAGCCATTTTTTTACCTCGACTGTTGCAAAAGTTGACTAAATTAATGAAAAATAAGGTTACAATAAAACAAGAAAAACCCACGCAAAAAACCCAAGGTTTCCAAGAGAAATTCCACTTCCCAAGTTCAGATTAAATAACCCAAGATCTTGTCAAGAAACCCAAGGAGTGGTAACGCTGACTGAAGGCCATAATTGTGATTGTGTGACGTCACAATAGTGTATCCTCGGGCACAGAAATTAGACTCGAAATCGTAATCATAAACTCCAACAAAGGCATATGGCTGTAGTCGAAATATACGGGGTATAAAGCGTGTAGTCACTTCTAGAGACTCTATACTCGCCACACAAAATAGGACTATATAGGTTGCACTCACCTCTAATTAGTTTCGATAAAATACCGGTAGCGTGTACAAACCTCTAATTCTACCACTACAGCTCTGATGACGAGGCATTCTCCAAAGTCGGTCAAATTAAAAACTTTGAAAGTCACACGAACGGATTTTAGTGTAACCCACAGATGTAAGCAGATGATAGAATCCAAACGTTCAAAAGTTGAATTATTAATATTTAAAGTAATAAATAAAAAGAATACGCAACATGATTAAAAATCTCAATACTTGACATTAAATTTGCGGTAATCCTGGGTATTAGCGTCCGAAATTATTTTCATTCAAACGTTCTAATACAATATACAATAAATAATCATCGTTCATCCAACTTCTAGTTTCAGTTATATTTTAATCGATTATCCAGCTTCTAGTTTTGTGAATATTTTCATCAATCTTCCAACTTCTTGTTCAAGTTTTACTATAAAATGTTTTCATCGGTCATACACGGGAATAATCATCATCATCATCATCATCACAGTCCATGGGCTCAGCGCCCGTTGGTGTCAATCGCATGTTTCACCATTTTCCTCCATACGTCACGTTCCTGTGCTATCAGGCTCAGCCTGTGTATGTCCATTTCGCACCAATCTTTAACATCGTCCACAGGGCCGCCGACAGAAATTCCGGGCCCCTAGGCAGAGCAGTCACGGGCCCCTAGGCAGAGCAGTCACGGGCCCCTAGGCAGAACAGTCAGGTAGAGCAGTTACGGGCCTCTAAACTATCTTTAGGCTCTATATAAATATAATATCGTACGGTCGTAAGAAAAAATTTAAAAAACAAATTGAAATCATAAAAGTGCGTGTACGACCGTACAATATTATATTTATATATAAAACTATGATTTTATTAGATGCTTGAAGTTTAAACTGATTGTAGTTGAGCATCACATAATATATTTTAAAAGGCATAAATCACAAACTTTGTATAACTGATCATAATATTTGTCATCAGTTGATTGCGGGCCCGGCCCGGGCCCCTAAAAAAGTCAAAAAGTCGCCGGGCCCCTGGGCATTTGCCCCCTCTGCCCCCCTCTCGGCGGGCCTGATCGTCCAACCATTCTCTGCTTGGCCTCCCTCTGATCCCCGTACCGTCAATTAACCCAAACATGGTTTGCTTGATCAGTCTGTTGTTGTCCATTCTGCACACATGTCCGAAGAAGTTGAGCTTTCTTTTCATTATCAGTTGCTTGATGTTTTTGGTGTTTCCAACTCTTACGCGTACCTCTTTGTTTGTTATCTTTTGTTGCCACCTGGTGTGTAATATCCTTCTGTAGCATCTCATTTCGAATGCCAGTAGTTTGTTTGTGTCGCGCTTTCGCAGAGTCCATGTCTCGCATGCGTATAATATACACGGGAATAATATCGGCGCTAAAACGATATTTTTTCATCGCAATTCCAACTTCTAGTTTGACTTTTATTATGTAATATTTTAATCGATCATCCGGCTTTTAGTTTCATTGATATTTTCATCAATCTTCCAACGCCTTGTTTGAGTTTAACTGTGAAACGTTTTCATCGACTCATGCAATGTAAATAATTTCGGACGCTAAAACCCAGGATTACCAAATTTGCAACGATATTCCAAGTTTGACGCAAGGAAATTCAAAAATAAATCAATATCGCCTTACGCGTTGACACGTTTGCAGTGAAACGAAGTCGGACTAGATGTGTGAGAGACTGAGAGGCCAAAATTTAGGCCGCATTACGGCCTTCAGTATCTAGAAGGCAATGGTCTACTCTAAGGCAACGATGGGAAAAACCAAGGCAAAATTCCGTGATCGCTAAATTTATATGGCTTGCTGGCATAGTTATGTGGGAGGGATATAATTATAATCAAGCATGGACTATGTCATCATGTAGGCACGGATAGAGGCAATATGAGTCCATGGAAATGCTGGCAGGGTAGTCTGTAAATTGAACGACGATGTATACGTGGCAGTCAGTGTGGCATTTCTAAGTTGCTGGTGCAAGACTCCGGAATGCGTTGCATGCTTCTGTCGGCTCTGAAGATGTTCTGTTGTCTAGTTCATTGACCTCAACGGAACACTGTTATCATCAGACATTAGGCGTCAATCGACGGTCGCGTCAAGTGAATTTAGTAAGAAGAAGAAATCAGTATCCGTTGGAGAATATGTGTCAGAGACCAGAGGTCAGGCTACGTTGGATAAGCAAGTGTAGCTTAAATTAAATTAGCTCAAATTCATCTGTTGAATACTCGGGGATCGAATAAATGTGTTATTCCTTACGCCCGCACTGGTACCGATCTAATAGTTTCCGAATTCTTGGCCCTCGACTGTGGAACTTGTTATCGGATGATGTTAAGAAGGAAAGCAATCTTTATATTTTCAAGAAAAACCTTCAAAGTTGGTGTTCTTGAAATATTCTCGTGTTGATGTATTAGCCTACTGGTCAAGATTGCATACAATATCTGCATTTGTTTACATTTCTAATTCTAATTTCTCTACTGTTGGGCTATGACAGCTTTTGCTGTAACTAGTTCATTCGTGTGCACTTAGTTTGTTACTTACTTATCTGATTGCGATCACTGCTATAATTATTATTACCATGTTTCTTACTATTATTATTTTCTATTTTTTATTTTTTTCTATTTTCTATTATTATTTTTTTTGCCCCGAGGTAAAAATGATCCATCAGGGACTTTAATATTAGTAAAACTGCTATGGGTCTGGAACGGCTAGAACTCCTCGGGCTCGGGCAACAGGTTAGCAAACGTCCCGCAAATTGCAAAAGCGTTGAAACATTGGATAGTCAGAGAAATACGTTGGAACAAATATGCAGTTTCGCGGAGGTCTCCTGTTGAAAGGGCCAGATGTTATTATTATTATTATTATTATTATTATTATTATTATTATTATTATTATTATTATTATTATTATTATTATTATTCGTAGATCGTTTAGAGACTCTTCTCATCAAACAAGCAGCGATGGTCGATTAAGCCAGAGAGTAATTTTTAGCAGTCCCTTAAGATAGCCATGAGACAGCATCGGGTATGAAGTGTTTGTAACTTCAGTTTTCTTACCCTCGGCATATGAGGGCGGGCGGCCAGTTCTCTCCCGCACCGTCTTATCTTCCCACCGAAAGTGTGCGGTCATTATAGCTGAGTTTGCAGTGTAACAAAACACTTATAATTATAGATAAATAACGCTGCCAGATTCTGTCTAAAAGCGCGATGGATTGCATTGGCTTCCTGTTTCTCAGCTAATCTCATGTAGGATTGCTGTGTTGGTCTGGCGCTGCCTTTTCGGCTGTGCTCCGTCCTACTACGTGACCGTCATCGTCCATTGTCTGACCTCGTGGCTCGCCGGGCTCTTTGCTCTTCGGCTGGGGGCTTCTGGTTTAAAGAGCTCACACCGCTGCCAGAATGTATTGTATTGTATTGTATTGTATCTAGAAATTTATAAGGCGCCTCTCGCAGAATAACTATTCAGAGTTAGCACAGTAGCCCCGAGGAAACAGAAATGCCTTTAGAGAACGCGAGTCCGATGAGGAAAAGCCAGTCATTATTTTGGCCCTGAACAGAGGGGGAAGGTCATTCCAGATCGTGGGATCCACTACAGTAAACGCCCGGTGCTGGGTCAAGGCAGTTTTAGCCTTGGGAACAAAAAGATCAAGCCGATTTACGTAGCGCTATGAGCGAGAAGAAGATGCAGATAGCGGCTTTCGCAGATAGTTCGAGAGATATTTCGGGGAGTAGGCTGCTGAGATTTAGAGACAAGGAAGAGGATCTTATATCGGATGCGCGCAGCAGTAGGGAGCCAGTGAAGGACATCAAGCATGTAAGTAGAGATATGGGCAAACCGGGGGCAATCGAGCGATGAGCCTAGCAGAAGCATTTAGAACAGATTGAAGGGGGAGAGACGCTGCTTGGGGAGACCCATGAGGAGCGAGTTGCAGTAGGCCAAGCGTGAGCAGACAAATGTGTGAACTATGATGGTTAAGACAGAAAGTGAGACCGAGCGTGTGATAGCCCTGAGACGCCTCACTTGAAAGAAGCAGGAGATATGCTCTGTGAATGTGAGGGAGGAGTCGAGTGTGACACCCAAGTCGCGAACGGTGGAAGCGTAAGTGTAAGCAGGAAATTTCTCAGTCAGCAATGGAAAATTGAGTTTAGCAAGCTGCTGTCTAGTCCCAAATCCGATCAATTGATAGCGTTGGACCTTTTCAATTGTTGGGCCCTCCATTTGGAATGGGATCCTGCTGGAGCTGCAGTTGCTGCCCCGGAACAATCTGCAACATTCTAGAAGCTGCTTAGATCTTTGCTTTTTAGCCGTGGCTGGGCCGGAAGCGCCTCTTGATGGGGCGCTAAAATAATTTCCTGAGCGAATGAATGAATTACATAAGCGAAGGCCATGAGATCGGGGCTAACCGTATCTTGCGAAACTCTAACGGACAATTCTTAAGAATTACGAATGAAATCCTAAATTTTCAAATAGAAGAAACAAGACAACTATTACTTCTTAGATTATTTATTTGGTAAAATGTTGTATTTCCTTTTCAGCATAATTTCTAAAAAGTTAATTTCCTTTCCAAAGTACTTTTAAAGATCCATGAACATAATCTTTCGGCTGTAAATACACGTCAGTTGCATATTAATCTTACATGCTTTCCATTTTGTTAATTAAATGTTTCGTCGAAACAGCTTAATTAGTAGACTTGTAGGGCCTATAATTCAAGTAGAATACTAAAAGCGTGGTCTACACACACTCGATTACAAAGTAACTATGTCTACACACTTCTCTTCATGGCAGTAGTCTCTATCCAAGTTTTCGCATCCGCAATATACTCTAGGCTTACCGCAGCATTCCTCATCATTTGCACAAACTTCGCCAAGGTTTTTGCAATCCTGTCTTCGGTGGACATCGTGTGACCTACGAATGGGAAGAGAAAGCAGTGATAAGAAAATCTCGCATTTACTCTTTTGTTAGTAAAAGCCTCGACTGGCGAAAAGCATTACTAAATGACGGGAATGCGTTTCCGACCACTGATTGGGTAAGAGGGGCACAGGAAAAATGTAATTTTTTAAGATGAGGAAAATTATTTGGGTCTACACAGATTTGAAGAAACGTTGAAAATGAGTGTTCTAACAACCTTTGGGAAAAAGAGGATCTCCAGATGAAGATGTCTAAGTGAAGCTTAGAAGATTATAACTGGAAAGGAAGATCTACTGTACAGTGACAGGAGTTCTTTGAAGCAAGGGAACACAAGGACTCGGGTTTAAATTATTTAACAATCGAAAGGAACATTAGGGAAGAAATAACTTTTCTTCAGTGCAGGTGTCATAGACTTGTGAAATGGTTCGGATGACAGTACTGTGACTACAGAAGCAGTGGATACTATCACAGCTTTAAAGAGAACGCTAGGAACAGTCGGCTGTTAAACGTTGCAGGTCTATTTGCAGTGGTTGTTACACAGACTACACGTCCTCTGAACTACTTGAAACCCTTGTTAAAATGTATAGACTTAATGACTGATAGATTGAAAGATTGACTGATTATAACAATGGGTTAATTTTGAATAATTGATTGTTTAATCACTTAACAGATCGATCGATCTATCGATTGATTGATGTATGGATTGGGCTAGAGAACAAGTCGTCAATCAACGCACACAATTGTTTGTCAAATGATTGAGAGCGTGAGTGGGTGGGTGAGCGAATGCATAAGTGAGAGAGTTAGTGAGGAAGTAACTGAGCGAGGCATTGAGCGAATGAATCAGTTATTGGATGAGTGAATGGGTGAATGGGCGGGCGAGAAAAGAGTGTTTATGGTGGTGGATGACTGAGACATTGGTTAAGTGAGATGGTCATTTAACTGACGGCAGCCGTATGCTGGACAGTTGGTGAAGAGTTTGAATTGTTCTCCTCCGGCAGGTGGCGCTAACTAGCGAAATTTCACCGATTTATAAACGAACCTTTTCACGTTCAACGGTGAATCGAGACTGTTGTCCTCGTTATGCGAATCATCGTATTTGTAGCCATCTGCAGAACGACAACTGTATCTTCATTATTTTATTTAAATAAATCTCTTTGTTTTGATACAATATGACATAGAAATAACTGAAGAATACAGACACATGGGTGTTCATGTAAATTGAAAAGCTCTCGGAGTCTACGTCCAAAATGTATAAGATGGGCATTATCTATAACAGGCGGTAGTGAAGCTAGCGTTATCAGCCACATGGATTCAGTTGGCCCATGATAAATGGGTTTAAGCCCGTGCATACTGAAAATCTTGAACTGATTGGTTAAAAGACAGGACAAGACAAGACAAGCAAAAACGTTAATTGACACCAAGCACCACAACGAATTCAAATTCAGTATGTGCGTTGATACAATTTAAGTACTTCACTGTGTACAGTAGCAACAACTTTCGTCAACAAATGCCCAGTATCAAAGGGTAATCCCAAAAGGAGTAAAAAATTGCTCCAATGGCAAGGAGCTCAATTTCCAACAATTTCCATTTTTTACACATTTATTATAATTTATTAAACCTTAGTAGTTACATATTATAAACATTGCAGCAGTGCTCATTTTAATTTAATAGATATGATTGATTATGTTGGGGACATTGAGAGAAAATTAAAAATTTAAATAGCTTCATGTCCATGCTTACCTTATTTGTGCATTGTATTATTGTCACATAACTCGATACAGGCGTAATACCTAGGGTTCCTCAAGTTATGCAAATTCACTCTTACTCTCTCTGTATAAAGGGTTGCCCTACTGTAGGCCCTCTTCTTATCAAATTTCTATGCGAGACTTACGAATAGTTACACATAGCTATCTCTAAACATCTTTAAAACACATGCTATGCATTTCAATATTAGTATATTCTTCAAGCATTTCAAACAATGACACAGTATCTATTATTTACACTTTCAGGTACATCTTATTCAACATACCATAACTAAATCAAAACTTAACTACCCAAAACTACACACAACTTCAATAAACATTTCACATGAGATTTTCTTCCTATACTCTATACAGGATTCATCAATGTACATGTGGGAACTATCACCCACCACTTCACACAGTCAGTTAAGATGAACTAGACATTTGTGTTGAGCCTTTATAGAAATTTCCACACTGAATTCTTGACTCCGACACTTAAAGTCCAACGTCTTTCAGTTTACACAATTCTCTCTTTTCCCGAAAGTTACAAACTCCTTATTTGTGACAGAAATGAATTTCGACATCACCAACTAAGGTAGACTCGACTTCTTTCCATTGAACTTGACCAGAAACTAAAATATAAAACATACCGCGTGCTCAGTTAGTGTACAGAAACGCCCCTCGTCTCTCTTTACACCGAAATTCGTCAAATTTCACAATTCCAAAACGATTGAACAAATACATACCCAAGAAAGGTTCTTTTCTCGGACAATACTACACATTTAGCTCGATAGTCGACATTTACAACTTGAAAGAAGATGTGGCGTTCTGCGCCCGCCCGGACGCCTGCACTCTCGTTGCGCCGGGCGGGGGGTTCCCGTGGTGGTGGTGACTCCAGCCCACTGCCCGTCTGGAGCCCCACCAGAGTCACTGCCTTGTGTACTTTAACCGTAAAATGGCTGTTCTCTATCTCTGCCCATAGTGAACGTTCCTATCAGAGAAGATTCAGGATTGGCCGCTTAAGAAAGGCAGCACTATACAGTTCTATCTCGGGGTCTGACTCTGCTCTTTTCCGCGGTCGCCGGATGGGCAACGTCCTGCAGGATGGCCGTCCTTCAGAACAGGGTTCGTTCTCTTACCAGCAGGAGTCTTCCTCTTTTGTGTGCCTTCTTAGCAACGGGCTTCCTCCAACTCTCCACATGATCTAAACTTTGACGTACCATTCTACATCTCGTGACTCTTGTACTATCGCCATTTATAAGGGACACCAAACGTTTTCTAAGTATCGGGAACAAGGAATACATGCGACAAGTCTCTCTGCATCATATCGTCCTAGACACCGGTCTATTGGGCAACTGTCAATGGTAACTCTCTACGTCGTGTCGTCTAGGCACCCGTCCATTTGACAACTCGTCTTCCCACCGTCACGTGTCTCTCACTCCATTTCCGTGTGCGGCATATCGGCCTCACACGTATATTATCATGCACCACAATTTACGGATAAGTTTCCTTACCCGTCTTCTGTGTTGGCAATTATCGACCAACACAGTGATAAATTCTGCTTCGAAAGATAACGGTAGGGTATGGCACTCTGATAGTGAAGGTCCTCTGTCTAACCTTCGCTATCTACACACAGAACTTCGTTCCGACCTACGCACGAGGGGGCCCAGCCTCGCACTTCAGTCAGTTCTCAGAGCCGTGTGTTACGACAAGCAAATATATTTCTACCCGGGTATCCGACTACCCGGACTTTCTCGTATCGTTTACTCTTGGTCTGCGTTAATATTTCCCTTCATACATGGGATTATCGTACTCCTCACCTAGGGACTCTGACTAGCTGAACTTCGGCTAGCAAAACGCGAACTTGTCTCTTTCGGACCTGGGTACCCGACTACCCGACCCGAACTTTGAGGTTAATCTCTTCCTCTTGGTCTGATTTATTCCACCGTTTACCCGGAACTCGCGAACTCTTCACCTAGGGATCTGGCCCGCTGTATCTTCTCGTTGCGGCGTATCCCTACCCGGTTTACATAACCTTTTATACGGTTGTGTTTTCCCGGGAGCGCACAGACTCGTAGGCTTCTTTTCTGAGTACACAGACTCGATTCTACTAACGGCACCAGTGGAGTAACTATCAGTACTGTTGCCCCATTATTTCACACAGACCTGTGTTTTCACTTCCCACTGCGGGAAGTTCCTGTCTTCCACGCACCTGAACGAACCACGGTCAGATTGTTCGGGCAGTTCCCCGAACTCAGAAGTTTGCAGTTAGTTCCGCGAGCCAAGATTTACGGTAGACCGGAGTTAGGTAGGCCAAAGAAAGATATGCGGGAAAACCGCGGGAGTAACTATGACGGAAGTAAAACATCAAAAGGAAGAAACTTGTGGTAGACCGCGAGTTAAGATTCAGCGTAGAAATGTATAATTGTTGATTGTGAATTGTACTCTAATATGTATAGGTTTTTATGTGTAGTTGAGATATTTCGGTTTGACCGCGAGTTGAGAGATCGCGGTTAGTCCCGCAAGTTAAAAGAAAGGCGGGTAAGTTACCCGATGTTATCGAACGGAACCAACGGGGTCACCCTCCCCGAACATATCGAACTGTCATCACCGGGGTCTTACCTTCCCCGTATTTATACAGACCTGTGTATCGAACGGAACCAACGGGGTCACCCTCCCCGTACATATCGAACTGTCACCATCGGGGACTTGCCTTCCCCGTATTTATACAGACCTGTGTATCGAACGGAACCACCGGGGTCTTGCCCCGTCTTTATCGAACGTCACCAACGGAGTCTGCTTCCCCGTACTTTCGAACGGAATCAACCTGGTACCTCTCCCCGTACACGTCGAGCGGTCACCAACGACGGGGTCTGTTTCCCCGTCTTTACCGATAAAGACCTGTGTTTTCTTTATCACTCAAGATCGGTCTCTCCCCGAGGTTTACACAGCCCGCTAAACTTCCACAATCGGGATTCAGACCGGCTCGCGATCTAACAGCAGGGTTGGCCCCAGCCCTGTCGAATCGGCGGTCAATCCAACTCCCAACAGTGATTAGTTTTGCTGTAACTCGGGATCGCACTGGTTAGCTTTTACGGACGATACTTGAACTGAGTTATCACCACCGGGTCTTTGCCCGTGTATCTCTGACGGTCACTAGCGCGGTCTTTCCGCGTGTATGTCAGCGGGAACTTTGCCCGTGTATCTCTAACGGTCAACACCGGGTCCTTGCCCGTGTATATCAAACGGTCAACAGTGGGGCCTTCCCCGTATGTATCGAAATGTCACCACACTTTATTGAACGGCCACCGACTGGGGCTGCTTCCCAGTCTTTATCGAACGGAACCGCCGGGTCTTTCCCCGGACTATCGAACGGTTTACCAGCGGGGTCGCCTTCCCCGGACTTTACCGACATAGACCTGTGAGCCTTTATCTCTCACGATCGGTCTTTCTCCCATATATATCAAACCAGACATCATTCGGTCTTTCCAGTATCTATCGAAACGAACATCTACGGGGTCTGCTTCCCCGTCTTTTGATACAGACCTGTTTATCTGCGGGGTCCTTCCCCGTCTTTCTATCGAACGGTCACCCGCGTACCAGACACCGACGGGACCTTTCCCGTCTATCTATCGAACGGAGCCGCCGAGGTCGCCTTCCCCGGACTTTACCGAAACAGACCTGTGAGCCTTTATCTCTCACGATCGGTCTTTCCCCGAATCAGCCTTCCACGATCAGACTCGGTACTGCTCGCGATCTACAACAGAGTGGGCCCTTACTCCGTTGGATCGACGCTTTGCCAGCACTGGTCAGACCGCCTTTGGAGCGGCTGTCACTCGGGAGCGCACTGATTAGCCGGTAACTAACGACACTAAAGAACCGTATCGCTGTATATGCAGAGTGCACACATCGCCACTCTACAATATAGGCAAAACACCGTGAGGCATCCTATACTTATCCCTCACCACACTTTACCGTGGCTTGTTACTTATATACTAGCCTACGCACACCTTCTCAAATACAGGTGTCTAAGAAAGAAAGATCGACATATTATATTAAACGACTCCGTCGCTTTAGACCTTAACTATTGGACTGAAAAGCGTGTAAAATTATACTAATTAATAATTTGAATCGCTTAAATGGCAAAAATAAGCTAAAACTTAAATATTGGCTATTATTATATCATGCTAGCGCTACCATTTACGCATCGACCGCTGATGCATTACGTCGCCAGATAACGCGTCAACAAGACAGCTATTATTATAAAACATGCATTCATGCCCTGTGGCCGATCCGCCACAAAGAATCTCAAATTGCACCCGACATTGTCGCCATCTTCTTCCATTCCTCTCCACTTCGTTCTGTGCCAACCACTCCTTCTCCCTTCCTTTAGCGCATTTTCTCAAGGCTTACGCACTCCCAACATATTGCTTCCTTTAGCGCATTTCATGCTATGCAACACTTTTGTGACAATTATACATTTTGAGTATATCTATGCATCACCTTGTGCAGATGCATGATTGGACCATTGAGTGAATGTTGCACACAGAAGGCACACCAGCAGCGAGAAAGAAATCGTCTTCATTTTTAAGATTTTCTTCAATATGAACAAAGTAACCAACATTTTCATTATAGAAAAATTATATAAATAAAGAGTCCGACGAAATTCTGCGAGGACATATTAGCATTCTAGCAACATATGAGATGTGACACTGCATCTGACTGGTTGAGCTTATGGTCACTCTATGAAGCCTTTAATACAAACTTCTCTTGATCAAGTAGTCTGTTTGTCAATATTGAGCATATACATAGATATCTGTGTAAATTACATTGCATTCGTTCAATATATTTATCGAGACACTTCACATAGCACCTTTTAGTGATTCGTAAACAATACTTCTTGTCGTAGAATCATATTCTTTGTTCCCTCGTCCAAAACGAATAACAAAGACGTACGAATTATCGAAACATGGATTACGTTCAAATCTATGATTGAGTGAAGATGTAACACATACGAGAAATACATTATAGATAGATAGATAGATAGATAGATAGATAGATAGATAGATAGATAGATAGATAGATAGATAGATAGATAGATAGATAGATAGAGAGATAGATAGATAGATAGATAGATAGATAGATAGATAGATAGATAGATAGATAGATAGATAGATAGATAGATAGATAGATAGATAGATAGATAGACAGATATATAGATAGGTAGATAAATTGAAGGCCGCATTAAGGCTAGTGTGGGCCTGGGTGCTGTGATTACCTACATAGCCATCAGCGCGGGGTCCAATTACAAGTACAATCAATTTTTTAAATACTTCCGAAAATGCGGCCTCTCAAAAATGTGGGTCCTCGTGCTGCAGCGCCCTAGGCACCCTCCCCCTCATCCGGGCCTGGATAGATAGATTAACAGATAGAGAGACAGAGCCTATAAAGGACGAGAAGTCTGATGTTGCTACACGTGTGTGTGTGTGTGTGTGTGTGTGTAGGTGTGTGTGTGTGTGTGTGTGTCACTGTCGACCTGTGTTGTTCCGTTTACAATTCACGAACATAGTTCAAAGGAACTTTTGAGAGTTCGTCTTCACATTATGTACTTGCAAAGGAGCTACATAATTTAGCCATGGACTTACATACATTATGTTAATGCGGTAGCTTTGTTTCTGCTCTTATGACCCGTTAAATGCGTTCCACTTGATGATGACGAGTTTCGTTGCTGCAACAGATGATGATAATGATGATGATGATTATGATGATGATGTTGTTGTTGATGATGATGATGATGATGATGATGATGATGATGATGATGATGATGATGATGATGATGATGATGATGATGATGATGATGATGATGATGATGATGATGATGATGATGATGATATAAAATAATGATCTAAGATGATTTCGATGATGATGATGATGACGATGGTGATGACGAAGACCTAAAATAATGATAAGGATGATCATGATGATAGCGATGATGATGACAATGCAGATGATGATGGTCATAATGATGATGAACTGAGGTAATGATGATGAACTGAGATAATGATGATGATGATGATGATGATGATGATGATGATGATGATGATGATGATGATGATGATGATGATGATGATGATGATGATGATGATGATGATGATGATGATGATGATGATGATGATGATGATGATAGTGAAGATGATGATAATCATGATGATGATGAGGATGATGATGATGATGATGATGATGATGATGATAATCATGATGATGATGAGGATGATGATGATGATGATAATCATGATGATGATGATGATGATGATGATGATGATCTAATCTAATTATTCTCGTTGTCGTCATCGTCATACATGTAGGGGGAAAGGCTTGTATTATGGGTCACCTAACAAATTGTTAGATTATTTAGTACAGGAGCAATTTGGTGTGTAATTTTGTTTATCCCATGCATTAATTGGCATTAGTTATGACCAAATGTAAAGGAATGATTGCTTAATCGATGTAAATAACTTTTTAAATAATTATTTCTAAAATACCAAAAGTGGCCCATATTACACAACCACGTGTGTAATATGGGCAACCATTGTAGAGATAAAACAATACTGTTACACGTGTTAGACAACTGCCTGATTTTGCAACAGAAGATGAAAATGATTAAAGTTTTAAAGCAGTTATCATATTTCAGAACTTGAGATTCTCAGTTCATGCAATTTACAAGGTATCCGAGGTGTTCACTGGTATTAAAGTTATGTCAAAAGTTTTTAAGCAAAGGCTTGCAATTGTCACAGAAGTAAAACTTAGGATGGCTTAAATTTGCACAGTCTTCAGGCAACCAGCGTTGACATCTTGTACACTGCACCCAGTTCTCCTCGTATGACTCCCCACGCACACTACAAAATGTTTCTTCTTCACTAAGTTTTTGAACCTTTAGTTTCTTAGACTTTTTTACATTTTTTGCTGTCGAGATGGCTGTAGGTCTCATTGAAGCCCTGCCTTTGTTTTCCCTTCATTAATGTTCTGGAATTCTTTCTGTCTTTGAGAAGTCTTAAGTTGTTTTTGTTTTCTTCTGTTCAACTTTCTCTTCAGACCACTTTCCGCGAATTCCCTGTGAGATCCGGGATGCTCTGGTCGTTTTCGATGTCTCCTTTAAACTTGTATTCTGGTTTGATTTTGATTTGATTTTGGTCCATTTCTTTAGCAAGGTTGATTTAGATATGATTGTTTTGGTGGCTCTAGTCTTTGTGACAACTTCCGTGTTGAAACTGCTTGTAAAGAGTGTGTAAAACGGAAATAAAATGAAACAAATTACACTTGTGAAATCAGCTACAATTTTCATGTATTATGGCTCGTATAATATGGGCTCGCCCATATTACGTAGGCCATAATACATGGGCCTGTGATGGAATGTGTAATATGGGCTGGCCCAAAATACACATTCCATCACAGGCCCATATTACAAACATGGTATGCTTCGGGGAAATCGATCATAGCGTGACCGACGAATGTTTTATAGATCCAACAAAGTTATGTTTTTATTTTATAAAGAAATTGGTACCATCTTAAACAACACGGCTTAGCATAATTATCTGAAATCCTAAGCTACACAACAGCTGTTGAAGTTGAACCAATTTTATAAGCAATATGTACCAAAACTTAAAACTGTTACCGTTCGGGCAGAATTTATTACACACAGCTCACATTCAAACCATGAAGTTGAAATTAGTAGACAGATCGTATCGCTCGGTAAGAGCTCTTCGCAGACATGATAAGTGGGAAAAACAGCCGAGGCCCATATTACACGGTGGCCCATAAAACAAGCCTTTCCCCTAGTCGTCATCGTCTTGGTAACACTGAGTTGTCATGAAATTACAGTCTGAAAAACGACGTCACTGATGTTGCCTGAAATCGATGCTGAGTGAAATCTGAAATTCATTGGCAAGAACTGCATGACTGTATAAATTATGGATGCTTACAGCGGTTCTCAAATAAAATCTCTTCAAATAATACAATTTTCATGTCTATATATTGTTTCGCTAAGACTAAAAATTGCCTTAAGCAATACAACGGCTATTAGTACTTTAATGTTATCGATGTTCGTAATCGTAGCCTACTCGTAAACTCCAAATATCTAAAGCACCACTTGAAGGCTAAACGTATGGCACCAGATATTCACGAGCGCTGTGTCGAGACATTGGGTTTTCTGGAGATATCAAATATAAGCTTAGATCAAACTCCGGTTACCAGAGATAACAGACAGGAGGTAAAGGAGCCACTAAAGGCGAAAGATTGGATGAGTCAGAATAGGAATTTTTGAAAAGGTGAACTTTACGTTTGAGTGAAAAATGGTTGGAGAATTCAATGTCAAGTATAGAACTCAACTGCAGCATTCTCCTCAAAAGCTACATTAAGAGTTGCGTTGACGATCGAGACTATCGGATGTATTCCGCCTTTTTGACTAAACAAATGCGATCATAAAACCAATGTAGTAGGAAGGCCAAATAGGAGTTTCATGTGCTCTATTCGTGGAAAATTATTGCTGTTGAGGAGCATAGCACACAATCTCAATCTAAAGATGCAGAAAGCATTAATTCTGCAGTTGCCCTGCTGTGTAGGAGTCTCTGGAGGTACTATTGAAGTAAAATCAAACAACTTAATTATGCAATGGCCTACTGCTGTGAACCTTAATCTGCTCTTGCGTAATGAACAAGGTGGGAAGGAATCCTAAATATTCTATCAGTAGTTTATCTCAGCAACCATTATAATACATTGCTATTTGGTGATTCCTGCTTCGAGCAGTGCGCGCCAAACTAACAGAATTGAAGATCTCTATTGTGACAGCTCAAAATTTTTAAGACGTGTTATTGATGGTATGCGCAATGAAAGGATATTATGGGTTATGATGATGGTGATGGTCAAAAGGATTCTCCTTAGTTGAAGTAGTTTCTGCCATTGTAGTGGTTTTCGGTGAGCAAGGACTGTGCTTCTGATGATGCCTTAATGTCTTGCATTCTTCCAATGCTTTTTGAAAAATACTACTTGAGCTCTAACAGCTGCCATCGCTCATTAGCATTTTTTCAAAAAGCAGTCATTGTGGACATGTTACAGTTAAAAGAGGGTACTACGGATAGAAGGTTTTCACTCTAGTTTCTTGTGTAACATTGACTTACAGACGCTGAAGTTCCACGGAATACATATGTTCTATTGAGCAGATGATAAAGGAGAAAGTTGTGAGGAGGAGCAGGAACAAGAACTTAAATCTGCTTTTTCAGCAGGAAACTCTCAGCTCGAGTGTCGCCGACACGAGGACAGAGAAACCGGGCGGTGAAACCGTGGTGTTGTAGCGCTGACTTCTTCCTCACCGATGTGACGATGTCTTGTGGCACAGTGCAAGAAAACGGGAATGACCTCTCCTTAATTACTATAAAACTGGCTTACTGTTTGGATCTGCAGATCCTATCAGTTGAGTTTCAAATCCCCGCACAGTATATGCTTTCCACCATAAGTCTTCAAACTAGAACAGCGAAATCCTTTTAGACCAAATTGGCTCGCCGTCAATAAACGGGTCAGGAGACACTGTCTTGGAAGTAAGTTTCATTCCTCGGAATCATGAATGACACAAAGCAAACTTCATAGGAAACAGGATTTTGCTCATTGATACGAAGAAACTCTTGATTTATTTTTTAATAATACGAACCTTTTGTAGAAGAAATCTGCGAATGACGTGTTCAAACGGAAGATTAGCTTTCGTAATAGTAAATTCGATTAAAGCTTCTGCATGCGAAAGATTACAGTTGATATAGCACCTAACTTTCAAATATCTTGCAAGAAAATGTCTTCCAAGAAAATAGTGGCACTTAATAAAGTAATGATGATCAAGAAGGACCAAGAGTTCACGCTTATAATAGTACACCACTCGGGCAAATCTGTGTTGAAATGTTGAATCGGCAGTTAACCCAATTTTCCCCATACCGTCATTCAGAGGTGATAGATAATGAAAGAGTGTGTGAAATCCAAGCAACGATTGTACGTCTGTATCGAAAAAAGAGTCAAGTGGAGGCAAATTTAAAACATTCGCAAATGAAAATTCCCTCAAATCGCTCTGAAGATCAGGCTTATGAAGAATTCGTTCACATATTTTAAATACTTCATCGTATTGGCGACACTTGTAAAGGTGCAGAGCTCGATAGCAGTCAACGGTGTTGCACTGGATGCCAAAGTCTTTGAGAATCACACTGTAGAATGATGCCATATTTTCTAAAAGCATATTCCATTAGAACATCTATTACTGTTTCTTTAACTATAAAAGGATTCACAATTGCAGATTCGGTTTCTGTTAGTGAATGTGTTCTGCTATAAACGCTCTCTCTGACGGCATTGAACCAAGTGAATGCCAATGAATCTGCACTGGAATAAACGCTCTGTCTCGAAGAAATGTTGAAATGAGTACATAACTTCATCGAATAAATAGATTTCGGCTTTCGCAAGACCTTCAAATACTCGTCTATAGGGAATGATGAATCAGGCAATTCATGATCAAAATCTAAATGTTTGGATATCCTTTCGGTTGAAAATACAGTTAAATAATGAGCAAACACCTTTGGTGAAATACGAAGATCGAGATAAAGCCGTCTGTCAATGTAATGAAGATCACTATCAGTAAGCAACTTATGAAGCACACAAAATCCAACGATTCTTGCGATATCGTCAATAAACAACAAACAGCCTGAATTCAGTGTTTCCTTATCCTTTTGAGAAGCCTGATCCACGAGAACTGTCAAGCAGAAGCGCGCTCCTTTTTGGTATTCTGATGTGGCAAAATAGAGAGCCGCCAGATAGGCCAAAGCTGCAGGAGCAATGCCATTGCATTCTGAATCATCACATTCTAAAGCTTTTCTGAGAAACTGTTTTGACATGAGAGACAGTAGTTGAAATTCCGAACGGTTATTTGATCCAGTTAAATTTGCCTTGAGATCCTGAGCACGAAGGAATTCAAATCGACTACCTTGTGCTGTGTACGCTTTCGGAAAGTTATGATACCAGGACCTTACATATGTTGGTTGTATCGAAATTGCGTTGACAAATTCAACAAAGAGGTTGCTATCCCATGAAATCTCTTCGAAACATAAACCACATGCAACATGCAAAATATACAGAAGAGTGTCAAAGTACGTGAAACATGAGACGTTATCTATTGTTGGAAGATCTTGCAGCCCTGCTCTCTCTTGCCGACAACTTGCAATATATCCAGTTTTGAAGCTACTGCTCAATCCTGAACTAAACCC
This sequence comes from Allolobophora icterica, assembly GCA_963556255.1. Taxonomy (NCBI): domain Eukaryota; kingdom Metazoa; phylum Annelida; class Clitellata; order Crassiclitellata; family Lumbricidae; genus Allolobophora; species Allolobophora icterica. The sequence goes on from OY744610.1 coordinate 11,878,472, forward strand.
GTTTTTCAAGACAGGACGACTACCCATATGAGAATGCGCAAATTTGGTAAAATATAATAAATCAAGTGACATTACTTCACTCACTTTCCAAAATTCAAAGATACACATCATGTAATAATTCGCCAAATGTGGCATTACTACCATTGTGATTTCAATTTCGAAATGTTTCTGAATAAATGAGAGTATGTAATTTTGAACGAACCAATGACAAAGAGTGCCAGAATTTCCGAATTCATTTAGTCGTCTTTCAGTTTTTTCAAGTAATTTGGAGCTCAATGGATCGTAAAATAAATTTGCTTCAGGAATAAAATAGTTCGGGCAGTACCTCCTCTTTAGACATTCCGAAAGCTTTTTTAACAACTCGCAGCAGATCGTAATAACAGAGGAGGAATTCCACCATTCTGGTGGCATCTTTTCACAAGTCCATAACATCAACGTCTTTAAATGATACGGACAGAGAACCTCATCCTCCTTTGGACAATTCTTTTGTATTAATTCTCTCTTTGTGAAGAATCTCAGCAAATGATAGACAATCTGCTGAATTTGAGTCAAACTCTGAAGTAAAATTACTTCCGCGACTGAAAATGAAAATCTCCACTGGTATTTATCGTCTCTGCAAGAACGATGCTTAACGTAGACAATATGGCATCCATTTTGCGTAACCTGGGTGATTGTATCAATGGTCGGCCATCCGTTATTCCTAGGTCGTTGAAGCCAACCTTTAGCTTTTTCAGGCCACTGCGGACACCACACGCTTCTGACGATATCCCATTCGCCAATATTAGAAGTGTATGTTTGGCATCTAACAGCTGGACCACAAACACTGTTTGGCATGACGTTTCTAACAGGTGTACCAGAAGTATACTTAGTTGTTAAAGTAGGAAAATAATAATTTGCAATAATATCCATATCTAGGCTCGCGTAATTATTTGTAAGAGCTGTACGGTTAAATTCGTACTTTTTGTATTTCCAATTATAGTTCATTTCCCCTAAATTTCGTAATCGAACAAAACCTGGATAGCCATCGTATGATTCAATCTTGTAGCACGCGATCGCATCTGATAGGCCACTTATATCACTCGGCAATACTGGAAAGTCGTCATTGAAGGCCAGCTCATAAACACTGCATGTCTTCAGCGGTCGGATGTAGAACTCCGCAGCGCTGCCACACAAAATTGAATATTCTTTTGGTACAGGTATCGAGGACCCGATTAAATTATGCATGTGATCAGTAAGAACAGGAAACGACTTTGGAAGCAATTGACATGTGCTAACGATGAACGCAGATGCCAGTTCTTCATTCGATTTACTCGCAAGTTTCGTCATTCTCAATGAAAAACATCTCCATTCTAGGAACCATTCTAGGAATCCTGCACTATAATAATAATAATAATAATAATAATAATAATAATATGATTATTATTATTTTTATTAGTATGTCTTAAATTTTTATTAGAATTTTAGGTAGCCTACATGTTTATCTATTGAGACCAAAAATATTTCTGGGAAGTAGAAATTATTATTTATACAATTGCTATTATTACTGTCACCATAATTATTATTAAATATTAACTTGTCATTATCATAACATTGTTAATGATGATAATGAATAGCATACTAAATTTTAACTTCTATTGCGCCGGTGTATATTGCACATGGCATAAACCGATGGCTCACCAAAACCAGGCTGTAATCAGGTCAACATCCAGAAGATCAGCCTTCCACCAGAGAGAGAGAGAGAGAGAGAGAGAGAGAGAGAGAGAGAGAGAGAGAGAGAGAGAGAGAGAGAGAGAGAGAGAGAGAGAGAGAGAGAGAGAGAGAGAGAGAGAGAGAGAGAGAGAGAGAGAAGGTGGTGGAAAAGCAATTTTAAAAGGCAAGGTTTAACACGTTCTCACGTAGTGTGTACAATTGATCCAACAAATGTAATCGTAATCGTGGTCTCCAAATTTGTTCAATGCCTCTTGAAAGCTAGGCTCATGGCACCAGTCTATTCACAAACGCTGCGCCGAGTCAGAGAGGTTGTCGAGACATATCAAATGGAGATCAAAGTCCGGAGGACAATAAAGCGTACAACTACGGAATTATAACAGTTACATTTTCGTGTGTGAAGTAATTATAATAATAATCTTCTTTAGTAGTTCAAACTGAGAAGTACGGATAAGTGTCTAGACTTTGAGGCTCCTACAGGGATAGAAATAGCATGTTGTGATGACATCTCTAGATTAAGATTAACTGCATCCACCAGTCCAGCTTCTAGTAAAGAAGATAGATGATTCAACATATGCACATTCTCCAGAAGTTTCTGGGAAGATGAACCACCCACGCAGGATGAGTCTTCCATTGGCCAAGAATAATTATGTAGATTTGACTGAGAACAACCTACTTGTAAACTCGTATTGTCAATTTAGAGAATCTAAGGTATAAGGCTTATGGGTTGCTGGACCAATCACAAGATAACTTTACCAAGGACCTCAGGATTACTTAGATGTGTAATTCAGTAGAGCAGTCAGAAGTCGGGGAGTATTCAGGAGAGCCAGAAGACAGGAGCGCCAACAGCTTAGGCTGCGCATTCTGTATTAGCTGACATGTCTAGATCTAACAGACACTAAGCGTTCCTTCTTAAGAGTTTAGTATAGAAGTTCTGTACATGTCACAATCTCGTAGTCATCACATCGTCGTGCAACTGAACAATCGTCTACTATTGAACTCTGTATTCGTGAAGAGACATTCGTAATGATGACAATAAAGAAACTATACAGACAGAACCAAAGTCTGATAGATGTCCTAGACAGCAGTCGAAAGCTGTTATATATATATATATATATATGTATGTGTATATATATATATATATATATATATATATATATATATATATATATATATATATATAGACAGAGAGAGAGAGAGAGAGAGAGAGAGAGAGAGAGAGAGAGAGAGAGAGAGAGAGAGAGAGAGAGAGAGAGAGAGAGAGAGAGAAGAGTAATAGCTTCTGGAGAACCACGATCCAGAGCTGTTATAGAACTATAATTGTCGACAGAGGGAAAATGTTGTCAGGGCTCCTCTACTCTCATGTCGACCTTCTAGTCAGAGTTTCTCTCACTCCTGGAGGTCATCGTCACCTTCAACTGTCAGCTAATCATAACCAGGGATTTAAGTATAAACCTCGAAACCCTGGTCTTCCGGAGTCTGCTCGCTTCATCGATCTGCTTTTCCTATTCGGATTCACTCAACATGTTGCCGAACTGACTCATGTGCTGGGAGGCTGGCTTGACGTCATCATCATCCGTGACGACTGTGATATCTCAGACCTCACAGTTGAACCTCCAGTTGTCTCATATCATGGACTTCTTACATTCATGGTTCCCTTCCTATGCACCAAACCCACATATGCGCTTCGGCTTGTATGTATGCAGGTATGTATACTTGTATAGGCCTATATGTATATAATTATGTACGTGTTTATGCATGCATGTATTATGTGCGGGACTTGTAGCCCAAAATGATTCTGGATAAGGATCTAAGCCGACATTTTAACTGAAATAAGTATTGATTCATGCGTAGGCTACTTGCTGCCTGCGTTGGCGAAATGGATGGGATTATGCGTGAATGATGACTTATGCGGGTATTGTGTAAGGTTTATCTTGTAGGTTTTAAGTACTCTAAGATTTTAAGTACTTTGGGTTTGGCTTACTCTGTAGCTGAGGTAGGCTACTCTATTAAGGGTCACTTCTTCAGTTTCTTCAGTGACGGTGATGTAGGCAGAATTATTGGAACGCTGATGATATCGAGTCACTCAAAGTACCAAGTTTTGTACCTGAAACGCAGAATTTTTCATTTCTTTGAATTTATAAAAATTCTAGAACACTGTCAATAGTTCGTGTTTCTACTCCGACAGAACACCAAGAAGAAATTTAATCATTTGCAAGTAGTAGTTAGTAGCTTCGATCGCGCCGGTGTCTAATGCCGGAGGCATAATTCGATGGCACGCCAAAGCGAAACCTTACGAGTTGAAACTAATACACAGTTGACACAAATAGAATCAACCGACCCAACTCAAACCCAGTCACACGGTCTAATGCAAATAGAAACTTCCGGGTAATTGGACAGACCAAGGGATCCATAAAAGAACACGTACAGAGACAACAAGAAGGGCGCATAAAAGCATAGACTGACAAAAGTTGCTCTCGCCCAGAACATTAGAATTCAATGCAACAATTTCATTCATGCCTTTGTATAACTGAATTTGCGAAGTCGTTTGCAAGACAATGAATGATAATTAATTAAAGACATCATATAAATCTTACCCCAATCACACACTCTACCATCCCCTAAACAATACCTACCACGACCCATTCACTGCCTACCAAATTCAGTTCTTCAAAATGATTCCGGATTTATCCAGATAAATAAGATCTGGATTCATCCAGATAAATAAGATCATTGGGCAAGATGTGTGTCAGAATTTTTTAGAAATGTTTACTTACGCGTGGTTTTCTCAATTTCTTGTCACTAAACTTTGCTGCCTGCCTGCTTTCCTCGGGTCTAACTGATTTTTATTTATGTCAAATAGATGTTTATTTGATTCAGTAGCTCTTATTTAGTTTGATTAGTTTGATTTAGTCTTCGTAGCATCATTAGAAACTGTAGGCCTACTTGGATATTGGTTAAACTACAAATTGAGATATTGCTTACGGTCAAGCGCCAGAAGAAATAGTGCGTACATTCCTGAATTACGCGCCTAAAATTAAAAGAGTAACATTAGAATCAGCAGTAGCAGGTTACATCTATTCCAATTTCTCCGTCAAACATTGCAGTGTGTCATCAAAGGCTCTTCAGACCCGCTTTTCGAATGTTCTGCCAGACACACAAAAATGAGCTTACTTTGGGAATCGTTATATCAATAGAATGCCATCCAAAATAATCCTCTCTATTGTCGTTGAAATCATTTTTAAATAATAATAATAATAATAATAATAATAATAATAATAATAATAATAATAATAATAATAATAATAATAATAATAATAATCTTTATTAATTCAAACTGACAAACGCAGTAAGATTACATTGAAACATGACAGTACAATCAAATCTTAACTAAACACACGGTTTGGCAGCCATACAAAACGCTGCCCTAGAGGATGGTTACGGGTATCGAACCGCGAATCTAATGCTATCCTGGCCATGGGTGTTACCATTACTCTATTCACCTCTCATGAGTTTGTCTTAGCCATAGGGATCCATTGCTATTTCGGTAAAAGTAAAAATGGAAGTAGGCCTAATACATTTTCGGTGTTGCTGCAGTTGCCTTAATCGCAATAATTGCCATTAGACTTGTTGCTCTTAGTTAGTTTGATTATATAGTTAAAGTCTTACCATTGGTTATAATACAATTATAATACAATACAACATTCGACAGAACATCGGTGGTCCAGAGTAATAATTATTGTAAGTGAGGGACTTGGTCTAGGTCCCTACACAGTAACTGTCTCCGTGGAGTCTCGAACCAGAATACTCTCAGCATTACAGGAAAAGCGCTCTAAGCAATCAGCTACTGTGGTACTTTATGCTAAACATGTACTTAAGACTGTCATCTACAAATGAAATATTACAACTGAATCTTTCTTTGATCTGATTAACATTAACGACCAATGCAGCTGAGTTGTGCTGTGTAATAGATCGGGCAACGTCCACGCGCAGACTAACCGATATCTACGAACTCGTTGAACGTCTTCCCGAATCAAATCGTTTCCTGTTTTGCGCATAAATATCCAGGTATTCAATCCGGCAAGGAGGTAGTTTCGCACGATGTTAGAAAAGTAGATTACAGCACGGTGATTCATTCAGCTGCTCTGCTGAAAATTCAGGAGCTATAGTTACAAACGTCCTGCTTAGGAAAAATGGCGTAGGCTGTTACGCTTGGCCGGTGGTAAACTGGCTGTCAAGAACGTTGCTGGTTGGCTGGGTCTAGGGCAATCGCGTTGTAACATTTATTTAACGACGCCGTCATATCGAAGATGATTGACGTCTAGGGCAATAACTTTCACCAGCTTTTATAGATAGACAGGCTCAAGTAGGTAATGTATAACAAAAGACGGTCAAGTGTCGCCCTCTGACGAATAAATCAGCAGTGCCATATGTATTGGAATAGTGTCTTTTATGATATATATATATATATATATATATATATATATATATATATTCTACTCTATATTCGTGTGTGTGTGTGTGCTCACCCGTTGGTGTATTACGGTTTGTATCTCGTTAGCCATACTTATGCATCCATATGCATATCTTATGCATATCTCGTCCATGCATGGACGAGATATAAATATCATTACCTATTTGGGTCAGTGATTCTCTATACATTGCACGATGAAGAAGGAAGTAACAGTTAAACGATGAAGAAACTTTTACACATTTTACTTCGCAGTGGCGTCACTAGGGTTGGTGTCACCCGATGCGGTCAGTCATAGTGTCACCCACATGGACCTCCTTTATTTTCTTACCAGACCATACAGTATCCTTTTTGTACTAATCTTACTCGTAAATCATAACTCCTGTATAGAACTGAATGTAATGGTAATATTAGTGACATAAACAACTAGCAGAATTAAAATTACAAATGCACATTTTTATTTCTTATTTTAATCATTTACCATCAGATCAGAAGTTACATCATTCAAAATCAATTTAGCAAATAGTAATGTAATGTTTGATCTTTCTTAATTACTGCAACTTCATCTGGTCCACGAACAATCAAACCAGGCTCAAGAAGTTAAATACTCTGCAATAAAAGCTATTCGAATGATCCAGAGAGCCAGGAAATGGGAACACTCTGAGGCTATTTTCAAAGAACTAAAACTAATAAAATTTAATATCAATCAGATAAACAGCTTTCAAATGTCAGACTTCATCTACTGCTACGAGCATGATCAACTACCGGCCTCTTTTAAAAATTATTTTGTGAAGGCTTCGGAGGTACACAAACATGATACTCGGGGAGCCTCACTATACCGTCCAATTAATAGTCGTACGAATGTAAGACGGTTTAGTATCAGATCAGCTGGTCCGATAATCTGGAACCAGGTCCATGTTGAAATTCGTACATTGCAAAACAGGCATTTGTTCAAGAAGTCAATAAAAAACTTTAACCTGACGCATGTAATGATACTGGATAAATAATCAATAAGCACGATTTGATTTCGACTTTGGTGGTTTGGTGGAGCCGGGGCCCGGCTCGTGGGTGTTGTTACTTAAGGTTTGTTAGGTAAGTTTAGTTAAGCCATCAGTATTAAACACCTCCAAGCGTTGAGGGAGTACGAGGATTGAGCTAGGTAGTGGATTGTGCTACTGTGAGGGGAGCAACTATACCGTGCCATCATTATATTTGTAATTAGCATCTAGCAGGGCATCCCCGGTCAGCGGGATCTAGGTCCCGTAGGGGCGCCCATTATGTCTCTTTTGACTCCAAAAATTCTATCAAGTGCATAAACTCACCTGTTAGAAAAGGATATGGAGAAATGGGAAGTTAGATAAGTATTAATTCCTTTTACCTAGTAATACTGAGTTTACAGATTCTGTACTAATTATATAAAATTCTTGTTGTAAATTATTGTCAAATGTAGTCATTGGATGCATTAAAGACAGATGTTATGCTATGATATCTATGGAGGGCAATGAAGGTGTCTGCAGCTTATACAGGCCTCATCTCTGATATAGTTTCCCGGATCTGTGTGACCGTTGTACAATAAATGCTGTGATCGAATGTATGGAATGTCACTCATGCTGCCTAAGGCCTGCATCGCGCAATGCAGGCACACTGGCGCTGAAAACAATGCCTCAGAGGCCATTCGCAGACCTGCCTACTGATGCAGACTACTGATGCTCCTTACTGATGCTGCACACTGGCGCTGCTAACCATGTCTGACAAGCCTAATTATAAAAGCGAGCATAGTCGCAATGACAAACCTGCGACCACATGGGATTTTTTTCACCACATCCGTATTTTCACACGACCAGCTTTATGTTGTATTTTCGCGTTCACGAAAAAGAGACTCGCCTACACCTGAATTCACACACACGGACTTCAAGTTTGGTGACTTTCGTCCCATCCTTGAGGCTGATCTTCGACGTGTTCTCAGCTCTTCAAACCAGAAATCTTGTGAACTGGACCCGCTTCCTCCGTTAATTCTTACTAATGTTTTGGATGATATTGTCCCATTTTTGATATATTTGTTCAATAGGTCTCTAGCAGAGGGCCATCTCCCTCAATCTCAGAAGCAAGCTATTGTCTTTCCTACCCTTACAAAATCTAATCTTGACTCACAAGTATGTTCTAACTATCGTCCTATTTCTAACCTTTCTTTTCTCTCTAAAACTCATGAGAGACTTGTCTCGCTTCAAATTCTGCCCTATCTTGAACAGTCTGGACTCCTACCTTCTAGTCAATCAGGGTTTAGAGGTCACAATTCTACGGAAACTGCCCTTCTGTCTCTTCTCTCGGACATTTACACTGCCATTGACAGGTCTCATTTGACGCTTCTAGCACTCTTTGATGTTTCCTCGGCCTTCGACATGGTTGACCATGAAATCCTACTTCGACGTCTTGAATTGTCTTGTGGCCTCAGTGGTCTCCCTCTTCTTTGGTTCAAATCTTATCTCTCTGACCGTACTCAGAGGATTGTCCTTGGTGACTCCAGAACTGCCTGGGTTAGGATTGAGTATGGTGTCCCACAGGGTTCTGTCCTTGGCCCCATTCTGTACTTACTCTACACAGCTGACATTCCTTCTATATTTACTAAACACCTTACCTCTGGTCACCTTTATGCAGATGACGTTCAGATCTTTGTCCAAGGCCCATCCTCTCAGCAGATCTCCCTTGTTGGATCCATTGATTCCCTGTCACATGACCTCCACTCTTGGATGTCATCAAATCGACTTAACCTTAACTCTTCTAAGACCCAACTGATCTGGTTTGGCACTAAGCAGCAACTTTCTAAACTTGATATCCCACTTCTGTCGTCAATTTACCCTGCTTTTTCATTTTCATCCACTGTTCGGGATTTGGGTTTCACCGTTGATAGTACCCTCTCGTTTTCTGAACACCTCTCCCACCTGACACGTTCCTGTTTCTATCATCTGAGGCGTTTGAGGGCTGTAAGAAGATCAGTTTCTCCTTCAATGTTTACTACTATGGTCCATGCCTTCATTTGCTGCCGCAAAAAAGGTTGATTGGTAGTTTTAATGCCGATTAAAAAACAACAAAATGCGGTGTTTTTAATAATACTTTACTGTGACACCAGTTAAATAGTTATAACATTTATATATAGATATTTACTAGGGTGGTTCTGACTTTCATGGGAAAAAATTAAAGCTGTTTTTTCTGGACTTTCCGCTTTTTTGTTGTGTTCCAATGAATATAAAGGAAATATTTACAAAGTTATAGAACATTATCTTGTCATTTAGGGGTAGCTCAATAACATTTAAATTTGACATAATGGTATTTTAAAATAAATGTTTCCATTATCCATTACTTTTTATATTTTCCTTACCTAATGAAACAACAATGTTAAATTGTTGTTATTATTCATTGAACAAACTGTATAAGTAGTAGTTCTAAATAATTTCAATTAATTAGTATGACTTATGTTATTATGTAATTATAATATATGGCTCAAAAATCATTTGCTGGAGCTTATTTTGACATAAGCATTTCTTGCTTGCATTCTGGAAAGTTGCGTCTCTGATTATGCACTACTTCAAGGAGATATTGTTTCTGTTTTTCTTTCTTTGTAATTATGGAATTGTACTCTTCTATCAGAGCAACTCCTCTTGTTCCCATGTTTCAGGATCGCTTTTCGGGAATTCACTAGAGATTCTCAGCCGGTCAAAAAACAGCAGGGAGTTCATTGTAACAAAATCTTCTATGTTCATTACCACAGATTTCTGAACATTGACCTGTATTCTCTTAGGAGGATCATCTTGGCCTGGTAGCTCGTGTAAAGCTTTCACCATTGCTCGTTTGGACTTGGCTGTCAATGCCGAATCAAAAAATGCCAAAGCCACGAGCTCCTCACTAATGTACCACAGATGACCTGCAAGTTTATAGCTGGCTACTTTGGAGAGAGCAGGATTTTCTTTTTGATAGCTAACCAGAGTTTTTAGTAAACATAAATCATTGTTAGGAGCAGAAGCAGAAATAGGGGCTGTAAACCATGCCTTTATGTATACAGATGCAACAAAAATACATGTTGAACGTAATCCCAATTCCTCGCGTTGTCAATTAAAATTGTCCTCTGAACATCCAGATCTTGAAAGTGTACACTGCTTTAGCCATCCACCTGGTATGGTGTATGGTCACAGGTGCCATAAACTTCACTCCGCGAGGAGGAGTGCCTCCGAGAAATATAATGTCAAGTTCTAGAAATTCCCGATAATCAACTCTAGGCTGACAGTTTTCAAGTTGTTTCGTGGCAAATGATATAATGTCATCTTTGAAATCCTTTATGGATTCAGCAACCTCTTTATGGTTATATCCAGTTTCATAGTTCGTTTGATCTACAGTTTTCCAGAATTGTTGAAAGCGTTTAAAGATTGCTACATGTGGACTAGAGGTGGTAAGTGACATGCTCTCATTAAAACACTAGCCAAGACTAGTTCGAGTATGTGATATGGTGGCATGCTGGGTGGAGTAGATCTTTTTCCAGTTTTGTTCTAACAACACACAGGTTCCATTTCTGTGGCCGGTATTGCTGGCAGTGTTATCAAAATACAGGGCATGCACGTGATCTGCCACTCCCCATTCCAGCAACAATTTAGCAGCAGCGGCTGCCTGTGCTTCTCCTGTGCCAGAATGTAGCTTGGGAACTCCAATAAGTTTATCTTTAGGCCTAACCATTGCTCATGTGAATATATAAAATTATATATAATTATAGGGCCTATATAATATATATTGGTTTTTAAATGATGACAATATATTATATTGTCATCATTTAAAAACCAATGCATATATAGTATATACCTAACTGATCAAATAAATAAGTACTAATCGTAACTGTAATCGCAAAACTGAAACTCTATCTCTTGGATGTACAGTAGTTAGATTATGTTAGACAAGCTCTGAAACTTCAACTTCATTGAGCTACCTCTAAATATTGCTCAAATCAGCTCATATTTGGCCAGATGTATTTTAATGTGTAATAGAACAGGATAATAAGCGGAAACAATCACATTTATAAATTTCAGATTTCAGAACCACCCTAATATTTACTATAAACTATTATCGAATAATCATTCACATATTTTTAAATATTTGCATCAAAATATAGTTCGTAGCAACATCGGCAACGGAACGATTCCGTTTGTTTGTGAAGGGTGAACTATGCCCCGGAAGTAAAGCGAAATGGTTGCGCATGCGCATTGCTAATGCTCAACTAGCTTATTGGATAACATGAACATGGTTGTATATTACAGCATAGTAGATGTATAATTATTACAACTATTGTAATTAATGAACTTCTACAGTATATGCGTAATAGAAAGTACTAGATATTCGTACTACATTCACATTTATTAACATCTGTAGTATTAATAAATGTTAACATTCTGAACATCTGATCAAAATTAGTTACTAGAGAACTTACATCAGTAGGCCCCTATTCAGTGAACATTTAGTTTTCTCGGTACTTGTATTAGTCATTAATAAATTTAATTAAAATAAGTGATAAATAATAATGTAACCCATAATAAATTAGCAATAACAACAACACAAATTTAAAAATCTGAAATATTATACCAGAAATATTAAAAAATTAAATAATTGCACTGTATAATATTGCACTTATGATATTGCTAAATCACATAATACTGACACTATTTCAATCCAAGCAAGCATTACAAACGCACTAAAATCAGACCAGCTGCAGCAGTCCACTGACTCCACTCTATTCGAAACCAGAAAATACTCGTAATAGCATCACATAGAGCAACACAACCCAAAAAACTTGACTATCATCATCATCATCAGTTCCTGACGCCAACCAATTGGCGGCGATGGGTACGAATAAATGAATAATACATAATAAATGATAAATAAATAATACATAATAATAATGAATAATACATGGTAATAAATGATAAATAAATAATACATAATAATAAATGAATAATACATACATAATAAATGAATAATACATACATAACAAATGAATAATACATACATAATAAATCGCAAAATAATACAGATTTAAATATAAGAACAGTTTGTAAAAAATTCCCTGTGACATAATATTAGAATAATAAACTAAACACAGAAAGATAACTTTCACTGATTCTTGAACATAATAAGTTTTGTTAAGTTGTTTCGCACCCTGGGTCCTTGAATTCGAGCGGTTTCAATGGTTGCAATATTATTATTATTATTATTATTATTATTAATGAGCTTTTATATAGCGCCCCTTCAAGGTTATCTACTCAGGAGCGCTCCTAGTCCAACCACGGCTAAAGAGAGTATTTGTGATTTAGCAATATCATATTACGCATATATGATGTAGTCTCACATCAATGTATGCTGATATGATCTGATTAATCAAGAGTATTAAGTGATTGTTTTCCACTGGAAGATCTTGGATATGAGGCTCCAGTTGCAGAAAAAGAGACCTACTGATGAGGTTGCGACGAATTGCTAACTTCAGAGATGGAATTGATTGCATGAATCGCTGCAGTTCTGTGGGTTTGATAGAAAGTTGTTGGCGTATAAATTTCTCAGAAGTGGAACAAATAGTTATCACATCCATCGATGGTCGTAATAAGCCTCCATGCGTTTTTTTTATCAACAAGCAAACAGTTTGATTGTTGATCAACAAGAGCTTCTCTGCAAGTCAAGCACTTTACAGAGCGTCTTACTTTCCGGCATACAAATCCGCCAATGTATTTGACAATTTCTTCTGAATACTCTGAAAGTCGATCTGGTTCCATAATCATAACCACATTAGATTCCGCTTCAAGTTCATCTGTACTCGGCTGTTCCACGTCAGTCAATCTGTACTCAAGATGGTCAATTACCGGTCCAGTCCCAGTGGAGGCCGTTAAAATTCCAGTGGAATCCTGAGCCAAACAATTTCCTGACTTTATGTTTCGCAGTGAGTGATGGACTAGCAGACGCCTGTAGGTTGACATAACTTAAATTTAATTACCCTTCCTCTTTCGGAAATAATTAATAGCTCATTAACTAATGGGATAGTCCCGGAGTCACTTAAAGCGGCAAAAGTTATTCCTGTGTTTAAAAAAGGTAATATTGAAAGTATTAATAACTATAGACCAATATCTGTCTTGCCATTTTTTGCCAAATTTCTTGAGAAGATTATGTATGATCGGTTGTCCTCGTTCATTCATAAACTGAATATAATACAACCTGCCCAATATGGATTCCGTCCGGGGCATTCGACGTTTATGGCACTTCTTGATCTTGAAGAAAAAGTCTCAACTGCAATTGAAAACAATGAATATACGGTCGGAATCTTTTTAGATGTGGCCAAGGCTTTTGATGCAGTGGATCATAATATTATTACTAGAGAAAATGAGCAACTACGGGATTAGGGGGATTAAACTATCTTGGTTCAGAAGTTACCTCGACTCGCGAACACAAAGAATTGTTTGTAATGGTTCCATTTCTGGGTCTAAAACCATCTCCTTTGGAGTTCCTCAGGGTTCGAACCTAGGCCCGTTGTTATTTTTACTATGCATTAACGACTTATCTAAAGTGTCTTCAATCTTCTCATTCATATTATTTGCCGATGATACGAATATGGTATATTCTAATAAATCCCACGTAACCCTTATGGAAACGGTAAATAAATAATTAAACATTGTTAATAATTGGTTTATTTCAAATAAACTTACCCTAAATGCCGACAAAACTAATTTCATCATTTTCAAGTCTCGTAGGAAAATTAAGCCGATTAATTGGTCACTAGCCCTCAATAGCTCCCCAATTTCCCAAGTGGAATCTACAAAATTTTTAGGAGTTTACGTCGATAATCACTTAAACTGGAAAGTCCATGTTAATTATATAGCTCAAAAGGTCGCTAAAATATAGGAATAATCTCTAGAATTGGGTACCTGCTCACAGTCGAAATTAAGAGGAACCTCTATTACTCATTAATTTTTCCCTTTCTTAATTACTGCAACTTCATCTGGTCCACGAACTATCAAACGAGGCTCAAGAAGTTAATAACTCTGCAAAAAAAGCTATTAGAATGATCCAGGGAGCAAGGAAATGGGAACATTCCGTCCCTTTTTTAAAAGAACTAAAAATAATGAATATCAATCAGATAAACAACTTTCAAATGTCTGACTTCATCTACTGCTACGAGCATGATCAACTACCGGCCTCCTTTAAAAATTACTTTGCGAAGGCCTAGGAGGTGCACAAACATGATACGCGGGGAGCCTCACTATACCGTCCAATTAATAGTCGTACGAATGTGAGACGGTTTAGTATCAGATCAGCTGCTCCGTTAATCTGGAACCAGATCCCAGTCGAAATTCGTTCGTTACAGAACAGGCATTTGTTTAAGAAGCAAATAAAAAGCTTTCTTCTGTCGCATGTAACGATACTGGATAAATAACCAAAATGCACGATGTGATTTTGACTTTAGTGGATTGGTGGAGACGGGGCCCGGCTCGTGAGTGTTGTTACTTAAGGTTTGTTAGTTAAGTTTAGTTAAGTTTATTTAAGCCATAAGTAGTAAGCGCCTCCAAGCGGGGAGGGAGTAAGACGATTGAGCCAGGTACTGGATTGTGCTACTGTGAGGCGAGCAACCATGCTGTGCCATCCTTTGAAATTGTAATTAGTTATTAGCAGGGCATCCCCGTTCAGCGGGATCTAGGTCCCTTAGGGGCGCCCATTGCCTCTTGTGACTACAAGAACTCAATCAACCACATAAACTCAGCTAAGCCATTAGTATTACAAGACTGCAAGAATTCAATCAACTGCATAAACTCACCTGTTAGAAGTGGATATGAAGAAATGGGAAGTTGCATAAGTATTAATTCTTTTTACCTTGTAATTCATAGTTACTGAGTTTACAGATTCTGTACTAATTATATAAAAATTTGGTTGTTGTAAATGATTGTCAAATGTTGTCATTGGATGCAATAAAGACAGATGTTATGTTATGTTATGTTATGTTATAAATTGACGAGCTGATGGATTGTTGTTGTGGCCCCCTTGACTCCTAACAGCACTAAAAAACATTTCGAGATGGTCTTGACTCAATTTGTAAGTAAGTAGGAATTTCAGTTGTGGTTGTGGACCAAGTACTAGTTGACGGCTTAATTCAACAACACTTCGAAGGTTGAACAAGAATCCAATAAATCCAGTTTTTCTATTGGTTTGATGCATGGGTTTTCCATCTTTGTCTTTCAAGTTTGCAATGTAAAGGGAAGCCAAATCAACAAACTGTTCTGTTGCCTCGAAATTTCTTGCTGATATCGGTGATTTTGACTTCTTGCCCAGAAAGTTACGACTGTTGAGTAAATCAAAACACCGGGCAATGATTTTAATAAAGTTACTGTAGCATCTGTGCCCTGAAATTCATCTAAATTCAACTTGTTTGCACAAAATTCAATCGCTTCTGCTACACTTTCACTAAGCATTTGTGCAGCAATTCTGACCTTCATCTGTTGACCTTGCCATTCCATGTGCTGTTTTTTCAGTTTGTTTGCAGCATGCAGACCTTCCTTGCTTTGCAGTTCATATAAACGGTCGATGAAATGGAAATTAATGATTGAATCATTGCAGTCTCCCCCTCAAAGTCCGACTCACACCTCAACGTGGTGAGGGGTGAACAGTCAAGTAGGGGATTGCCTGCTGGGGCTATGCCAACAGTGGAGAAGGTCTTGACCGAAGTACCACCTAGGGCGCTACGCGTGTTGGACAGGCTCAGCAGGAACCCTGAAAAGATTGGCTAACGTGAGCGGCAGGTCTCGGGCAGCAGCGAGACTTCAGTGGACTTGACGGATGATCCAGAGGAAGGACAACGGCAGGTTCATATCGAATGGAGGCCATATCTGGTATAACCGGAACAAGGCCTCCTTACTGCGAGATGGAAAGGAATTGGGGAACCTACCATCTCAACATCTCCAAACAGCATCATGAAAAATGGAATCCAAAGATAAACCATGCCGGCTCGGACGTCGCCCGGTTATACAAGGTCCGCGTCCCCTGTTGGGCAACCAGGACAGGGTCGGAAAGTCGGCGACTGGAAGAACGGTGATTGCGGAGGGAAATAAGAGCACAGTACAACTTAGGAAGAAGATGAGAGTGGGCACTTGGAACATCAGAAGCATGTTACAACTGGGCAAAACCCTCGTGTTGGGAAAAGAAATGGAGAGATTGAAGATGGACATATGCGGACTGGCAGAGGTAAGATGGGGAGGAAAAGGACACTTCATCACGACGGAAGGACACATGATAGTCTACTCGGGAGAAGAGACACAGGGACACGGAGGCGTAGGAATGTGGATACATAAAAGGATCACAAATGCTATAATAGGATACGAGACAGTGAATTGTAGAATTCTGATGGTAAGGATAAAGGCAAAACCAAAGTGTATTAGTTTGATTCAGATATACGCACCAACATCAGAAAAAGAAGAGGACGAAATAGAGGAGTTTTACCAGAAGTTGACAGGCACATTAAGAAGCATACCGAAAAAAGACATTACATTACTAATGGGGGACTTCAACGCTAAAGTAGGAGATACGAACACATCGCCAGTGACTGGAGGAGAAGGACTGGGTCAGATAAACAGCAGCGGGGAGAGGTTGATTGACTTCTGTATGGAGCAAGAGATGATATTGGCCAACACATGGTTTAAACATCACCCGAGGAGATTATATACATGGACATCACCAGATGGGAGAACAAAAAATCAGATTGATTACATCAGCATACAGCGGAAGTGGAGGACATGTATTAGTAACTGTAGGACCTATCCGGGGGCAGATTGTGACACGGACCACAATTTGCTGGTGGCAACGTTAAAGATAAGACTGGGAAAGCAAAAGAAGGTAGAGGTACTAAAAAGGCTGAATGTAGAAGATCTTCAAGGTTTCAAAAGAGTCGCTTATGAAATAGAAGTAACAAACAGATTCGAAGCTCTGAACGCTGTATCAGAGGAAAGATCACCGAACGAATTATGGAAGGAAACAAAGGAGGTTTTAATCACGGCTGCGGAGGAAATAGTGGGATACAAGAAGAGAGACAAGGGGAAGCCTTGGATTTCCGAAGAAGCACACAGCCTCATTATCAAGAAACGGGAAGCTAAGCAGAGAGATAGAGTGGAATATAAGGAACGGAAAGCGGAGGTACAGAGACTTCTCAGGAGGGACAAACAAAAACAAATAGAGGATATTTGTGAAAAGGCAGAAGCAGAGAACAAGAAGGGTAACAGTAGATATCTATACAGAACAGTCAAATCCCTAACAAACAAATTTCAACCTAAACTACAATCTATACAAGCTGAAAATGGAGAATTCATAACTGATAAGGAAGGCATAGCTGAAAGATGGAAGCAATATTGTGAAGAGCTATACAACGATAAAGAAGGGAAAGAATACATAATGGGATATGAAAGGGAACCGCCACCCTTAATATCAGAGGTGGCAAGAGCGATAAGGCAGGTTGCTAGCGGCAAAACTGCGGGTCCTGACGGTGTTCCGGCAGAGCTGTTCAAATACGGAGGGGAGAAAACAATAGAAAAAATGCATTCAATCTGCACAGCGGTATGGGAGGATGGGGAATGGCCCGAGGACTGGACAGAATCAATTTTTGTTCCTATACCAAAAAAAGGGGATATCAGACTATGCTCGAATCACAGAACAGTGGCTCTAGTGGCACACGCCAGTAAAATTATACTAAGGATCATTTTAGAAAGAATAAGGAACCAGACAGAATCAGAGGTGGCAGAGGAACAGGCTGATTTCAGGAGAGCTAGAGGAACTAGAGACCAGATAACAAATCTGCGAATTATTATGCAAAAAGCAAATGAACACCAACAACCCCTTTTTATGTGTTTCGTTGATTTCAAAAAAGCTTTTGACTCAATAGCTCATGAAACACTTTGGACAACAATGATCGAAATGGGGTTCCCAGGGCATATCATAAATTTGCTTACACAACTGTATAAGAAACAAAAAGCAAGAGTCAAAGTGGCAGAAATGTTATCGAAAGAATTCAGAGTCAGACGGGAGTGAGACAGGGCTGCGTCTTGTCCCCAAGTTTGTTCAACATCTTGGCGGAGAGAGTGATGAGGGAAACTTTAGAGGGATTTGAGGGAGGAATACAGATAGGGGGAGGCGGTTGACAAACTTACAGTACGCCGATGACATTGTATTACTGACAAACTCGGAGAGTGAATTACAGTTGCTGATAGAGAAACTAGACAGGACAGGAAAGAAATATGGTATGCATATTAATATAGGAAAGACGAAAGTTATGACAACAACAGAAACCAAATGTACAATTAGGATTAATCAGGAGGAACTAGAACAGGTGTACAGATTCACGTATTTGGGTTCAACGATTGATGAAAACAGCGGTTGCGGTACAGAGATCAGAACACGTTTAGCACAGGGTTATGCAGTAGTTACGGGATCCAGTCAAAATAGCCCGGTCAAAATAGCCCCGACGAAATAGCCCCGTCAAAATAGCCCAGGACAAAATAGCTCCAGACGAAATAGCCCCGACAAAATAGCCCCGTACCGTTCGAAGAGCCTTGTTTATTCGAATCAACAGCACCTAGCCCGAAACGTAAATATTATAACTGCCTAATTAGTTGCTAATTAGTATGAAAGGGTAACGATAGACGTTACCTATATCTTGAATCAAATTCGGCGTGCTTTGTCGGGAATGTTTTAGGTCAAGCCGTAATTTGTCAATTAGTAAATGTTAATTATTAGTTTACGGTGAAGTCACAGTTACGTAAATATACGCCTATACATTAACATTGACAATTTCTAAGATTGTAAGATAACTTAAATCAGTTATTAGGCCTACGTCTTTTAGATCATTGCGCCTATAAATTTTGATTTAGTAGCTTGTTTTACCTTCATGTTTCGAAGTTTTTTAAACATTGACATTGTCAATTATTAATATTTCTATAATATATTACTCGCGTTTTTTTCCATTTATGTTTCGTTGATTTTATTAATATACATCTTCTCACCACTGTTCGTTGTCGGGGCGATATTTTTGGGGCTATTTCGTCGGGGCTATTTCGTCTTGAGCCATTTTGTCCTGGGCCATTTTGACGGGGCTATTTCGTCGGGGCTATTTTGACCGGGCTATTTTGACGGGGTGCCAGTAGTTACGAACCTCAAAAGGATATGGAGGAGTCATGATCTAACAAATATAACGAAGCTAAAGTTGTGGAAGACACTGGTTTGGCCTGTGGCCATATATGGATGCGAGAGCTGGACATTGATGAAGGAGGAGGCAAGAAGAATAGAGGCATTCGAGATGAAGTGTCTGAGATTGATTATGAATATATCTTGGACGGAAATGCGGTCAAATGAATGGGTATTGGAAGCAGCAGGAGTAGAGAGGAATCTACTGAGGACGGTGAAGGAAAGAAAAATGATATATTTTGGACACGTCATGAGAAGAGAAGGAGCATGCATGGAGAAAGACATCATACAGGGTACACTGCCGGGAGCCCGGAAAAGAGGAAGACCGAGAATAAATTGGCTGGACAACATAAAGAAATGGACGGGATTGGCAATGGGAGAATTGTTAAGACTGACGGATACAGGAGGCGTTGGAGGAACATTGTGCATGATGCGGCCGAACCTCGAACCGAGGATGGCTGAGAGCAGAGCATTGCAGTCTTTCAATATTCGCTTTTCCCCAAAGCAATTTCTAACTAACTTAAGCATGTGACATGCATCAAGTAACACATACACAGGTGCTGAAGTAATCGGATGTGGAAAATGGGTTTTGAACTTAGTAATATCAGAAAAATCAGCACCCAAAATTCTTATCATAGAAAGGTTCGCAGCAGCACCATCAAATGTTAGTGAAACAACTTGTTCTCCAGTTGCATGTACTTTGATGAGGCATTCTACAATGATATGTGCTTTTTCTGTAGAATCAAGTCCATCCGTTAAAAAATATGCCACCGGGAATTTCCAATGTCCATTAATGGCAACTAAAAGTAATACAAATGCTTCTGGGGGATGGGCCCGATAGCGCATTGGATAACATCTGGCGTAGAGTGCGAGAAGTACAGAGATCGAGTCCCATAGGCGGACATGCTTTGTAGGCTGCAATTTGCGCCGTGTATTGCAGGCTGTCTGTTCTGTTAGTAGTTAAGATTTATCGCATAACATGTACAGGTACAATTGTACAGCGCAGTGCGTTTGCAGGCGCTTCATTAAAGAATAAATATTATTATTATTATTATTCTAGCAATACCTAAACTTTCATCACTTAGGCCTACACCGGTTCCACAATCAACGAATCCATAAGAACGATTTCTATCCCATTCAATTTGTTTTCTTATGGACATCTCATCCATCATTAGACTGCATAAAATTGGTGTGTTTTCTTTAGTTTTTAATGCCAACATCTTAAAGGATTCTTCCGTAAACCCTGGTTCTCCATTAACGCTAGTATACCAACGTCGCAATATGTTCGGGTGTGGAAGGCGTGTATTGAACGTCTTTCTCACATAATCGTATGCTTTCGACGAGTAAAAATGGAGTGTTAATGCGAAGGTGCGCAGAGATGGTGAATACTTCTTTTTGTGTTTGCCATCTAACTGTGCTTGAAACAGGCCTTGCACCTCAGGGTTCAAACTTTGTAATGCAGTTGTTGCTTGCTCACTGATCAGTTGCTTGTCTTTCAGTTCTTTGATTATGTTTACAACCGAGGCATATCGTTTCTTCAATCTCCGTTTATGTTGCTGGAGCCCTTTTATTCGCTTTTTTAGAACTTCGTAGGCATTCAGAACAAATGACAACTTCCTGCGAACATCTAAGATGTTGTCCGTTTCATGGTAAACACAGTCACCAACATATCGCAATTTTTTTAGAGTGCGAGCTGCTGGAGGTTTGCGGCATTCGTTAACTATTTTGGGTTCTGTGTTTCGATCAATGTTCCCGAAAGGCTCCTTCAGAATGTGAGCTGCTGGAGGTTTGCGGCATTCGTTAACTATTTTGGGTTCTGTGTTTTCATCAATGTTTCCAAGAAGCTCCTTCAGAATGTGAGCTACTGTAGGTTTGCGGCATTCGTCAACTATTTTGGGTTATGTGTTTCGATCAATGTTCCCGAAAGGCTCCTTCAGAATGTGAGCTACTGTAGGTTTGCGGCATTCGTCAACTATTTTGGGTTATGTGTTTCGATCAATGTTCCCGAAAGGCTCCTTCAGAATGTAAGCTGCTGGAGGTTTGCGGCATTCGTTAACTATTTTGGGTTCTGTGTTTTCATCAATGTTTCCAAGAAGCGCCTTCAGAACGCGAGCCGCTGGAGGTTTGGCGCATTTCAATTTCTTCGGTTGAAGATGTTGTGGAAAATAAAAAAGAGTTGGAACTGCATCAGATTTCAAATATCGTCTCTTGCAAAAACCAGACTGGTCAGATCATATGCATCCTCTGCAAAATGGTCAGAACATATATAAGTACCAGCAGATGGAGTGAAAGCTTTCCTTCTCGTAGCTTGAACCCATAAGGCACGCTTCACTGGATCAACAGGATACCTAAAAGAAAAAAGTTCCAAGTGCCAGCTGTAATATAATTAAAACAATTAAGTAGGCTACTTATTATTAACTTACCTTAGTCGTTTAGAGATTGTCACTAATATTATCGATAGTAAATATAGGTCTAGGCAAGAATTGAAACATCCATCCTATAGAAAATGTAAGCATTTACATTTATATAAGGAAAGGGTGTATGTCCAGGGAAGATACGGTGGTGGCCCTTGCTATGTCATGTAAGCCATTTGGTGGAAATCCGTGGGACCTTAGGGCGTGGAGCGAAGAGGAAGATTTCGATAGAACCTCTTCTAGATGAGGCCCCTTCCTGAGGTCAGAGGAGATGGCGACACCTAGGACACGCAGCGAAGTAACACGGATGGCCCCCGGGATAATAAGGGGAATGGAGGGGATTGCTTTCCTTCTGGTTAAGATGATTAATTCATGAGTTTTATTGGGGTTGAGGCGAAGGTCATTACTACTCGCCCAGGATGTGATATGTGCAAATTCTTCTTGGGCGGTATCTATATTCGAGGAGCCTTTAAGGGGGTAGGTGTTGTATGATACATAGATTTTATACGTATAATAAACATTTCCAACATTTCCATGTTATCATGTTGTCTGCAGTTAGACTTGCTTTGTTCAGCTTTATCACTCATGCAATTTAATTTGACAAGACTGTGATGTCTATCCGGTGTCAACCTTCTGGTACATTTCATGCTACATCATTATTTATACAATTGGAATGGGATTTGCATTGGTTAATTTTTCAATATTTTCAAATGCTGAATCGAATTGAAGAATACATCTATAGTATAAAATAATAAATAGTTAATATAGGAATCAAATTGAAGAATACATCCATAGAATCAAATGATTAGTAGTTACCATAGGCCTAGGCAGGAATTTAAACATCTGTCCTAAATAGTTTAAAAAATTATATTTTACCTGTGAAAACTTCTTGTCCCTCCAGCAACAGATATTGCAGTGCACCCAAATGCACAACACGAAATCACCATCTTGTACTGGTGGTGTAGTGGTGTAGGTCGGTGCCTTGTAATCGCAGGGTCTCAGGGTCGAATCCACCTCAAGCCACTGCGTAACGACCCAAGTGCTTCTGAATCGTTGCGTCGATCTTATCGACTGTCTACGAAATACGGCACTCTAATCTCCAGTATTTATTTATTTATTTATTTATTTATTTGTTCAACATTAACTCCATTAATTCTTTTCAACACAGAATAATGTTATTATTTTCGATTATCATTATTATAATTCTTATAACTTATAAGTATTAATGTTTGTAATTTATGTAATAACCAATATACGTCGTGGGTAATAACACTGGTTTCCCTATTGAATCATCTCATCTCAAGTATAAGTTAACACCAGCAGTAGATAACTTGAAATACTGAGATTCCTAGAAAAACATGATAAGCATAACTTATACATCGTTAGAACCGGAAGATTGTGTAGTTAGGACTAAGGATGCCTACAAGTATGTGTAAAAATATCCGGATAACCTTATTCGGAGTGTCATGTGTAAATAAGGTCCGTGCGGTGTTTAGATAGACACGGCAGGCCAGACACATCGACAACAACAGTACATCAACAACAGCAACAATAAATTTGTTCAAAAAACAGCAAACAATCAGAAATTTGAGTAGTCTTCGGTTTCAGACAGAGTATATACCTTTCTCAACAAATTCTGAAAATTATGCGCAAGTCTAGATGCCTACAGCGGGTTACCATCTACAACTTCCGTCGATGGCAGATACTAAGCTTTCTTCAACATCGATATCTACAGTTAGTCTAAATCATCCACGTATATTGATATACGTCGATGGTCTAAATATAGATATCGACGTTCCCCCTAGCATGACGTCAGGAATAGAGCTCATTAGCATATTATGTGCAGACCTCAGAATCTAAAAGACAGAATCTACTGGCCTACGCTGCGTCCACTAATAAAGGTCGATGGGAATACTGCAGAACTGTGCACGCGTATATGGCGTGTTATCGGCCTGCCTTACAGTAGACTAGGTAGTAGCGCGGAGGGTACTGACTGCCGAGTCGCTGGCCATGGCATGTCTTGATCGATACAGGCCTCGCTTCGAAGGTGCAACTGCGGTGGCTGAACCGCTTTATAAAGATTGCCACAAACTGTTTAGACTTTAACACGAACGGATATATTCCTATGTCGAACACAGAGGCGCAGTCATACATTGTAGTTATTATAGAGTAGATCAGTGGTTTTCAACCGGGGTTCCGCGGAACCCAGGGGTTCCGCGGGCGACGGCCAGGGGTTCCGCGGCAGCAGTCTTAAATTAAAAAAAACACCAACTGATTTCACAAAAGGATGAACAAATAACAGAATTCTTCACAGCTTTCAGGCGGTCAAGCTAGACACAATTCTATGTTAAAATAATTAACATTATTACGGGAATGTATTGTTGCATTTTATATTTGCATTGCATTTTTACGCGGTAAACGGCGGGGGTAGGCTAGCCAGACGCTCTGATATAGCCAACCCTCTTGGTGTCGAATTGGTTTACCCCCGATCTGTTTCCGTTTGAGACAGAGGAAGATTGTGCCGACAACAGCCCCGAATTGCTGACAGCCCTGAATTGCTAGAACGACCTTGGGTCGGGCCGAGTGCCAGCCACTTGCACCGTGTTGACTGACCGTTGTGTCGAACCTCGT
Source organism: Allolobophora icterica (assembly GCA_963556255.1). Classification (NCBI taxonomy): domain Eukaryota; kingdom Metazoa; phylum Annelida; class Clitellata; order Crassiclitellata; family Lumbricidae; genus Allolobophora; species Allolobophora icterica. Next base: position 11,902,931 of record OY744610.1, read on the forward strand.
ATGTAATCCGGGACACATACCATTACCGCTGGTGGGACCGCGAGAGAGTGTCGCCCAATGGGAGAGAGGCAGGTAGCTAGAGTGGACCGAAAACTGCTGTACGCGAATTGTTGCTGATCCGCTGTTGCCGTTCTGTTGCGTGCAGGGCGAAACCTGGAACCCCCGACTCCCAAGGGAGGAAGAAGTGGACTTACTATAGCCTACTAGGAACTAGCGATGGAAGCTGTATAAAGGCACTCGGTTGACGAGACTCAGTGTCCCACTGTCCATCAGCGCGGGAGCTAGGTCTGGAAAGGGTAGTGATCAGAGACACTAGTCTTGTCGCCTACCACCACACCTGTAACAGGAGACAGTGTTTAATCTTGATCTTTGATCAAGGTTTGTGGGGGGACCAACGAGCGTCGGAAATTTTTGAATTTCGACATGACTTCCAAAAAACTTGAAGACCTTTTTTTAGATATTTGTCTCACTTTCATGACTTTTTTTGGAATTCGTCTTACAATTTAAATACTGCGACACACACAAGTGACAAATCCCCAGTAGTCTCAAAACTATTATTTAATTTTTTTATTTCGCTGGTTTCTGGGGAGGGGAACATAAATCCTGGGGGGAATTCCCCGAAAGGCATCTAGATTAAACACTGAACAGGAGAGTACCTGGAGTGGCCATCTACATCGTGCCTTGAATGTGAAGTGAAGAAGTTCAAGAAACCCAAGGATAACAGCAGTAGTGTTATCTGCAGTAGTGTTAGGCCTATTCTGTTAAGGATAATTCAAATTAAACAAATTTTGGGAGTTAATTACTTACAACCCAGCGTTTCTATAACTCTGTTCTATACTATATTAATTATTCTATCCATCTGTTAGAATTATTTGCCGGCAAAATACAGTAAAATAAATTTTGTTTACCGACATTGTTTCTGTGCACTACTCTAGAGTGATAGACTAAAGTATGTAGGCCTATTTATAATAGCCTGCCCCAGAGATACAAAAAACATAAGTTTAATATTCTAAACTCTAAACATTATTCCAACAGTACAATTCGTTACAATTGCTTGAATTTCTTGAAAAATTGGACGACTGAATCACGCTGGGTTCCGTGAGCCAATGAGCGCCTGTTTAGGGTTCCGTCACTATAAAAAGGTTGAAAACCACTGGAGTAGATTGTGTTATTACGATGAGCGCAGTAATTTTGCTTCTAAAAATAGACGCCAATCACTTCCCATCACTGTCTTCGACTCAACAGAGCAAAGACTTTCATAAATTATATTATTTTTCTTTTCACATTCGTAGCCTTGTTGTTTGCTGAAAATTCTTAGGAGGTTATATTATTCACTATGAAGACTTCACATTCAGTTCTATATGCGAACACGATGGGCGTCTGGGTAGGAAAAGACAAGCGAAATGAAAACGAAAGAAATCGTAAACAGCAGACAAGTGAACTAGAATTATCTACAACTCGCCGAGGTAAGCGGAAACAAACAATTTTATTACTAACACTCAAACAGAAAACATCGACGATGGAAGAATTGATAAAGCTAGGTTGGAAAGCAAAGTATAGATTGATCGAAATTTATTATGTTTAATGCTGCGACTGAAACATTTTACATTCTCGATATGAGGACAGAAGTTATTACAAGCAATTAAAATGTTACAAAGGCCAAATTTAAGTTTTAAAAAAACGCGTGAACCTGTTGTCAATAGATTCTTCAAGACCAATAGAAACTGTCTAATACATTTTTTCAGCAGTTTTTGTTATTTGTCACATGATGGGAAGCAGATATAAATTTGCTATTCGATTGCAACTGCCAATGTACAATTGCAATATTCTATTTGCAGTTGTCAACCACCGCAAGTGATTCAATGTTCCAGGGTCTTTTTTAGATAAATTCAACGAGCACTGGCCTCTAACGCCCACGTAACTATAATGTCCCACAAATATCACCGGTCACTACTTATTTCAGTTAAAGTTGCAGAAAATCCAATTCAATTAATTGTTTACACATTAATAACTCGTTACCAATTGGTCCAGAGAAAGCACGGGGACCGCTTGTTGCTGCATGTTAACTGTTTACCGTAAGAAAATTTGAAAGTTGGGAATGCGTCATATCGTGAAAGCCAGGAAAACTGTAAACGGTCTAGAATTTGAAATTCGTTCCTGTGTTAAAGTGTGATGCCTCTGACTACTGTACACTGAACTCATTGGCAGGCAAACATGCGTTACAGAACCACCACTAATGTTGGCAGTATTTGGTGAAAACATGATGCAGTTTGTAGCGACGCGTGTGGCAGAAAAGTTTGACTTTCGTTGATTCCCATGCCAAACATATAGGCAGAGATGCGTTGCTTCAAAATAGTGTTTGAGGTTTCACCTGCAGTCTGCGGCATCAAAGCTACAGGGACGGTTTCATAAGAACAAGTTTTAAAATCCAGGCGAATGATGCCGACTTTTAACACTAAGAAAGAATATCGCATAGCTTGGCTTACTTGCATCAATGGGATAGGACTGGACCGCTATGTGTGGTTGAGACTCAACTCACTGTTTCCTCATTGGTGTAATGGACATAATAATGTAATAATATTCCTAATATGTTTTACCAGTATTTTATTCTAGTTTTCATCAGATTCATACTGTAGAAGCCTGTTTTTCTGCATAACATGGGTAAATATTGTGCGTCTAATATCAAAACTTCAAGGTCACTGGGGCAGCTCAAGGTCATGTGCAAAATTGGTGAAATTGCACCAGAATACTGCTGACACCAAGTGGCAACTACTTTGCACTATTAGAAATAGAAATGAGACGAAAAATTGTTCACCCATTAGGCCTATAATCGATGCATCCTTATCCACATTAGACCGCAGCTTTGAGGTTTTACAGATATCTACATAGGATCGTAATCGTATTCGTAATCTATAAACTTCTAAAGCGCCACTCGAAGGCCAAGCGCTGGGCACCAGCCTTTTCACGAGCGCTACATCAAACCAGAGTGGGTTTCCAGAAAGTAGTCCAAAAGAGTTCCAAGTCCGGTTCCAGGAGGCCAAACCAAATCAGAGAGGGTTTTCCAGAGAGTAGTCCAAAAGAGGTCCACCGAGGCACCGTTCAGAGAACTTTAAGAGTTGCTGTGTAAAATTCAATTCTTTCTTTTTGACTTTTAATGCGTCTTAGTGGACTGACGTCTTATGTTCAAATTTTACTTGTTTATCCGCAAAATTGAGGAACATGGTTTCAATATTGGATATCAGACGTTTGCGGTTTGTTGTCAGTAGACCAATTGGCTGCTTGCCTCGTTCAGTGTCCCTTTGTAGGCAAAACAACTCAAACGACATTGTATATTCATTAAGATAGTCTTTTCGATTGAATGATGTGACAAAGTAAATGTTTGCAAAATTCAGAAATTTAGTTCACATTTAATAATAAAAGCAGTTTGACATTTTCTAATTCTGTTTTCTAGTATTTAAATATTTTGAATGGTTTTGCTTTAAATGCAGCAGATGAACAGAAAACAGATCCGTCTGGTACAACGGTAAGATTGTGCACTTTTTTTTATCTAAGTAATATAGCAACATGTTTAATAACATGAACTCGTCGTCGACCACACTTAAAGCGAACATCGACTGATACGGGGACAATGACCTTTAAACCAATGCAGCTTCTCTCGCTTATGCCTACCATCGTCCCACTGACTCTAAGCTTACTGCAACCAACTATTTTTACATTGCAGTTTCACTTTTTCATCCCGTGATAATCAATGTGCCTTGGACTTAATTCCAGCTGTCCTCCCTAAATAATTTTCTATGTCAGTTAACAGATAAGCACTGTTATTTCAACGACGCTGATTATGTATCATGCTAATAATTATAACCATAAAACCGTAAGCTCACGAAGGATCGTGCACGTTTGAAACTCACCTTATCGCTAGTCTTGTCATTGTTAATTATTCACTTAATCATCAATGCTGGTGTTACTGAAATTAATCGTGGTCATTATCCATTCAAAGTCTGAAGATTGCCAACTAAATATACGATTCTTGATGTAAGAACATAATCTCCCTGGACACAATCCCCCGGACATAGTCTCCCAGGAAGTACTCTTTTGATCTTACCAATTACTGATCAGATTTCCAATTAACAAATTAATTTGTATTTAGTCAGTATGTATCAGAAGTATTGGTTATACTTTTGTTGAATTCAAAACATTTCTTGTAACATTCCAGTTATTAGCCGTTGTGGAACTGCTTGCCTCTGGCGTTTTTATGGGGCTATTTTGACGGGGCTGTTTTGACGGGGCTATTTTGACGCAGGGCGATTTTGACGGGGCTGTTTTGACGGGGTGCCCCTTTTGCAGTGTGAATGCAATGTTGAAGATGGTGGACCGATTTTTCTACTTTTCAAGTTCTGTGTATCATTGCGTTTCTCTACTTTTTCAAATAGCCTTACATCGGTTATTTTAAGTGTTTGAATAAAGATTTTGTTGGAACAACTTGCGTCTTAATATTATTTCTCCTTACCTCTCCATCTATCTTTCAATCCACCTCGTTTGTCTTTCGATGACAGACTGTCGAATGGTGGAATGTTTGATTTTTCCCGTTCTGAATTATTTGTTGCAAGTGGGTTTAATATATAATTTTGTGGATTAGGGAGAGAGCTACTTTGAATTCGAACCAAACAAGGCCATAGATATAAAGTACTTATGAAACCGACAGATAAGTTAGCGCATTATTTACTCAGTACACGCGTTGCAAACTTTTGGACTACTATAAGTGATAGCACTAAAACAATGGATATCACTAATTTTTTAAATGACAGATTTCGATGCTGGGTAGTGGGTACATCATGCAATTTGCAATGGTTCAAAAGTCTTCTGAACCGGTTTAAAACCATGTTATGCTAATTATTTATGACCTTGGTCTACCTTATAAAATTCTAGATAAACTAATCATAATAATTGTCAGGTATAATCTTCCTGTTTAAATATTGCTTCTTATCGCATTTCAGTTGTACAAACTTCCACTGGAGATGTTGGACGTTATCTTACAAAAGTCGCTTCTGCATTGGATAAAACTTATTGAATTCATCAACACAGCAGAGAGACGAAGAAGTTATCAAGTCTCTCATATCAGTCGACGTTTGCTTCAATCGAAGAATTACCAGACAAAGGTTCAAGAAGGCAGCCTGGCCTAACCTGATGGGTGAGACACATTCGAAGCAATACTTCTGAAACTTAATTACATCAACCAAATGCGATTACTTTGATCAAATAATCTGGTATAATTTTAAAACTTTCATAATGCTTTTGTTGTAACGCATATCGTTTGTTATCCAGACTCTTGATTCGAAGAATTTCTGTCTTATAAAATGCCGTCTTAAGCCATCAAAGTCAATAACAAAAGCTTTCGCAACTAACCTAGGAATGCTTACACAACAGAGTCATCATTGGTGGGCCCTTGCATACACAAAAACCCAGCCGAAGGAGTAATATACAGAATGTAGAAGTTGACAGTTTTCATAGTTCATGGACCAAGTGGTATCGAAGATGGACGATGATATCGTGGGGATCGACGCGACCGATAATGGTCCGCTTTGTATTTCGCTAGACACGGGATGAGGTTACAGGGCGCATCGCTTTCTCTGTCAGCCCACAAGGTCCACGGATCACACTGGTAGGCCCCCTACAGCCATCTTTATCAACGAACAACTGTCACTCGCTTTTGGTGAGAAAGATTCCTCACACTTTTCGGAAAGCAACACGCAGACATTTTCTCATGTTTTTTTTATAGATGTTTATGATAAAACCAAGAAAGAATCTGCAATCCTTATAAACAACCGAAATTATCTCTTAAGAAATATTCAACCGAATGACGAGTTCATCGATTCCCTCTTTTCTGTCAACTGTATAAAGAAAGAAGAACGTAACTTCATTCAACGACAACAGTCAACACGAGATAAGAACGCTCAACTTTTATACGTCGTTAGATCCTTCGACGCAACAAAGTTTTCAAATTTCGTCAAATGTCTTCGAGAAACGAACCAAACGGATGTGGCAAGGATCATCCAAAATGGAGGTGGTTCATGGTGCAAATTTCAGTTAAAGGCTCAGCATTAGCATACTGGTGTCATAATTATAATATTAGATACATAGGCCAACATCGAACAGTTTTCGAACTACGCAGTATGAGAATTGTAGGAAAAAGACTGGGGGGGTTAGACATTGATATACGTGGAGTTTGGGTGTGCAATGAAGACTTTACTGTGGGGTCCTCAGAAAGACTGGGGGGTTAACCCCCCAACCCTCCCCGACAATTCTCACCCTTGAACTACATCAGGATCATTGTTTGACCATGAGGTAGGCCTAATTCTGCATAATTAATTTTGCCCAGCCTTGTTTGGTATTAGTCATCGCATTAATTATTATGACATCTCCAGTTAATTGTTAATTCATGCAGTGGTTTTACGATACAACCGTTATGAGTGGACTCACAAAACAGGAAGTCATAATATCCACTAAAAGTAAAGTAATTTCGATCAGTATAATACTGCGTGCTTAAATTCAACTAAATTGGCATTAAAAGCTATTTACTACATATATCTAAAGTTTAAATGGATCCACTAAAAGGAAAGTAATTTCCCATGAAAAACGACCTGTATATATATATATATATCTGCTTAAGTAAAACTAAATTGACACAAACTTTTTTACTATAATAATACTAATATACACTGTGTCCCGATGAAAAGTAGACCTAAAAAAAAAGTGCCATAACTCGGTCAACACTTTTAGCATTTGCCTGAAATTTTCAAAACAACAACACTAGCCATATTACCACCAAATCGTAGCGCAGTTTGGAAATGTTGGTGAGTTTGTCAAAGTTATCAACGTTTGAGATGCAGTACTGAAAAGAGGAAATTTCCAACATACAAATTTTTTACAAACGTTTAGTGGTCTACTTTTCATCGGGCGGCTACTTCACATTCAACAAGACAGTGCCCCTGGGCACCGAGCACTGAGACCATTGCTCTGCTGTCCCGGGAGACACCCGACTTCATATCCCCGCAGCTGTGGCCGCCCAACAGTCCACAGACCTCAATCCAGTTGACTATCAAATCTGGAGTGTACTGGAGGAGCGCGTTTATTGTTCCCGCATTCGTGACGTCGATCACCTGAGGGCGCGTCTGATTGAAGAGTGGCAGCTGTTTGACCACGTGATCATCTACCGGGCCATCAAACAGTGGCGTCCACGTCTACGGTCGTGTGTCCGTGAAAAAGGAGGGCATTTTGAATACCACCTGTAGCTGAACTTCACTTCCTTATGGCTTTTGTATGTTGGAAATTTCCCCTTTTCACTACTGCATCTCAAACGTTCATAAACTTAACAAACTCACCAACATTTCCAAACGGCGCTATGATTTGGTGGTAATATGGCTACTGTTGTTGTTTTTAAAATTTCAGGCAAATGGTAAAAGTTTTGACCGAGTTATGACACTTTTTCTTGGGGTCCACTTTTCATCGGGACACAGTGTATATAGGCCTACATATAATATGTATATATATGTCTACATTTTATATGGCAGTATAAATTGATACAAAACACTTCTTGGCCTTTCCATAGATGCTAGGTTGTTTACTCACAGTTCTAATCTCCTTCTATCAGCTATTTGTTCAATTACAACCATCAAGAGAATTGTTGGTTTATTGCCTTTTCGCATATGGACACACACTATGTAAGTCACTACCACCTGCTTAACACATTTTGCAGACTGGAAGACTTATCTCTGCGGGTACTTGCATTTTCGAGAAAAACTCATAATCGGTTCGTAATAAATACCTAAAATTGACAGTATTTTTCTTCAGTCATGACTAAATTCAGATTTTGGAATGGATATTAAATGCCCAATTTCAGAGGTTTGAATAAGACTAAACTCAGAAAGATCCACATATATACAAGCTAAATAATATCAGTTCAATTTCTAGGTAATGATACATGTAAGTCTTTTAGTAAAATTACAGTTGCCTAAAATAACACATGATAAACAAGTTATACATATTTTCTGCTTTTAGTTGTTATTAAAGTCAAAGTGATGACTTGTGGCACAACGCATACAGCGTCCATGGACCCAAAGTTGCTTCATCAAAGCATCAGCGACCTTCGAAACAGAACCAAACCAATGTCACATGAAACTTATAAAATCATCAGCCAACTGAAGGGCGAAGGCATAGAAATCCTCAACTCTCAAATGGATAGAGAGACTGTGGTCGTTTGGATCTGGTGTCGTTCACATGAAGCTCTTGAAAATATTCGGAGACTATACGAATCGAATCAACTGAGAGATATATTCTTGGCTGTTACAAATATTCAACATTCCATTTCTGAAAGCTTCCAATCGAAAGTGATCAACATTGAAAGCAATCAATTTAAGAAAAGAGTTGGCAAGTTCTTATAAATGCACCCGTCAATAAAAGAAATTTTAAGCATTATTTAATAATCAACTTAATATGTTGCACAAATTAGATGAATGGAGTGACTAGGATAGCTCTGGCAAAGCCGCTATCTGCATCTTCTCGCTCATTGCGCTCTGTAAATCGGCTTGATCTTATTGTTCCCAGGGTTAAAACTGCCTTGGCCCAGCACCGGGCGTTTGCTGTAGTGGGTCCCACGATCTGGAATGACCTCTCCCCCTCTGCTCAGGGCCAAACTAATGACTGACTTTTCTTCATCGGTCTCGCGTTCCCTAAAGGCATTTCTGTTTCCCCGGGGCTTCTGTGCTGAGAGCGCATCTGAATAGTTATTCTGCGAGAGGTGCTTTATAAATTTCTAGATACAATACAATATGAATGGATAGAAAATAAATAAAAAACAGAGACTCGGAAATAGAGACCGAATAAAAGTCTTCTATAGATAGAAACTTAACTCACTGAAGGAATCGCTATATTAATGTCGAGATATACACATAGTAACCTATAGTATGAGTGAAAGTAAGAAACGAAAAGTAGCAAGGAGTCGGGATTGGAGGACAGCTGTTCAAAGAAAGGTGGATGAGGTAAAAGGGCACGCAACAGACTAAAAGTGAGGTTGAAAGCAAGTAAAATAGGCGGAAAATGAGATGAATAAATAGATACACATGCAGTAGAGATAGTAGCAGGGAGTCAAAAGGAGATTGAGTACTTAAGACTTTGATGATGGCCAGTACGATGGACACGTAATTGAACATATAGTAAGCCAAGATGGATGGCAAGTAAATGGACATAATATTATTGTCAATTGATTTTGGTTATAATAAATTGAGAGATTGTTTGAAGTTAGTCGATCGGCAGCGTGACACTGATCCACGAAAAGGAGCATAAAGTGAGAACGGAGAGACTGGCAATATCATATGGAGTGCTGCAGCCATATGTCAATATCAGTACTGAAGAAAGAAAGTTCAACAGGAGACAAGACACAGAAAACAACATAGAGATTATCTGCGGTATATTTGCAACAGCGAAGTAAGACTGAAATAGTTTTATGACAGCTTCCAATGACGAACATGATGAACAGTTGGAGATTAAAAGCGAGTATGCAGTTACAAATGGAAAACGATGGAGTTGAAAAGGCGTCGAATAAGATCAGAAGGTGAACAGTAGCAGTGAGATGAACATTTATTTACAGATGGGCAATGAACTACATAAACAGCGAGTGAGATTAACAGCCAGATGTACACATGAACACCATGTGACACACATTTAAAGAGGACAGCAAGTAAGATAAATGAGCAGTAAATAAAATAAAATAAAATAATATAAAGAATAAATAGTATTATAAATAAATGAGAAAAATATTAAGAATCAATAGTTAGTGCAATTATATATTTTCATTTCAGTCGTGTGTCCGATTTCCATGAACTTCTCTAAGAGAATCGAGGTAGAGAAGAGTGGAGATGTGATTGGAATGACTAAACTCCGAAATGAAATCAACGTCCTCTATCGATTAGATTCTTATCGTGTATATCCTGATATGTTACTTCGTGTCTATGAGAATGGAAATTCATTTCGTCTTCAGAGGAAAATCGATGTGAAACATATTAAATATCCTTGGCACATTGGATCCAGTGAAAAGGAAAATTGTCTCTACATCTGCGACCCAGTAGAGAAATGCGTCTGGAAGATAATTAAAGGAAAACATGAGAAGCGCAATCACATCAAATGGCTGACCACTGATTATGAACCATATTCTCTGTCAATGTCCATCGATGGTCAGTTGCTGATGGTCAATAAGGAATCGTCCATTCTGATGATCTACGGGTCAGACGCAGAACTCATTCGATCTATTCACCTACCCGACACATTCCGAAACCTCTTCATGCAGTGGAAACATCCATTGGGAATTGCATCATCCTTCACGAGTGTTTGGAGCACGAGCAGGAGGGAGAGAGTTGGTCAATTCGTTTAAGCGGGGGAGAGGTACCGAGATGTCACATTAGTGAGTTGACCAGAGATGGACAGATCCGTTATTTCATTCCTTACAGAGAAGCGCATAAACTGATTAGCATGGCTATCTCTCACTCGATTCAGATGATCGAGTGTTTTTGACTGACCATGAGAATGTGATTCTCTTGAATTCCTATCTTAAACGGAATCGAATTCTTTGTACAATGCCGTTTAAAGGACGGTCCCACAGAATGTGTTACGACGAAGAAAAGAAACAACTGATCGTCGGAGGACGTGGAGTTTTTGTTTACACATAGAGTCGAAATTAAACTAACTTTTCATCAACAGATTCTGACAAACAAATATCCCTATAAAACGCTTTCGAGTTATAAGATAAATCCACAAATTTCATTAATATCTTCTGAATATTATGTATTAATATTCAACATAATTGTTTAACAAGAAACAGTCTGTCTTTTATTTTCTAAATTTGGTTGAACTTTCACTTTACAGAAAGAGCAGAAATGCATTACGTATACATGTAGAGCGTTATGTCGATAAGTAAGAAGACCGCAGCGGTCGATGGCATTTTGCAATGTCGAAGGCCCTTCGTTCATAGGTTGGATTTGAAGGCCGCTGCATGCTCTCAAAGGACGGAATGGAATTTAATAATTAAGCTTCCGCTATCTCATCTGCAGTGAGGATTTGCAGACACAGTGGAAACATTTGCAGCGCTAATGAACAAACATCACTTTGCATCGACAGACAACATGAATGTCATCGATCGACGTCGAAGGCTTCAATGCGTTGCAAATATCTAAAGAACAAATCGCTGGAAAATCATCGTCACAGCAGCTAAAGAACTTCGTGGATTTTGGAGGGGATGGCTACATCGGCCAATCTTTTAAATCTGCTTTGTGAAGAGAATTCTAGCAGGAGGCGTGGATGAAGGTGTGTATGAAGTGATTGACAGAGCAAACATAGTAGCTCTTAATAAGAAGAAGGACCTAAGCAGCTGTTCATGCGACATGTTACTGAGTGACTACAATACGTAAAGATAGCGTACTAGTGTAGCAAGACGTTTCCAACGCCTTTAACACTTGCGCAGAGATTCATTCATGGAGTCATTGTCCAGAGACATGGAAGAGCTCTAACAATTGCTCATTTTGCCTATTTCTGCTATCCAGTTCTGCTACATTGAGGTCAGATCTACGTCTTGGATACCAGGATGGCCTGGCGTTGGGTGTTAGCAGGGAAATATCTTTGCCGCAGGCGTTCTCCACCTGTTACGCTGGAATCCAGGAATATGGAATTGGAACTGAATCGTAGCCACTGCGAGATTGTCTGCATTATTATAGAGATATTGATCGATAACTGACCGAGAACTGACTGACTGATTTATTTAATGATTTAACTGATTAAATGATTTAGAAAGAATTTCTACCGCTCCATGTATTTGACACAACTTATCGTCTGGTCAAAGTTCTCTGGGAAGCTTCGGCCTAGCCTGTGTGGCAAAAGGTCTTTCGCAAGTATCTACGATGAAGTCCAGTAAGCGAAACGACGAGCGAATCTCTGGCTTACGAGCGAGGAACGAAGTGAAGAGCGAATCCCCAGCGTACGAGCGAGGAACGAAGCGAAAGGCGAATCTCTAGCTTACGTGCGAGGAACGAAGTGAAGAGTGAATCTCCAGCGTACTAGCGAGGAACGAAGCGAAGAGCGAATCTCTGGCTTACGAGCGAGGAACGAAGCGAAGAGCGAATCTCTGGCTTACGTGCGAGGAATGAAGTGAAGAGCCAATCTCCAGCGTACGAGCGAGGAACGAAGCGAAGAGCGAATCTCTGGCTTACGTGCGAGGAATGAAGTGAAGAGCCAATCTCCAGCGTACGAGCGAGGAACGAAGCGAAGAGCGAATCTCTGGCTTACGAGCGAGGAACGAAGCGAAGAGCGAATCTCTGGCTTACGTGCGAGGAACGAAGTGACGAGCGAATCTCCAGCGTACGAGCGAGACTTCAGCGTTCCTGGGAAGAGCGAGACATCGGAGAAGACGAGCGACATTGAAGTCCAGCGAATCTCCGGCGCACGTGTTGAGGTCCAGCGAATCTCCAGCGTACGTCCGAGGAACGAAGTGAAGAGCGAATCTCCAGCGTCAAGCGAGACTCCAGCGTTCCTGGGAAAAGCGAAACATCGGAGAAGACGAGCGACGTTGAAGTCCAGCGAATCTCCGGCGCACGTGCTGAGGTTCAGCGAATCTCCAGCATACGTCCGAGGAACGAAGCGAAGAGCGAATCTCCAGCGTTCGAGTCCCGACTCCCGAGCGTCAAGCGAACAGAATCCAGGAATATGGAATTGGAACTGAATCGTAGCCACTGCGAGATTGTCTGCATTATTATAGAGATATTGATCGATAACTGACCGAGAACTGACTGAAAGTAAAAAAAATAAATGAAAAAGTAAAAAATGTGTTATCCGGCCCTCCGAATTTTTTTTTACGTTTAATGTGGTCCCATGTGCAAAACGTTTGCCCACCTCTGGTGTAATTGATGATCTCACCAATCCATGACGAGTGTAGTCTGAAGTTCAAATTGTGTGCATATGACGCTTAGGTACCTCAGTCGGACTATACCAACCGACTGATAAGCGCTTGACAATGCATGCTCGCTACGATTCTCGATGGAAATCGCCCATTTAAAATGAAGTTTACACATCGTTTATTTCGTCAAGATTAAATGATGAGCCTCTGCTTGGCTGTCACTGCCAGAGGCCGAACATATACCCATTACCCACACATGGAAAAAATATTAGGCCTATTTTTATTTTCTGTATTGTGGTAGGCCTGCAATTGTAATATTCTTATAACACGATCACTTTATTATTGTTAAACCGTATAGACCTACTGATATTGTACAAAAAAAAGACACAAATTATTTTAAAAAATATTCGTTGAATATAACACGTGCTATGTCCATTTTTGTGATTCTGTGGGGCTATGGCCCTGGGACTCACAGTTTTACATCACATTTGTTAATCCGACCATGGTCATCGCATAAAGGAAATCGCTCATTTAAAAGGACACTCTTCAAGTTCACACATTACTTATTTAACTCTGACTAAAATGTTACAATAAGTAAAACAAAACAACAAGTAATACAAGACTATTAGGTTTGGAATGTTAATCATTAATAAACACATAGTGCAAAGCAGTTATTGAAAAATCATCAAATACACTTATGTGGCCAGTCTTATATTATGATTATCATACAGATTTGCAAAAGACAGCGGTTACGTATTTTATTTTAGCGTTTCACAATCTGTTGACTCAAAGAAACCAGAATATCGTCTATGAAACCATAATAGACTGCTTAGAAGGGCTCTAAAGAGGTGCTAAAATGAATGTCATGGAAGGTACGAGTACAGGGGCGTCTACACCATAGAAACCTTGGAGCAAATGCTCCATCCAAGAAACTGTGTGTGTGCCACCATTTTAGGCGGAGGGTAGGAATGGGGAGAGGGGAAGTAGAGGGGGATGGGGAAGTTGCTCCAATGATATAAAGGGGAATAAACGCCCCTTGGTACGACTAAAGTCAAATGGAAAACCTTAATGCGACGGCCTACAAACTGTGAGCCATTTGATCATTTATTATAGTTTTATTGATCAAGAAATCAAATATTGTAATGGTGTTTTCTATAACTAATCTAAAACATATTTTTGCGCGCGTCACACTAACAAAAGAAATTCACTGTTTTAGGCATAATTACAATCGCTTTAAAAAAAGTCTTCATTCGGACTATATCGATATCTGCCATTGTTGGCTCAAATTGTTGCAAAGACAATTAAACGATTTTATGGGCAATAATGGTTGTTATTACAGTCAATATGATTTCCTGACACAAAGTAGGCCTATCTATTAATGTTGAAGTGGTTTTCGGTAAGCGCGAACAGCGCTCTTGATGATGACTCAATTATTGATCACTCCAATCTCCAGATTTCAGTGATTTGGAACAATTGATGACAACCCTCAAAATGTAGGGCTATTGTAATTTTATCACCTTCTATTACAGATTGTTTTGAAAAAGGAAACTAGATCTATGTGAGCTCTAAATCTTGTGATCGCTGATTAGCAATTTTGCTAATAAATCGGCCGCTATCGATCTGTCAAGGTTAAAAGAGGTTATTATGGAAGGTTTTCTCTCTAGATGCCAGACTATTACAGAAACACAGTCATCGAAGTCACACGGAATATGCATGAACTGGGTAACAAAGGTTGAAGGAGAAGGAAATGAAGAAGAAGCAAAAACAAAGTCAAGTCATCTTTTTGAAAGGTAACTGTCATCTCGAGGGTCGCAGACACAGCCAGTGACAAAAAAGGTTTTTGGGGGCCTTGTGCAGAGCTTCAATGATGGGCCCTTTGAACCCCTTCGATTTGAAAAACCGCTGGGCAAAAAACGCTTGGCGCTTTTGTGATATTTCCTTATTTCGCACCGTGAGAAATATGCAAATATCATAAATCCCACCCCATTTAAATAATAATTGAATAATGAAATTTCAATTATTTTCTCAGATTTTTTTTATACAAATTGTTTTTTTTATTTCTCCAGGCTACCATAAAAAATTGAACTAGGCCAAGAGATAATTAATCCAGACTTGTCCTCAAGACCAAGGTCTTGGTCTCGAGTGCACTCGAGTTCGTGTTTAAAAGTCTTGGTCTTGAGACCAAAAGTCTTGGTCATGGTCTTGAAGTTCAAAGTCTTGGTCTTGGTCTTGAGGTTCAAAGTCTTGGTCTTGGTCTCGCAAGACCAAGATCAAGACCGGCTGTCAATATGAACAGTCATTTAACAAAACTCAAGAATTAAAAATTTATCAAGCCTGTGTGCGTCATAGCCTACAATAAATACCTACGGACGGATACAAGTCTTGTTGGTCAGAAAGCCCATCGGCAACAGCAACAAGTTGTGCTGTATCTGGAAGCCCTGCCGAGGTTTTTTCTGAGCTAGACGGTCTGATAAACAAAGGGAGGATTTTTAAAAAGGCTCAAGATCTGTACATTTAAATCCAGTGCTTGAAAAGCTACTGTGTGTGCCAGCGACTTCAACACACGTGGAAAGTATTTTTTCACATAGCGAAATTTTTATGAGGCCCCACAAGGTACGTCTTGGTCAGAAAATTCTGAGCGAATTGGTTTTTATAAAATACATTTGGAATAACATTTTTGCATGAAGGACTTTTGTAAATAACGATTTAGGAATTCTCTGCAGTCTGCGTTTAAAGATAATTTGCATGAATCAAATGAAAGTCTCACGTTTTCATTAAAATAGCGAGTAGTCCGACTTGACAATTTTTTGTAAGGAAAAGAAGTCTTGGCCTGAATGTGATTTTTTAGGGTCTTGGTTTCGGTCTTGGTCTTGAGGTTCAAAGTCTTGGTCTTGGTCTCGAGGTTCAAAGTCTTGGTCTTGGTCTTGAGGTTTAAGGTCTTGACAACAAGACTGAATTAATCTAAAAACATTGTTGCATCTGCTATGACTGATAAAATGTGAATTATCCAAACTTAAATTCTGTCAAATTGTGAAACAGTTGGGTTGGTTGGTAAAAATAACGAAACAATTTAACAAATTAGACAATTAGTTTACGGTAGCCTAAACAGAAGAATAAGAAAATTATGAAAAGTTAAAAAGTTCGTTTGCGCGCCTTCTCTTGCACAAAAATATCTACCACTTTAAAGTGTCAAGCTTTCTGGCATGTTCATTTTCTATTGACAGGATTGCCAAGTCGCTCAGCCGCTCTTCTGACATTGTACTTCGTAGATAGTTTTTGATTAGCTTCAATTTTGAAAGTGATCGTTCACATGGCGCAACAATCACAGGCAAAGTCAACAGGAACATGTAGGCAGTGCAGACATCGCTGAACGGAGACGAAAGAGTACGAGTAACAGTTGTGCAATTTCAAAGATGGTTTATCATTTGAGTGTTTATTACTGTGCACGCTGTTGCTAATTTGCTGTACATGTAGATTAATTTCTAGGCTAAAAATGATACTCACTGCCAGGGGCCTTCTGACCGCCGGGGGCCCTTGTGCTTTGCGCAACCTGCACAACACATTGCTACGCCACTGGACACAGCAAACGCCGAGTCCTTCCTCTCGAATGCCTCCACTGCTTTGGAGCAGTGCTAGAATACGGCAATAGCCTACTGTTCACCAATATGATAGTGTCTTACTGTCTTGGTCTCTATATCCTATCAGCGGGAAACCTACAAAATTAGACTGATTCTCCATCGATAACGATTGATAACCGGGTCAAGACATTACGGAATCACAAATCACGGAGAGTAGATTTAAAAATAAAAACCGATGTTCGTCACTGATACGATGAAACTCTTGAATTATTTTGTAAAGAAACGAAGTTTTCGTAGAAGAAATCTGCGAATGATGTGTTCAAACGGAAGATAGGTTTTCTGAGCAGCAAATTCAGTCATTGCTTCTGCATACGGAAGATTACAGTCGATACAACATCTGACTCTCAAATATCTTGCAAGAAAATGTCTTCCGAGATAATAGTGACATATAATGGAGTAGTGATACTGAAGAAGACGCGAGAGATTATTTTGGAGACCGCCCATAATATGGGCAAAATAGTGTGCAAACGTTGAATCAGCTGTTAACTCAGCTTTCCGCATATCGTCCTTCAGAGGTGATAAATAATAAAAGAGTGTGTGAACTCCAAGCAATGATTGTACGTCTCGATCGAAAAACGAGTCAAGCGGTGGCAACACTAAAACATTTGCAAATGTTAACTCTTTCAAATCGGTCTGAAGATCAGGCTCCTGCAGAATTCTTTCACATAAATGCTGCACTTTATTGTATTGGCGACATTTGTAAAGGTACAAAGCACGATAACACTCAACTGTGTAACACTGGATGCCAAAGTCTTTGAGGATGACACTGTAGAATGAAGTCATATTTTCTAGAGCATATTCCATTAGAATGCCAATTACTGTCTCTGTAACTCTCAAAGAATTTTCAACTGTGTCCCTGACTTCTGTCAGTAAATCTGTTCGGCGAAAAATGTTCTCTGTGGTAGAATAGAAATGACTACCTGACTTCATTGGCGCAATAAATTTCGGCTTTCTCAAAGCCTTCAGATATTTGTCCAAAGCAAGCGATGAATCAGGCAAATCACGATGAAAATCTGAATGTGTGGATATTCTTTCGGCAGATAATGCAATTAAATATTGAGCAAATACCTCTGGTGAAAGACGCAGATCAAGATAAAGCCACCTATTGATGTAATGAAGATTGTTGTCAGTAATCTTCTTGTGAAGCACACGAAATCCAACGATTTTTGCGACATCGTCAATAAACAATAAACAACCTGCATTCAGTGTTTCCTTATCCTTTTGAGATGTCTGTTCTACAAGAACTGCCAAGCAGAAGCGTATTGCCTGTTGGTATTCTGATGTGGCAAAGTGGAGAGCAGCCAGATAGGCCAAAGATGCAGGCGCAATGCCGTTTGCTTTATAATTGTCGTATTCTAAAGATTTTCTAAGAAACTCTTTAGACATGAGAGACACTAGATGAAATTCTGAACGGCTATTTGATCCAGTTAAATTTCCCATTAGTTCCTGAGCACACAGGAATTGAAACCGGCATGGTTCTGCTCTATTCGGTTTCGGAAAGTTATGATACCGAGACCTTAAAATTTTTGGTTGCATTGAAATTGCATTGACCAATTCAACAAAGAGACTGCTTTCCCATGAAATCTCTCCGCAACCTAATCCATATGCAGCCTGCAAAATGTACAGTAGAATCTCATAGTACTTCAAACATAAGACGTCATGCATTGCTGGAAAGTCCCTCATTGAACTCTTTGTTTGAAAGTTGATACATTTTGCGTTATATCCATCTTTGAAGCTATGGCTCAGTCCTGAGCTTAGCCTGTTTTTTATTACAGAACGAGGTTTTGTATGAGAATTTCCGAATGTGAAAAAAAGCCATAAATCCAATGACTTTAATTCACTCATTTTCCAAAACCCAAGGAGGAGCAGCATATAATCCATAAAATGTGGCGTAACTTCCATTGTGCTTTCAACTGGGAAATATCTATGAATGAATGAGAGTATGTAATTTTCAACAAACCATTGACAGAGAATGCCAGAATTTTTGAATTCATTTAGTCGTTTTTCAGTAGTGTGAAGCATAGTGGAGCTCGATGGATCATGAAATAAATTTGCTTCAGGAATAAAATAGTTCGGACAGTGTCTCTTCTTTAGCCATTGTGAAAGCTTTTGTAACAATATAGAGCATATGACCAAGACAGAAGAAGAGTTCCACCATTCGGGTGACATCTCTTCACAAGTCCATAACATCAGCGTCTTTAAGTGATACGGACAGAGAACTTCATCCTCCTTTGGACAATCCTTTTGTATTAATTCTCTCTTGGCGAAGAATCTCAACAAATGATAGATAATCTGTTGAATTTGAGTCAAACTCTGAAGTAAAATCACTTCCGCAACTGAAAATGAGAATCTCCACTGTGCTTTATCGCCTCTGCAAGAACGATGCTGAACGTAGACTACATGACAACCATTTTGTATGACCTCTGCGATTGTATCGATCGTCGGCCATCCATTAGGCCTACGCCTAGGTCGTTTAAGCCAATCTTGGGCTTCTTTAGGCCATTGAGGGCACCACACGCTATGAACGATATCAGCTCCTAAGCCAATATAAGACTGTTTTTGGAATTTAATCGCAGGACCACTAACCATTCTAGACGGCTCGTTCTTTTCCTGTGCAAAAAAGAGAATAAGACTTCCATTTTTATCTATATTTGAGATCCCGTAGATATTTGTAGGAGTTGCACGGTTAAATTCGTACTTTTTATATTTCCAATTATAGTTCATTTTCCCGAAAACTCGTAATCGAACAAAACCTGGATATCTGTCGTACGATTCAAGCTTGTAGCACTCGATCGTATCTGCAAGGCCGCTCATATCACTTGGCAAAACTGGAAGGTCGTCACTGAAGCCGAGTTCATCAATACTGGCTGCTAAGACATCTGTGTCGTCAACGCAAGTATTGAGCGGTCGGATATAGAACTCTGCCGCGCTGCCACACATAATCCAATAGTTTTTCGGTGCAGGGGTCCATGACGCGATTAAGTCCTTCATGTGATCCGAGACAAAATAACTCGACTTTGGAATCAATTGACATGTGCTAACGATGAACACAGATGCTTTGTTTAATTGATCCGCATATTCCGTCATCCTACACGAAAAAAAATTCAATCCCAAAGTCTCATCATCATTATCCTCATCATCAGTAGGAAAAGGAGGAGAAGCGAGGAGTAGGAACTGAATTCTAGTTATCTCCCATCTCAAAAGCCAAAAATCATTTTTATAACTCACAGCGCGTCCAATAATGTTTACCAAAAAGTATAAGCATCTGAAACATCTTACACTAACCCTAAGAATCACATTCCTCTCCATTGATAAGGAGTCTTTAATAAAATATACAATTACAAACCCAGGCATAACTTGTAATTCAAACTCAGTGAAACAGATGCTGTGAAGCAATCTCTTCTGACCATTCGCTGGAAAATAACTAAAAGACGACTTAAAATAAGTCTTAATACACACTAGCCAGTTTCTGCTTGCACTCAATATTATATTTTTCCATCTGGCTTATCCAGAGGACCATAGTAGTGGATATAATGCTAACTGATCGTGCAGTCGCTCAGAACCATACTGCTACTGACTGCACAATGGCTCAGAACCATAATGCTACTGACCGTGCAGTCATTCCAAACAGAGTGTGGTTTATGAGTGTAGTTATGAACATGTGCAACGGAAGACCATATCGCTCCTACCTCTCACAATAATATCTAACCGAAAAATCGTTCACAAACACAACACACGCACACACACAAACCCACGCTCGCACACACGCACGCACATACGCCCGCGCACACACACACACACACACACACACACACACACACACACACACACACACACACACACACACACACACACACACACCTACACACACAGACACACACACACACACACACACACACACGCACGCACGCACGCACGCATGCATGCATATACTTAGCGCACACATTGAAATGGACTGCATTTGAGTCATAGTCAGTTAGTCATAGTCAGACATTCCCACCTTTCTGAGCAACTGGCTGTTTTACCTATACCTGACTTTCTATACAATTGGATTATTGCCCTCCTTCATGACCGCCAGCATAGTACAAAGTTTCTAGGATAAGTTTCGGCTTACTGCAAAATTAATGCCAGTATCATTCAGGGCTCTGGTTTAGGTCCCCTTAACTTTCTCGTAGCCATAAAGAGCCTTAAACTCTTATTCGCCAGCAACCGCCTACTGAAATACGCGGATTATTGTTATCTGCTAATTCCTGCATCTGCTATCCACACGTCTTCTTCCGAATTAGAAAATGTCGCCAGATGGGCAGCCACTTGTAACCTTAAACTAAACTGTAGTAAATCGAAAGAAATAATTATTATGCGTCCCACTTCTGGGTCTGTTTCCCCCCTCCCCTCCTAGGCATCACTAGGGTCCAGGAGGCCACTTTCTTGGGAGTTATCTTAACCGATCGCTTAAGTTTCAATCGCCACATAGATAATATATGTATTAAAGCTAACCAGTCTCTTTATGCTATACGCTGCCTCACTGCGCATGGTCTTTCTGGACAGCGACTACATGACGCTGTCCGCGCAACCACGCTTGCCCGTCTTCTCTATGCCTCCCCGGTCTGGTGGGACTTCGCAAATGCTGGCCAGCGCACTCGCCTTTGTGCCTTTGTTTAGAAACTGATACGGCTCAATTACCTGCCAGCTGGCGCCGCTCCCTTTGACGCCCTCTGTGACCGAGCTGACTCCACTCTCTTTTTGGCTGTCCTTAACAATCCTAGTCATATTCTCCATAGCCTCCTTCCCCCTGTAAAGACCAGCACCTATTCGCTCCGCCCCCGTCCGCATAACCGTGAGGTCCCCAGGGCTGATACACTGTCTAGAAAACATTTTATCATTAGAATGCTCTACTTAGGAATTTGAACATTAATTGGATTTAAGTGAATTTTTTATTTTCCTTTTATTTAGGTTGCTTGTGCCTGTTCTTGATATGTTCAGTTTCTTGCACTTGTATTAACCCGTTTGTTAGCGCAGTGCGTTTGCAGGCGGAGCATTAAAGTCCATACTTACTTACTTACTTATATCTTGTTAACCCTTACAATTAAACCAGGTACACATCTTGAAAGTTTATTTGAAATGATGCATGGCTTTCCGAACTTTAGCTGTATTCCACACAATGTGTCTAAGGGCTGTTTATTCACTACACTACGGAAAAGGTCAAAAGCTTGACCAAACAACTAGACAATGAGCATATTTGAATAGCCAATGTGTGCATTGATATTTGACCGCTATTGCGGGACATCTTACAAAAGTTCCTGTACAAACGTGTGTCCATATACTTCACTCAGAAATCGACGACAGTGTCAAAGAGAGGAATTTACTCTTATACTTTAATCGGAAATCGGTGTCAATATCAAGGAGAAGATGTTTTCCAGATCTGCTACGACTGCATTGCCAGTGAGTATATGTGAATAAATAATTTTTATACCACAACACATTGCAAACATATTATAGCAATGATATTATACGCTTTATTATGAATATTTCACACACGTTTGCATATTTCATTGCTAAAAGGTATGGAAACATGAACATTTCAAATGTATATAAGCTGTTGCAAAGTTCTGTCACTAGATTTGTAGGTAGGTATAAAGCGTGGAAATCAACAGATGGCTAAAGAGACCGCTGCAAAGCAAGAGGTGTTTTAAAAGACCCGTGCAAATCAAAATATGTTTAAAGACTCAATTGGAAACAATCGATATCTGTCGGCTACCATGTACAACGAGAATCTTATGGTACATGTCAGAGAATACGAGATGGGATATGCCAAGCTAAATCCTACAAGAAAGGGTGTTTTCTTCACTAAAACCAGATGGGCGACTTTCCTGAGTCATCTGGACGATATAGATAAAAGAGTAGCGTTGCTAAAAGCTGATCAACTTAATGAATATGTCCAGCATATTGGTGGTAGGTATTATGTTACAATTTCGGAGGGTATAAAGTGTATGAACATTCGACGTTACTGCTTACTATTGAACACCAAAAAGGAACGTCCAACCCGTAGCGGAATCGCTTTGTGTTTGAACGAATGGGAAATGCTGATGTCAAAGATTCACGAGTTGCACGAACAATAATTACCGGAGCTCAAAGTAGCCACACCATGCTACGACAGCGAGGACCATGCGAATATGATATTTTCAACTGTCGGAGATGTAATCCATTTGGACTGGATCTCATTAATGAGTTAAATGGTTAAGACTTTACACTTACATACACAGGATACTTGACATTTAATTAGAAAAATAAAAGCAGAATATGTTTTAATAAAGTGAAATGTGGCTTCTTTTTTAAGTTTTACATATGGCACAAAGTTGGCATAGCAAGCTTACGACTTCCATGATGAAAAGACAAATGGAATGATAGTTTGAGTATGAAGCTTAGCACTTTTAGTTTGCAAAGTCATATAAGTTCGATGTTCTGACTACAAATTGCAACTTAATGATTCTTCAAATACATGGGAATGCATATATGGAATGAGATTTTGAGTAGCAAACTTATGGTTCTTTTAGGTTGCAAAGACATGCTAGATGGACGTGGTGGAGGTTTCTACAATAAAGTTACGCTTTTAGATTGCTAAAGTGCATGGAATAAAGTGATTTTTAAGGTAAAAAGTCAGACGGAATTGAATGTTCTGACGATAAAGTTACACTTCTTAGATTCCTGATACGCATGGGACGACGGTTTGTATGGGTAAATTACAACTCTTAGGGCGAAACATCGCACAGTTGAACACGCTAAATTCTGAATTTTCGTTTCCTAAGATGTCTGAAATACAAACGTGTACAATAAAATGACAACGTTTTGTTTCTTAACACTATACAAATACAAACCTTATGGTGAAACATCGCACAGTTCGACATCTTCTACAATAAATTCTGAATTTTCGCCGTACTGTTTCTTAATATCGTTTTACCAGAAATCGTATATCAGACGTTTGGACAGGTCGAGAACTACCTGACCAACATATACAGGCCTGTTTAACTTGAGCTTGCTCTTGATGTTATGAACTGCAGCAAGCTGGTCTTTGAAGATCTTGTGCGATAACTAGGCCGGGTCGGCGATAAGTTTACGAAGTTTGTCAACTTTTGAGGTCGGTACCAGGTCGACCCTAATTCTTTTTCTAAGATTTTCCATTGTCTTCCAAAGACCGCATCATTAGCCAGTTTGAAGAAAATAATCCTTCTCAAAGTCCGACGTTGCCTTCGCTCTCAATTTCGTATTCATCTCGATGTATGGAGCCATCCACGCCTCCTGTCTAAACTTAATGGCACGATGGATTTTAGCAACTCGTAGGTCCAACGAATGGTAGAGTTTGAGATTTCTATAATGGACCACATACCGCTCCTTAGGTCGTAGGCTTGGTACAGAATTCACATGTTTTATGAACTTGCCTCCCAACTCGTTCATAAGCACATTCTGATAGTCTCTCAACCACTCCTCTTGGACTGTCAGGGTCTCTGGTGCTAGGGGATAGTCGTTATGAGCATCGTGGAGGTGCTGCGGATTCTCAAGATCGACTTCGACCAGGAAGCCTTCAGGCGCGTCGTCTGGAGTTTCCAACACTTCGTCGAGAGATGGACTCTCCCAGCTGAATCCTCCAACTGGATGACGAGGTGTTTCGCCTGATAACACAGAGTACACTGTAGGCCTATGCACAGCACTGGCGTACACTTGTCCAAAATAGGGGGATTTGGTTCTTCATTCTACACTTGAATGTACAGTCCACCCCAATTATTGGGAGCACATGCCCTGGCTCCCCTCCCAGAGTCTACGCCTATGATGGCCAGCATTGCACATCATTGCCAAGAACGAAGATGGTCGTCGACTGCGTTGTCGGTTGTGCCACAGAACCACGTACTACACGTGTATCGCATGCACGCCAAGTGCCTTGCTCAATAACATTGAAACAAGTGACATTGAACTTGAATCAGTTTACAGCATGCACAAACATTTTTATTGAAATGACCGCGAACACAATGGAGAACTAATAGAACATTATTATAATAAACAAATTCATCTTTCCCGCCGATGTTGCGAAAACGCAACGTCCTATAACTAGGACACTACATATAGTTCCAATAAAAATGCACTGTCAGAAGTTTATTGGTATCATTTTTATGGCCTAGTATCGGTTACAGCTTAATCCGGTGGCTATTTCTAATAGCGGCTTTAAATGGGTTAAAAAACTTCGGAAACTATGCAGATTACTTTGGCTCCTGCTGTTCATCAAATCCTAGGAATGCTATTGTTTCCGTATGCTCCAACGCTGTATTATATTAGGGTCGTTGATGCCTGATGCATGCTCTACCAGTTTGGTTATTTTGCCTCTGGTAATGTGACATAGATTTGGAAACTGCATTATTGTTCAAATTGAACGATGCCTACTCCAAATGACTTGTGTAACAAGGAAAGTAGACTACTAATAAGTTCCTGATATATAGAAAAGCTTATTTATTCTGACATATTTGATATCTCATGCTGAATCGCTATACTTCCAGGGCTAGTATACTGTAAACAAAACACCAAATATCAATTCATTTGGAATTATTCTCCATTCTCCATGTTTCTGTACATAATTTGCTAGTTTAATTTTACTTGTTGTGTTGATGGTTGGTGCTCATTCAGTAAATACTGTTTGATCTCTTAATTTGTTGCTGAACTCATTCAGTGCCGAAGCTTGTATACCAAGTTGGCTCTATTGCGAATACAGTAAATATAACAACTTAATTCGATCTATTCTGCATGGTTATATTGAGAAATTGTACTTGTTAATTGCTTTCGGCGGGCTGTTCTTCCCGCTATATGCTTGGTGTAGGAGCGAGTGCATCTACTTACCTGATCTGTCATTCAGTCAGTGCCGGGCGGTCTCCAGGTGTGTCGTCTGCTCTCGCTTGTTGAATGACACTAGTTCAGTTTGTTGTACATGTCAAGAGGCTAATTTAAATGCCCCGTATGTAAGACCTGGGGGCTGGACTTAGGCGGTGTGGGATTGGATAATTCTTTATTTACTCCTGAAGATGTAATTAGTAGTGAAGAGGAAGGAGAGGATGAAGAGGTGACTCTCAGGATTCAACATATACAGGACATTGAGTTAGAGGTTTTTCCACAGGTAGATGAGACAACCGATCCCTTAAACGCTGGTAATATTGATCCAGACCAGAATTTTTTCAGAAACAATGAATGGACCAGTAATTATATCTCTCTCGATAATCTACAGAAAGGTCATCAAAATGATAAGCGAGGCGATATAAATTTAACTATGCTACACATTAATTGTAGGAGCCTGAGCAATAAAATAGCAGAAGTTAGAGAGATCACGCAAAAAACACAGGCAGCAATTGTGGCTGTTACCGAAACTTGGTTGAGTGAAAATCTTTTGGATACTGTACATATTGTTAGGATCCCATGACTGACTAGTTCTAGGATGGGTAACAGTCCTGCTTGACTGGTTTTCTTTGGCTAATAAGAGACCTCTACCGGGGAAAGATCTACTATATAAGGATAGAGAATAGGGTGTGTGGGGGAAGTCTCTGATGATACTGCCGACTGGGCGTAGTCTTGTCCGAGTACTTCCTGTGCATGGTAATTAAGTTACTTTCGTGAAGATTTACACGTTTGGTGTTTGACGTCTTTCTACGCGTCTACTTTTCTGGTCGTCAGCCTGTTGCTGCATTGAAGACCAGTTTGCTTTGGCGTTCTTCCGTGAGTGATGAACGAACCGTTTTCCACCGTCATCTACGGTTGGGTAATGTATCGATAATTTTGTTT
Source organism: Allolobophora icterica (assembly GCA_963556255.1). Lineage (NCBI taxonomy): Eukaryota > Metazoa > Annelida > Clitellata > Crassiclitellata > Lumbricidae > Allolobophora > Allolobophora icterica. Next base: position 11,929,316 of record OY744610.1, read on the forward strand.
GATATTTTTGTTTGGAGAATTATACCTGTTAAACTAGACAAGTTTCTTTGAGCTGTTATTAGGTTGAACTCGCTACATATGAGGGCTCGCGGGATTTTTTTTGCGCTCTAATTTGTCTCTTGAATACGAATTTTGTATCGTTAAGGGAAGTTAGAATTTTAGGGGCGTGTCTGTGTTGAAATTTGAAACATGGAAACACCGGAGGCAGTAAAAATGTTACAGGTGGAGGATATTTTTGAACTGAAACAAGACGAATTACGTGTTGAATTGGAGAAATTGGGACAAGACGTGAAAGGTCTTACTAAATTGCAGATGCAAAAGGCATTGTCTAAATTGTTAACTTCGCCATATTCTTCTCCAAAATCAGAGTCGGGGGTTCAAGCTAAAATTTTGAAATTGAAATTGAAAAAAGAACAAGACGAAATTGCACGGACACAGCGTAGAGAAGACAGAGAAGCTGAGAGAAATTTTGAACTTGATAAGTTGAAATTACAAATACAGGCGGATGCAGAAGCAAAGAAGGAACAAGCAGAAGTAGAATTGCGAAGACTAGATAAGGAGGCAGAAGCTAAGAAGGAACAAGCAGAATTAGAATTGCGAAAACTGGATAAAGAAGCAGAAATTAAGAAGGAACAAGCAGATAAAGAGGCAGAAGCAACAGAAAGGAAATTACGGAGAGAGGCAGAAGCTAAGAAGGAACAAGCAGATAAAGAGGCAGAAGCAGCAGAAAGGAAATTACGGATAGAGGCAGAACTTTTAGAAAGGAGGTTGAGGGTAGAGAACGAAAGGTTGTCTATGGAAAATGAGGTTAAGAAAAGTCAGATGGAAGCAGCTGAGAGGAAGTTACAAATGGAATTGGTAGAACAGGAAAAACAGAGACAGCATCAATTGAGAATGAAAGAATTAGGAGGTTCTGTTGAAAGGTTAACAGTAGGTGACTTCGAGGAGGTAGCACAGGGTTTCAGTGAAGAAAATGCAGAAAGGACTGGACGTACGACAAAATTTAATATTGGGTCGGCGGTGAAATTAGTACCTCGGTTTGACGACACAAATTTAGAACATTATTTGCAGTCGTTTGAAAAAGCCATGGAGCTACATCAATTTCCGAAAGATAAATGGTCGTCGTTAATTCACACGAAATTAACGGGGAAAGCTTTACAAATTTTCGGCGAGCTCTCCTTAGAACAATGCAAGGATTATGACATTCTGAAAAATGCTTTGCTTACGGCTTATGCAAGAGTACCAGAATTTTATCGGAAAAGGTTTCGAGCGTTGCAAAAGGGTAGTCTTGAAACGTATTCAAATTTTGCATATCGGTTGAATATTCCGTTTAAGAGTTGGCTGGAGGGAGAAGGAGCATTGGATGATTTAGATAAGGTTTTGGAAATTTTCAAACTGGAGCAATTTGTGAATTGTCTGCCTGTGGATTTACATCGTTGGGTGATCGAACGTAAAGTAACGTCCCTTTCGGAAGCAGCACGAATGGCTGATGAATATGACATGCTGTATAAACCTTTCAAGAAAGAAATGGTAGTACCTGTTAAATTTGAAAAGGGATGGGCCAATGACGCCGATAATGTGAGACGAGGCGGAGGTCAAAGTTCTTTCGGCAGCCCTAGGATTACCAGTAGGAATTATACAAGTGCGTTTGGCACACCTGTTTCTTGTGCATATTGTCATGCGAGAACGCATATGATTTCAAATTGTGAAAAGCTGAAAGCAAGAAATTTGGCTAGGGCAGGCACAAATTATCCAGACAATAACATTGGATTGGTAGATGTACATTCGGGCAACTCGACGATAAATCAGCAGTACAGACCTTTTGTTAAGAGTGGAATTGTGTACGGACGACAGGGTACACAGCGTCATGTGGTGCTACTGAGAGACTCGGGTGCAATACAGTCAATAGCTAGTAAGGATGGGCTTAATTCTTGTGATTATGTCTTTAAGGGAGAAGATAGATTGATTCAGGGAATTGTAGGAGAACCAGTTTCTGTCCCATTAATTGAAATGCAAGTGGAAAGTGAGTTTGTTTCGGGAATTATTCTTTGTGGGTTGGTAGACAAATTGCCCAAAGGAATAAATATTCTCATTGGAAATTATTTAGTTCAAGATGAACCGATAGATGTAGAGGTTGTTACGAGGGCTCAGAGTAAAGTCGGGACTACGATGCAGTCGAGCGTGGCGAGACAGGACGCTGTAGACATTGACGCTCCTCTAATTAAGAATTCTGATGTGATCGACTCTGTCGACTTGGACATAAGTAATTTGTTTACAGAATTTGATGAGAGTCGTGTTGAATGTTCGGGAATTTGTTCGAGGGAAAGATTGATTGAATTGCAACGCAGTGACGAATCTTTCAATTGTCTTTTTGATTTAGCGCTTTCACCTGATAGAAGTGAACGTTCGTTTTACGAGGTGCGTGATGGAGTCTTGGTTCGCGTGTGGAGGAGTGTTTTGGAGCCTGAAGGTTTCGGTAGAACGCAAGTACTCGTTCCAATTTCTTTGAGGTCAAAGATAATTCATGTAGCGCATGATGTTCCTTCGAGTGGACATTTAGGAACACAGAAAACTCTTGATAGAGTCTTGAGGCATTTTTATTGGCCTGGTATTTTTAAGTATGTCAGAGAATATTGTCGTACTTGTGACGTTTGTCAGCGTCTTGGCAAGGGAGCTACAAAAGCTCGGGCGCCTTTGATTAATTTGCCGGTTATTAGTAAACCGTTTTCCCGAATTGCGTTAGATGTAGTTGGTCCTTTGGAGACTTGTGATAAGTCAAGGAACAGATTTATCTTGACAATAATGGATTTGGCTACGCATTTTCCGTTAGCGTTTCCGTTGAAGGTACACACGGCGGCGGAAGTCGTGAAAGTGTTGATTTCGGTTTTCACTACGTTCGGTTTTCCTGATGAGATTTTATCAGATCAAGGTTCTGAATTTATGTCAGAATTAATGCAATTGATGACGAATGAATGTCAGATAATGCATTTAAGGACGAGTGCATTTCATCCTCAGTCAAACGGATGTCTTGAGAGATTTCATCGTACGCTAAAAGATATGTTGAAAGCAATAGGAGAAACTTTTCAGGGTGATTGGGACGAAATTCTGCCTTGGGTTCTCTTTGCTTATAGAGAAGTTCCAGTTCAGGGTTTAGGATTTTCTGCGTTCGATTTAATGTTTGGCAGGGATGTGAAGGGGCCCTTGCAAATGATTAAACACAGCTGGATACGAACTGATGTTCTACCAGAATTAAAGAAGGCTAATCTCATTGATTTTGTCTTGGACCTTCGAGAGAAGATTAAGGTATCCTTACAGATTGTAAATGACAATGAAATGGTCCTTAAGTCTAAATCAAAAGAATGGTATGACTTGCATGTGAAGTCTGTGAATTTTGAGAAAGGTGACCAGGTTTTACTTTTATTGCCTTTAATTGGAAAGCCTTTGGAAGCGAAGTATTGTGGTCCCTATCAAGTGCTGAAAAGACTTGGTGAGGTTGATTATCTCGTCGGTACTCCAGATCGGAGGAAAACGAAAAGGGTTGTGCATGTGAATCTCATGAAGAGATATTTACCACGGCAAGGGGAGGTGTTGGTTGTGGACAGTGAACCTCAAAGGCATGTTTTGGTTTCCGGTGCAGATAGGTCTACATCGTTTCTGGATTCTGTGATTATGGATCACTTGAATCAGAGTCAAGTAAATGATTTGACATATGTGTTGTGCAAATTTCAGAATGTGTTTAGTGACAAGCCGGGGAAGACAACTTTGGTGTCTCATGATGTCAAGTTGATGGAGGGAGTGAGACCTATGAGGCAATCACCGTATCCGCTGCATCCAGACAGGTTAAAGGTGGTAAATAAGGAAATAGAAGAGTTGTTACAGTCGGGGATAATTGAAGAGTCTGAAAGTTCGTGGGCGGCGCCAATAGTTCTGGTTCCGAAGCCTGATGGTACATTGCGATTGTGTACAGATTTCAGGAAACTGAATTCAGTCACAGTTCCTGATCCGTTTCCTATGCCTCGAGTGGAAACACTCATAAATAAAGTTGGTCAGGCAAAATTTCTTACGAAATTAGACATGACGAAAGGATATTATCAAATTCCTATAGCGCCATCGGCAAGTGCTTTGACAGGTTTTGTGACGCCTAATGGTCATTTCCAATGGAAATATACGGCATTTGGGCTTAGAAACGCGCCGAGTTCATTCAGTCGGTTGGTTAAGAAGGTTTTTGCAGGTTTAGAGTCTTTTTGTGATGCTTACTTGGATGACGTCATTATTTTCAGTATGACTTGGTTTGATCATATGGATCATTTACAACAAGTGTTGCAACGGGTGGCGAATGCTAAATTAACATTGAACATAAAAAAGTGTATTTTTGCTGACGCTGAGGTGGATTTCTTGGGTCATCATGTAGGTCGAGGTGTAGTGTCACCACGTTCACAAAAGGTGGAAGTGATGCTTCATTTCCCAACTCCTACTAACAAGAAGCAGTTACAGTCTTTGTTTGTGTTGGCAAGCTATTACAGGAAATATTTGCCACATTTTTCTGATTTAACTAATCCTTTAACAGAGATTTTGAAGAAGGGAAATAAATTTGTGTGGTCGCCGAAGGCTGAACAGGCTTTTGTTGACTTGAAATCAAGGTTGGCGTCGAAACCAATTCTTAAACCGCCTGATTATAATCGACCATTTTTGGTTGCTGTTGATGCTTCGCAGGTGTGTGTTGGAGCGTGTCTATTCCAGATTTACGATGGAATCGAACATCCGGTGTGCTACTACAGTCGGAAACTACGGAAGCATGAAATACGCTACTCAACGGTGGAGAAGGAGGCTTTGGCATTGGTCATGGCTGTACGGACGTTTTCCGTATACTTCGGATCTGCGCCTGTGGTGGTCTATACGGATCACAGTCCTCTCACTTTTATTAATTCGATGGCGAACTCGAATGATAAATTACTCCGATGGAGTTTGGAACTCCAAAAATATACTTTGGATATTCGGCACCGTTCAGGGAGAGACAATTACCTTCCGGACTTGTTGAGTCGACCATCGATGATTACCAGTGGGTAATCGTGTTTAGGGCTGACGTACATGGACGTCTAGTGTATATAGTTTAAATGATTTTGTGTTAAATGATTTGTTGCATAGGTTATGCTTTGATTTTGATATTTGTTGCACTGTGCATGTTAATTGTAAGTTAGTTAAGTCAGAAACCCTTCTGGTTTCTGCCTTGCTTGGACGTCCCGGGGTATGTTAGGATCCCATGACTGACTAGTTCTAGGATGGGTAACAGTCCTGCTTGACTGGTTTTCTTTGGCTAATAAGAGACCTCTACCGGGGAAAGATCTACTATATAAGGATAGAGAATAGGGTGTGTGGGGGAAGTCTCTGATGATACTGCCGACTGGGCGTAGTCTTGTCCGAGTACTTCCTGTGCATGGTAATTAAGTTACTTTCGTGAAGATTTACACGTTTGGTGTTTGACGTCTTTCTACGCGTCTACTTTTCTGGTCGTCAGCCTGTTGCTGCATTGAAGACCAGTTTGCTTTGGCGTTCTTCCGTGAGTGATGAACGAACCGTTTTCCATCGTCATCTACGGTTGGGTAATGTATCGATAATTTTGTTTGATATTTTTGTTTGGAGAATTATACCTGTTAAACTAGACAAGTTTCTTTGAGCTGTTATTAGGTTGAACTCGCTACAATATACGTAACTACAAATTTATAGGTAAGGCAAGAAAAGATGGGAGGGGAGGAGGAATTGGTTTCTTCATTAATGAGAAACTTAGTTATCAGATTTTCGGTCCTAAAGCAGATGGGAAAGACTATGTCAATTTTTAATATTTGTTTCTTAGACTTAACATGAAAACGAGTTCCCCAATTCTCGGAGTAATATATAGGCCACCTGGACAATGCCTAGGGGAATTTCTGGATGAATTTGAGCACCTGATGGAAAATCTCAAAACTAAATCTATAGAAATTTTTCTTCTTGGAGATTATAATATAGATTTATTGAAAGTTAATGAACACAAGAAAACGAATCTCTTCTACAATAGTCTAATTTCTTATCACTATCTCCCGGTAATCACAAGACCAACTAGAATCTCTTCTTGCACTAAAACCCTGATAGACAATATCTTCTGTACAGCTTAGTCCAAGCTCCATCGAGCTGCCATTATCATTTCAGATCTCTCCGATTACTTGCCCATCCTGGCTCAATGCTCCTATGAAAATAAATATTCCAACGAAAGTGATTATCTTGAAAAAAGAATTGTTACCCCAAATGGCCTAAAAAAATTATCTCGGGATCTGTTAAGTGAGGATTGGAATCTTCTTTACCAGCAGTGCCATAGAGGATTGCCTAATGAAGCGTATGAAAGTTTCATCGGCGACTATACCAAGGCCTATAAAGCTGCGTTTCCTTGCAAGAAGGCCAAGCAATCATACCCGTGGATGACCACAGGGCTATTAAAATCGTGCAGGAAAAAAATCTCTTATATATTAAATACTTAAAAAATCCTAGCACTTCAAATAAGAATAAATTCGTTGCCTACAGAAACAAGTTTAAAACCGTAAGGATTGGAGCTGAAAAATATTATTATCCGGCAGAGTTCCTCAAGCACCAAGGAGATTTAAAATCCACCTGGAAATTAATTAGATTTTTATAAGCTTTACAGCTAGAAGATAATCGTAATAAAATTGAACTATTAATGATTAATGATAAGAAAATAGATGATCCTGAGTTAATAGCAAATAAATTTAATGATTATTTTATCAATCTTCCTATGATGCTGGCCAGAAATATACCTACATCCCCCCCATTCTCACGAAGCTTATCTACTCCCTCCCAACTTATCTTCTATGGGAGTGTTATTGACCTCGCCCGAGGAGATAATAAGTGTTGGGAAAGGCATAAAAAGAACCCACACTACAGGTTTAGATGACACAGACCCATACCTGGCTTTATCCCATTTACCGTTGGTTGCCCATCCTATAGCAGCAATCATAACTTGTTCTTTAGCAAATGGGATTGTACCTGACCAACTTAAGGAGGCTAAAGTTATACCGGTATTCAAGAAAGGAGACAAGCATGAACTTACTAATTATAGGCCTATCTCGATATTGCCGTTTTTTGCCAAATTCTTGGAAAAGATTATGTATATCAGGCTTGATTCCTATATAACTAATGCAAATTTGATACATCCATCGCAACATGGATTTCGATCAGGTCATTCTACTTTTATGGCTTTGCTGGAGATGGAAGATAAAATTTCCAATGCAATAGACAACAATGACTACTCGGTAGGAATTTTTTTGGATTTGGCTAAAGCATTCGACACTGTCGATCATAATATATTGATAAATAAATTAAACAACTACGGAATTAGGGGAACTCCACTTAAATGGTCTAAAAATTATTTAGAGGGTCGCACTCAAAGGGTTAGCTGCAATGGATCACTATCAGCTCCTGGTCGAATCACCTCCGGAGTACCGCAGGGTTCTAACTTAGGACCGCTCCTCTTTTTATTGTACATTAATGACCTGACTAAAGTCTCATCTGCACTATATTTAATTCTATTCGCGGATGACACGAATATTTTCTGTACCAGTAGTTCTTGGGCATCCCTTATTGAAATAGTTAACAACGAACTGACTAAAATTCATGAATGGTTCTCTGTAAATAAATTAATCCTCCCAGTTGACAAAACAAACTTTATTGTTTTTAAATCCCACCGAAAAATTAACTCGACAGTAGGTATAACTTGTTCTTTAGCAAATGGGATTGTACCTGACCAACTTAAGGAGGCTAAAGTTATACCGGTATTCAAGAAAGGAGACAAGCATGAACTTACTAATTATAGGCCTATCTCGATATTGCCGTTTTTTGCCAAATTCTTGGAAAAGATTATGTATATCAGGCTTGATTCCTATATAACTAATGCAAATTTGATACATCCATCGCAACATGGATTTCGATCAGGTCATTCTACTTTTATGGCTTTGCTGGAGATGGAAGATAAAATTTCCAATGCAATAGACAACAATGACTACTCGGTAGGAATTTCTTTGGATTTGGCTAAAGCATTCGACACTGTCGATCATAATATATTGATAAATAAATTAAACAACTACGGAATTAGGGGAACTCCACTTAAATGGTCTAAAAATTATTTAGAGGGTCGCACTCAAAGGGTTAGCTGCAATGGATCACTATCAGCTCCTGGTCGAATCACCTCCGGAGTACCGCAGGGTTCTAACTTAGGACCGCTCCTCTTTTTATTGTACATTAATGACCTGACTAAAGTCTCATCTGCACTATATTTAATTCTATTCGCGGATGACACGAATATTTTCTGTACCAGTAGTTCTTGGGCATCCCTTATTGAAATAGTTAACAACGAACTGACTAAAATTCATGAATGGTTCTCTGTAAATAAATTAATCCTCCCAGTTGACAAAACAAACTTTATTGTTTTTAAATCCCACCGAAAAATTAACTCGACAGTAGGTAGGGCCTACTATATCATTTGATGGCGTTCCCATTACAAAGGTAGACTCCACTAAATTTCTTGGTGTTATTATTGAGCAGCATCTTACCTGGAAACTTCATATCAATTTTATTGCCTTAACCCTCGGGCTACCAAGGGGGGGGGGTGGTTACCACCCCCCCTACGTTTTTCTGCCAAAAAAATTTTTTGCACCTGGAATTTAATTTTGACATTTTAGGTAGCTGTAGGGGGCCCATTTCCGCACATTTTGAGGTAAAAGTCGTGATGATAGCCCACACCATAAAAAAAGTTATACCCGATATAGCCTAGGTACCACGTTTTGGAATCAGGAATTTCTCTTGTCAGCTGTTAGCTGTTGTCGACTATAAAGGTATTCATTATTCTTTCTGGAAGAGAAACAACTATGCCATTCTTTAGAGGGAATGTAGGGCTATATTTGCTTGCTTAGTTACTTGTCTTTTGAAAACCGGAAGTGATCATAATAAATAATATTAGCGATATCTTGCTAATCACTGATGCAACATCACAACGTAAACCGATATGGTTAGGTATGGGGAAGGGCTATAAACAGTCGAAGCAGATTGCTAACAAAGTAAAGCAGTGCTGTGAAGTGTTCAAGAAGCCGGTTTGCAGGAAGAATTCGCACAAAATAATGGAAGTAACTTGCAATAACTACAAGGACCACTGACGTATTTGACTGCCTGGAACAATAACATAATTTCTTGTTTCATGTTGATATAGCTGCATGCCTTTAGATTTTGCCTGAAACTAAAACAGACTTTGGAATAGTTTGTATTGTTGTAAATTAAGCCTCATTATATGTAGAATATTCTTGGATACATAGTTCCTTTTCAAAACCCACATCATTTATATTTTTTTTATCCAACAAGTACAAAATGTGTGGGATAATAGCAGATATCGCTAAATGGACGGTGCCTTTGTTAAAAAGTATATAATTTCGAGATGCATTCATATATTTTACAACTAAATATACCATTCTTGTCAGAAATGAATGCTGAATCAAATGCTGTATTACATGATATGATATTTGAAACCAAACACGAAATTCCGGGGGGGGTGGTAACCACCCCCCTTGGTAGCCGATGTCGCAAAAAAACCTTGGTAGCCTGAGGGTTAAAAGTGGCAAAGAACATTGGAATTATTTCTAGAGTGGCTTATATACTTCCTAAGGATATTATGTTAAGCTTGTATTATTCTTTGATCTTTCCTCATCTAAGTTACTGTAACCTTGTATGGGCTTCCAACTACGACTTCCGCCTTCAAAAATTACTAGTATTAAAAAACGCGATCAGATTAATTGCTAGGGTCTCAAGTAGGACTCACTCTTTGCCTATGTTCCAGGACCTTGGCCTCCTTGAGTTGAAACAGGTCAGAATCTTCCAAGTTGGGGTACTGTTCTACATGTATATTCATAACTTGCTTCCTGCGTCATTCGCTGGATACTTTGCTCGCGCCTCTACATTACATGAGCATTATACAAGAAGTGCCTCGTTATTTCGCCCAGTCAAAGCGCGCACGAACACCAGATTGTTCAGTATCAAATCGGCTGGTCCGCTCATCTGGAATTCAATACCTCTCTAAATTCAGTACTCTAAAAGCAAATATGAATTTTAAAAAAGTTTACGACAATTCCTTGTATCCTAGGGTGAGCCTCTTTGTATTTAGAATAGGCCTAGTGCTAATATCCAAAGTATCAGGTCAAGGAAAGCATGCGGACGCCACCCCGGAGACTGACCCTGTAATTAAGGATAGTTAAGATTTACGTTAATTGAGCTGTCTCTCCTGATTATGTTTTTTTTTTCTTTGTTTGATTAGGAGGAGAGACTAGGCCTGTCATCGTTCTGGCCTAGTATGTGTCCAGCTGGGTGTCTCCGTTTAGTGGGACTCACGTCCCTTTGGAGGTTCCCTTTGTCGCTAGTGACAGTAGGCTCTATATACACGTACTTCTTAGTTTTGGTTTAACTTAGTTAAATGTTTGAGTATATGCTAAATGTTCTGGTACTTCCTAAGTTGAACATTCTTGAATTTCATTACTAGTATCCTAATATGTTAAATGATCTCTAGCTATATACTCAATGCTTGATGCAGTTAATCACTGTCATTAATGGCAATAAAGATTTATTGATATTGATTGATTGATTGATTGATTGATTGATTGATTGATTGATTGATTGATTGATATTGAAGTAAAAAATGTATTGGGTTTGTCATACCCCACCTCATCACAAACGTTCCAGTGCTTCACCTCACTTCCAAAAGGTTAACGTTATTACATTGCGGCCTGCATTGCTAACTAAACGCTGTTATTAATTGTCTACACTACTCCATATTCACTGCGCCCTATATTAATTAGTAAGTAAGTAAGTAAGTAAGTAAGTAGCCTTTATTTGCATATGACAAACGCACATGCATTACATGTATACAATGATTACATACATTTTGAAAACAAAATTATAACATGAAAACAAAACTATAACATGAGCAGGTTATAAGGTCACACATTTACCACTAGATATAATTAACCCTCGAGTGCCCAAGCTATTTTTTGGTACACGAATGCCCAACGGGGGGTCCGACCGGACCCCAATGTTTTCATTGTGATATCTGGAGAACGGATTGGAATATTTTAACGGGATTTGGCTTGTTATAATCCAAATTCAATTTGCAATCGACTGATATATGGTATTTCACAATAGCGCCACCTGGTGAAACTTTATTTGAACTTTAATAGGGGCCTACTCTTTTGTAGTTTCTTTGCAATTTCGGGATTTTTCGCATGTATTAAATTGTACGCATGTAGTTGTTCCCTGGTTGTGGGGTACAGGATTGGAATATTTTAACGGGATTTGGCTTGTTATAATCCAAATTCAATTTGCATTCGACTGATACATGGTATTTTACAATAACTTGCGCAAAAAAATTATTTCTGGGTTGGTAAACCATATGCCAGTATGACCACCAGCCGCATATCTTGGGGTGTCCTTGGTATATGCTATGGTCGGTACGTGACGTTTTGGCGCCGCCGTTTTGGCGCGACCGTTTTGGCGCAGCCGTTTTGGCGCAGGGCGTTTTGGCGCACGGCCGTTTTGGCGCAGGACGTTTTGGCGCAGGATGTTTTGTTGCAGAAAAATTACTGTGGTACATAGCAGTAGGCAAGAAATGTTTAGTCATTTTTATTGCAAATGTAAACAACGTATAAACCCAGTATATCAAAGCTTAAAAGAAATGTTCAAAACTGATACTGTTCAAAACCACTAATGCGCTACCTTTTGTAAAGTTGAACAGTTCATTTGCTCCTCAGGAGTCCATAAAAAAATTACGCCTATTCCTCTAAGGTACTCGATGTTGTTACGTTCTCTGTAACTGTCAGCGATTGTCCTGATGCTGACATCAGCTGCGACGTATTTTCTGCGTTTTACAGGCGGCTGGTTACCGCGAACGAATTGTTCGTAAACGAAGTCGCGCCCTTTTTGAACCGCTCGTACACCATCGATAAACTTCCAAATGGTTGGATGATCCCCTCCACTCAGTGTCTTCTCGTAGACAGACCACGTTTGAGGAGGAAACAATGCGCGACGTCGACTCCGGTTACGATTCAGACGTCCCATGTAAAAGTCCTCAAACCATTCCATTTTTAGGCGTATTCTTTACTCATTGTCTATACGCTCTAGATGTGTCTTGGCGAATGTCAGCTCCATGTATTCTGGAACTGAGCTAAATACTGCGTTGTGAAGAAATCGTTACGTGGATCGGTGTCACTCGTTAAGTAACACTGCCCAATAGAATTCTCGGAAACCTCTCATAGAGTAGATCAGAAAAGGAACAGAAGCAAATACAGCGGTAGACATTAAAGTATATATTATACGATACGGGATTCGTATTATATTATATATTATGCGATGTATAATGTCCTGCGCCAAAACGTCCTGCGCCAAAACGGCTGTGCGCCAAAACGTCCTTGCGCCAAAACGGCTGCGCCAAAATGGTCGCGCCAAAACGGCGGCGCCAAAACGTCCTGCTTCGTGCTATGGCTGTGGGGTACAGGAATGGAATATTTTAACGGGATTTGGCTTGTTATAATCCAAATTCAATTTGCAATCGACTGATATATGGTATTTCACAATAGCGTCCGTTAAAATATTTATTTCTTGGCTGGTAAACCATGTGCCAGTATGACCATCAGCCGCATATCTTGGGGGTGCCCTTGGTATATGCTATGGTTGTGGGCTACAGGGTGATGGAATAATCACGCAAAATATATCATACGAAGCCCAATTGAAGGCTTTAGGATGTCCTAAAACCATTTTTACAATTTCGCGGCCGTTCTAAAGTTATCCGTGAAAAGCGGGTCTGGGGTCCGGTTGGACCCCCCCTTGGGCATGCGAGGGTTAAAGATGCATCGGTTAACAAAGCTGCTTTTAAACAATTTGGATTTAACAAGAGGCAGCATGAAAGGGTGTCCTCTCTTGCGGAGTGAGTACTTGTCCTCATGAGGAGGTGGCAAGAGCTGATGAATGCAGTGGCCAAAGAACTGCGACTTCTGGAAGAGCTTCCTGTCTGCTCGAGCAATCAGCTCTTCTGCAGTATGGGTCTTCTCACATAACTGCCATCTGCCGGCCTTTTACAGAGCTGCATTAATGCGCGCAATGTCATGTGAGGTGAGAAATCCGGCGTAGGCAGGTAAAGCATACATGATTCTTGAAATAACAATCGCCTGAAAAATGACGTTGAGCTTCGAGATATGTAGGCCCTGCTGCCTTAACCCTGGTTGAGAAGGAAATACCGCTGGTTTATTAGACTGAGAATGTAGTTAATATGGTTTGAAAAAAAGTTTAAACTGTAGAGTGTAGAATGACTTCAAGCAGCTTGACACTATCCAGCTGCTCAATACCGTGTAGGGGCAGACAGTGGTCTAAAGGACGTTCGATCCCAGCCCGCCTGAAAATTATCTCCTTGGTTTTGGAGACATTTATGTTTAGCGTAACTATTTAGTGTGGCCCACAGTTTAATGTTATCAAATTCTGCATTGAGCCCAATGCTTGCAGTTTCGGGGTTCAGTAGACTTAAGTCATCAGCATATATTATTTACACAGGTGGCTGTCGTCACATAAAGTGCAGAGAGCTGCAATGAATATAATGAACAGAACAGGCCCGATCCCAGATCCTTGTGCAATACTTTGGATAATTGGTAACCAGTTGGATAGTTTTCCGTCTAATTTAACAGCCTGCGTTCGACCGCTTAACAAGTTAGCTATCCAGTTAAAGATGCTAGGAGGGATATTGAGAGCTTTCAGTTTCTGGAGGAGAATGAGGTGATTGATGGAGTCGAATGCCTTTGAAAAATCAATAAGGAGACAACGAACGTAGGTGTTATGTTCAAGAAGTTTGGTTATTTGGTATAAGAGATAGACAAGAGCACACGTAGTGCTTCCAGTAGGACGAAAAGCGAACTGATCGGACAAAACATGCTGTGGAATAGCAGGAAGCGATGAAGAACAATTTTTTCAACTATTCTAGAGAGGATCGAAGTGACTGATATGGGTCGTAAATCTGAAAGACCAGCAATAGGCGTTACCTTGGGAATTGGGGTAACAACGGCTCGTTTCCAGGACGTTGGTGGTTTGCCTTGGCTAAGAGATAGATTTGTTATATGTTAATTAATTATAACAAGACATTTGATATGCCTAATACCACTACATGAACAGACCATTAAGGGGTTATCTGTTTACTTTAATACATCCTTAAGTCCGGACGCTGTAACATGAATTCGTACAGCGCCGTCGCCTGCCACTGTTAGTGGTGTAACACTGATCGAATACTTACAAGCGATTGCGCTCACTGAACGATCACTCCAACGTTAACTGTTGATTTTAATGCATCCGAAAGTCGGCTACTGTCATTAGAATTCGTAAAGACATATTTTATCCAAAACGGACACACGATTCCTATTTGAAATTTGCCACAGCTTGAAGCAAAATTTGGTCTAGAAAATGGGTTACCAAATTGTTCCTCTGCTTCTTCTTTCGTATAGAATATATTTTGGATTAACATTGTGAAAGATGGTGTGACATCACACACATTTACGACCAAACAAACCCATTTTCGGATGATATGTCTTACATGTATAAACTACATGTAGTACCAGGAGTCAGTCCTTAAGGAGTTACCGACTGACTTGATGAGTTAACGACTGACTCAGCGACCCAGTCGACTAAGTCGCATGCATATCGACTGACTAAGTCGGTTCGACTTATCGACTGACTTAGCGACTTGCTATCGACTTCTCAGGTAATCAGGTAGGCTATGTCTATTGGACATCCCTGACCACCTAACAATATAATGCATTTTACCGCATACTGTACTGACCGTGCCATCATTTCCGTGGGCATTAGAATGGGACCCATATGTCTCTATAAGGGTACATTATCGAACTATGGGGCCTAAATGGGCTCCCATCCATGTGGACATGCTGACAGGGGACAAACCGGTGACTGTGAAATTAATGTTAATGTGAATTTTGGACGCAATTGAGTGTTTATGGAAAGAATAAAGCATAGGCCTATCACTTAGTCCAAGCCAGTGATTTTTCAGTTTCGAAAAGAATTACAGTTTCAGTTTTAAATCAGTCTTGTGTTCGTAATTTCTATTTCAGTTCAAGTTTTAGTTCTTAGATAAATTCAGTTTTTATTACTTTTTGAGTTCTGAAATAATTTCCGTTTTCGTTTCAGGGACCAGTAGCCTATAAACGTTCTTCTATAGTAAAGGTACTAATTACCAAAACGGCCTATGACAATCACTCATTGAAAAGAATTGTCCAACCCGTTCAAAATCATCTGAAAACTCGGGAACTGGCTCAACGTAATACAGATAGATATCGAAGCAAACACTGCAAAATAATGAAATAGTAGTGGACACATCTGCTTGCCACCTAGTGAAGGCCAGTGAATCGAAGCAAAACATATGAGTTTCAAAAACGACTGGTTAATCAATTAAAATAGATTACAGCCGACTCCATTCATTAGTTATTACACGGCTGTAATGCTGTCCATACGGTCACACAGTATCATTTTATGATTAGACATATGACATTGCATTGCGATGCCTTAATATATTAAGACGTGTAAGCACAGACAGTTAATTAATCATGATTAATTAATAATAATTGTTAATTGCCAGCATCTTGATCAGCGCCGTAGGGACATAATACGTGTATATAATGTAGGGTTCGACGATATTGGAGAAACGACGTAGAAGACGCTCATTGGCTCAATTAAAATTTCAACCGTGAAAGTGACGTGTGCCAAAGAATCTGAAGACGGGTCAGATGAACCATAGCTATCGTGAACGGAGGAGGTTCTATGTTTGACAGATCGTGTAACGTTGTTAATTAATGATAATACCAATCAGTCGTCGTCGCGAACTGTAGGGGGTAATTGACCGAAGTGAATAGTGACGTCGCTCGCTTGAGAGATAATCGAACTGAAGTGTGGTGATTGACTGCCGTCGTGTGGTCATCCACCGACGGATTGCGATAGGCTAATGTTTGAGTTCGTTGAGAACTCTTCGTGAAGCGATTCTTGCGATTTCGAAGTGGCAGCGAATCGTACGTTGTACGAACATTGACAATCCTACTCGGAAGGAAATTTGTTCTATGCGTCACTTTGCCAAAGAACATTGAAACGGAACGTTCAGCAAAGGTGGCCATTGAAACATAACTTCGTAAGATGGGGGCTGTCAAAGACTTCTGAAGTGTTGTTGAACCTAGGACGTGGATCAAATTCTATTCAGCGGAGAATATTCAAGTTTTGGGACGTAGCTATAAGACTTAGATCTAACAGAAATAGATGCTGGTAAGCTTAGCTAAATTACATAATGCTGTGATTAAAGCTATACATTATTTTGAGTGATACCTTTGAATTTATGTTTGACATAAATCTGCAACTGAATATTTACATCAAAACTCTTAAAATGAGCCAAATGAACTGAATTCATTGCAAGACTGAAATGAGAATGATTTATACACTCGTTATTGGGATTGATTACAAGCAATGAGGGCAAGATCCCGCCTCAGGCCTAATATACCCCGTGATCGATCGAGTCAGTCGATCAAGTCGATCGAAACTCGGCCAAGTCGAGTCGGTCGAACAATCTTCGACTCGATCGACTTGCAAGTCGGGTCGATCAAATGTTTTGACAAGTCGAGTCGATCGTTGTTTCCTCGACTTGACTCGATTCTGAAATACTTTACTTACTAATTTTGTCGGCTAAGTCACCCAATGCCGAAACTCGTCTTTGTACACGATAATTTTGTTTGCTCAACAACTAAATGTGCATAGTGTGAGTGATTGCACGTAACTGCAGAACTTCTAACAGTTGACAGAATTTACAGGAGGCGTAGATTAGCTGGAGATTTAAAAACAATCAACAAAGGTAACCGCTTTTTAGCTATGCCGATGATTGTTACCTTGAAGTCCCCGCATCAAGCATCACTACAAATGAGATAGATAGAATTCGAACACATTACTGCCTGGACAGTGGACACACAGCTGTAACCTAAGCTTTAATATGTGCTCGTCCAGCGAAATAGACCTAAATTTCACGCGCTCTCGGGGTTCCTTTGGTACACCCCCATATTCCATTCTAGTTGGTATCGCTAGGGCGCACGCTCTTAATATTCTGGGTGTCGAGCTCAATCAGAAATTTTTTTGTTCTTTAGTCACATCAAACGGTTCTAGGACTTTTCGCCCCCGGAAGATTCGCCCCCGACATTTCGCCCCTCGGAAGTTTCGCCCCCGGAAGACTAGAAGCGGGATCTATGATGAAAATGTAACTAAGGCTAGAAGCGGGATCTGTGATGAAAATGTAACTAAGGCTAGAAGCTGGATTAGCGATGAAAATATAACTAAGACTAGAAGCGACATCTATAAAGCGGGGGCGAATCTTCCCGGGGGCGGAATGTCGGGGGCGAATCTTCCGGGGGCGATTCTTCCGGGGGCGAAATTTCCGTATCCCACATCAAACACCTTATCATTAAGGTTTTGAGGTCACAATGGGCTATCGGGGGACTGTTTATTTGATATAATGCGCGCCATTGCAGTTGGCAGGATGCTTTATTGCACGCCCGTGTGGTGGATTTTGAGAGCGGACAGGAGCGCGAGGCTTTACATGTAGAGGGAATTATACCCCTAAGCCGCCGCCGTTAGCCGCCGAGCCGAATAATTTTCTGCAAGCCGAAAAACCGCCGGAAATTTTGCGGCTTAGCCGAAAAACCGCCGAGAGTTATTTCACGGCTAGCCGCGGGAAAAAAATTCGGCTAGAACATGCACACAGTTGTGATTATAAAGTGTCCACGCTGGCTTGCTAGTTTAGTAGTTTTAACTTAGTGTGCAATGAGCGGAGAGTGCTGGCATCTTTTACATGGCCGTCTAATCGTCTGTATTTGGGTCCAGGCTGTCCTATGTTGCGTATATTATTATATCTATGGTTGCTGTTCTACTTTCGGTTTTGTATTCAATGCTAAATAATTCTATGGTGTGTCGGATGGTTGCTGTTGATAATAAAATTACAGCTAAAACTTAAAAGTGCGTTGGATTATTGCTAACTGCTTATTGTTTACAATAAACTTTCTTGCGATGGCACACCATCAGTGCGGTAGTAGTAAAAAATTAAAGTTAAGGCGGCAGCAGGCTAAAGAAATTGTGTAAAGAAATTCGTTAAGGGCCTAGTGTATCGCCGTTGTGCAGGGATGAGAAAGCTACACTGGCTGATCTGAGCATTAAACTGAAAGTTTCGAGCAGTCACGGCAATAGTAAATCTGTTACTCTGGAGATTTCTAATTATCTGTCATGCAGGTTAGTGCAGAGTGCACACTCTTACTACTCTGTTTCAAAAGCGGCTGTAGTCTGTTACCAGAATTTCACTGTTTTGTTTCTGTGTATCTGTTTTTCTCCAGCTATAGTGGCTAGACCTACATCTATTAATGTATGTCTGGTAGCCCTAGCCCTATTTGTGGTTCTAACTTCCAGTCAGTATTACATATTCGTACATGGTAATTGAATGTGAACTTATTCCAATGTATGTGAACTGAAAGCATAAAATGTCTGTTTCTTAGCATAATTATTTGAATGTATTGCTCAAATTATTTTCAGACTGAGTGAATATTACCCACCTGTCGATTTAAAAATAATGTATAATGTATTAGGCCTATGTTAGGTCTGTGTTAATGAGTGATGTAGCTGTGTGAGGGAGTGAGGGACTGATGCGTTTGTGACCATGACTAAATGGCTAATTGAGCACTGAACATTGCTTTGTTTTTCAATAGAGTATCGACAACAGATGATGATATACTCCACTTCTGGCACACGAATAAGTCTTTGTATCCAACACCGAGTCGAGGCAGAGCTGTTTCTTGCAATGTCAGCATCATCTGTGCCGGTGGAGCCTGTGTTTTCAATTACAGGATTGATCTGCAATTCTAGACGCAGCACACTTTTGCCTGAAGAATTTCACAGTGTATCGTTAGTACATAACAATATTAAACTGATTACTGAGTCTGTCTGACCCTGAGGTCAGTGAGGATACTAATGACAAACTAATGAGTGATGACTTCTGTAGATTAGCTCACATTTTTGACTTACTGAAACTACTGTTTTGTATGACTTTCTGTGTGCCACTGCCACTCATCATTGTTAATTTGTTAATGGCATTGTTTTACAGTTGTTTTTATGTCTAATTAATTGGCTTATTGGAACTCTCTATAGTCGATACACTTTTTTGAGCAAACTATTTTTCAAGCCGTAATTTTTTTTGTCGGATGAATTTCAAGCCGAAAAAGATAGTTTACGCGCTTTTACGGCTAGCCGAAAAACCAGCCGTAAATTTGCTCAAGCCAGCCGTTAACCAGAAAAAATACGGCTTAGGGGTATAGAGGGAATAATTATATAATCCGGACGCTGGTGCGTCAGGGGTACTTACCTTCATCATCCCCCTCATTTGAGGCACTTTGTAATAATGCCGACGCTAGTTTCTTTGATAGTAGTTTGCACAATCCCCACCATGACATTGTATTCATGGAGGTAGTCGAGGGTATACGCGGGTATACAGCGTGTACTCACCTCTAGAGACCGTATACTCACCTCATAAAATATTTATATTTATTTATTTATATTAAAATACTGTAGCGTATACTCACAAAATACCATAGCGTATACTCACCTCTAATTTGTTTCGGAAAAGTAATCGGTAGCGTGTACTCGCCTCTAATTTTACCACTACAGCCCTGATAGTAGCCTTTTACATACTATGCTCTCGCCGATTAAGCTCGCTTGCTATTCTCTGCGCCCACGTCCCCATAACCGTGAGCTTCCAAAATATGATAACTTATCTCAGAAATGCTTCCTCGCTAGGATGCTATACAAATAACTATACGCTCTTCCTGGATCAGGCTACTTTACTCCTCTCCTCTTCGAGCCTCCTCACGTCCCACTTGATTCGCAATGACTTCACTCTTATATAATAAGTTTAATTGTTTAATTGCTTAATTATAGCAAGGCTACCATGTTTTATTGTAACATGTTTACCATGTACAGCGCTGGGCGTTTGCTAGTGCTTTTTAAGAAAGACTATACTTAGTTACTTATGTTCACAATGTTCGGCCAACGAATAATAGTTGTAATAATTGCCATATACTGGGTAGCTTTGTTTCGCTGTTCTGTTTAACCTTAACCTATGCAGTAAAGACTGCTGTAGTAGGCCTAACTAATTTGAGTATCTTGAGCAGTTTAAAGTTTGTTTGTCTAGTGTGTGTAGTACGAATTTTTGAGAGATTAGCTCAAGTCAACTACACACGACATCATTATAGTGCCTGAAATTTTACTTAACAGTTCAAGTACAATTTGACAGTATGATGAAGAGTGTGCAATTGAAATTCGTGAGTAATTTAGGTACTGTAATATGAGAATGCAATAGTCGTCAGCAATTTTGGCCAAGAGATACAGTCCAAGTCGACAAAGTCGACGAGGTCGATCGTTTATTTGACAAATCGATCGAGTCGACAAGAGGTCGATTAGTCGACAAGAGGTCGATTAGTCGACAAAGTCGATCGAGTCGATCGTTGGCCGAGCCAAGACGATCGTAGCAGTTCGACTCGATCGATTACGGGGTATAAGGCCTAAGAGGAACGTAACAACGGTGCATCCTTGATTTTTCAACATCACGACCGCACGCCATACGTAGTCTTAATTTCGTTTTAGCACCATTACCACATTTAGAGCATGGTCTAGTTTCGGCTCCCCTTTTATGTCGGGCGCTCTTAACCCCACAGTACTCCCCAATACAATTATGGGAACAAATGTCCGTTTTGCCAAGAATAAGCCACTTACACTCCTTTACAAGTGCCATTAGTATTGCATAATATTAACCTATTGGTTTCTTTAAATGCTTTTTATATTATATTATTCAAATAATAATAATACAAAAGACATGACATAGGCCTATATCGCAAAGTTCAGGATTTCATGGCGTTAATTGTATATTTTTTTCCATTATGAAATATGTCAATAATTTTTTGAGGTAGTTATCATCAGTCTTAGCCATAGGTTGGTTTTCAAATGACTTGTTGGTGTACTCAGCGCGGTCATCCTTGTTATGATGTATTAATAGTAAGTAAGTAAGTAAGTATATTCTTTATTAAACGCTAGCAAACGCACAGCGCTTTACATACAATTATACACAAAGAGGAAAGAAAAATATAAAGGTAATAATGACGTTAAATTATAAATGAAAATAATAGCAACAGAGCCTAGCTGTACAGCATTCTACCCAGGAAACCTCGTCGGGTAAGGGAGTCAAATCTAGGGAGAACCAGATTATGAGAACGTGGGCGCAATTCATACCCGGTCTTATGAACAGGAGGTAGAAGGTCGTGGAGGAGGTGACTAGGGTTTTTGAGAATGTTCTTAAAGAGATCACGATCAGCTTTTTTGCAAAGTTCATCAAAAGTAGGAAAAGAGGGAGGGAGGTAGCCGAGATGAACCAACTTACGGATAATTGCGCCCAAGTGATCAAGTTCCTGCTTGTTAGCAAAGCCTAACCATACCTGGGAACAGTACAGCATACGGTTGACAGTGGTAGCCCGTATTACATCATGAAGCCTGGGGCCAGAGAGCCCATGAGAAACTAAGATACGATGAGCGTAAAGGGATTGTTTAGCCTTTATGCTTAGTTTTTGGATATAGGGAGAGAATCCAAACTTATCGGTTATTTCAATTCCTAATATTTTTTATTGAAGAGACCCTTGGGATTCCGCATATAGGTGGTGGATTGGATTTAAGGATCGTCTTGGGCTTGGTGAAGATAATGTCGCTGGATTTAGAATGGTTGAGATGAAGATTGCATCTCTGGGCCCAGGCATTTATGTGATCAAGTTCTGCAACAGTGGTGGAGATATTAGAAGCTAGTATGAGAAGATAGCAGTCGTCTGCATATTTGAAGATGCGATTAAAGTGGTAGAGAGGTTTTAAACCTGACATGGCTACAACAAAATTGGTAGGACCCATGCCGGAGCCCTGTATGATACTTGCATTAATTCTGGCCAGGGTCGATGTGATAACATGGAACTTAGTGCAATGGCTACGGTTACTGAGGACACCTGTTACACAGCACACCTGTTCATGCAATCTTGCGCTATGGCAATATCAAGCTTTAACATCTCATCCGGTATTTCTATCAATAGCCAGCCGAAATATTCATTCGTGGTAATATAAGTCTCTTCCATTGTCAATACTATAATCAGAAGTTATTTATGCTAATATTTTTCCTTTCTTTAGGATTTTTTAATTTGATTTTTCAAACCTAAACCGATTCAGCTAGAGGTAGTGTGCCTGAACTGTTCAAGTTCATATGTGCCTCAACCGTTCGGCTGACCTTTCTTTCCCAGGTCATTTCATTGCGTGTGAACGTATATTCGTATTCGTTCGCAGTGCTCGAGCATGGTGTAATTTCCCATCACAACATGCTAAGAGACCAACTGTCCCTGTTTCGACAGTGTTCTGCATTGTGCGCGTGTGCCTGAAAACTTCAGCATTAGTGACCTAGGCGATTACGGGATTAGAAGGCTTCTGCTCAGGCACTATTTTTTGGAAGCAGGCCCGGGTTAACCATTGGAGCACACTGAGCACGTGCTCCGGGGCCCCCGACGACAGAGGGGCCCAAAATATGAGTCTTTTTTTCTCAAAATGCAAACTGAATTGACTTTTGGTTGATAAAAACGGAATTCCTGTTGGTTAAAATGCGGCGACGTCACATTACTTTGCAATCAGCCTAGAGTAATAATTATGTGATGACTCTAGATATTTAAATTATCTCTGTGGTTACGTCATCATCTTTTTGACATGTTGTGCGAATTGTGCCGACTTGTCCGTAACTAAATAACTAGTACTACAGTAACTTTCTGTGGTTTTAGTTATTATACGTTAAACCTAAAGTATTAAATAATCCTTCAATAATGTCGAGTAGCCTACTCGCAAGTATGCTAGTAGGTTTTCTAAACATTCTGCAAAGCGCGAACAAGTGAAGCGAAATCTTGAAGTGCTAATTAATGCCCCAAAACGGACGACGTCGTTCAAAGTAGGCCCAGTAGTACTGTGTCTTAGAGTGTGCCTGTGACTGTGAGTGGACAGGCTAGTAATGGCAGTGAGCCGGATATAGTCGGCAGATCGATTGTTGACGAACTTGACGATGATGTGCAAATTAATCTGAGTTCTAATCTAACCACTGGCGTAAACTTGTCCAAAATATTGGGGGGTTGGTTGTTCATTCTACACATGTTGCACTGGGTGTACAGTCCATCTCAATTATTGGGGGAACACATGCCCCGGCTGCCCCATAGTCTACGCCTATGGTTCTAACCACAGCGTACATGAAAATGAAATGTCTGCAACTGCAGGTACAATTCATTCTACATGTATTAACAACGAAGATCATTTTGAAACAATGTCTATTCCTTATGAGGCCGCAGAATAAGAAGTGCTTGCAGGGTATGAATCTCAGAGTTAGCCTACTCATCAGAACAAACTGAAGACAAAGCAATAACACTAGGCTAACTCTCAGCAAAGTACATACAGGGTTGCATCCCTAGTGTGGCGTTGTCAGCTGGGCCTTGCCCCGGCCTATTTACGTTCCCTGTGCCAATGCCCCAATGCAGAACACTGTCGAAACAGGGACAGTTGGTCTCTTAGCATGTTGTGATGGGAAATTACACCATGCTCGAACACTGCGAACGAATACGAATATACATTCACACGCAATGAAATTACCTGGGAAAGAAAGGTCAGCCGAGTAGTGCAGGGAACCAAAGGTAGCCGCCCACTTCGTTCCTCTGAGAGTGGGGTGCCGAAAGTGCAGTTCACCTGCACGACCACCAGTGCGTCTGATTTGAAAATAGTAGGCGGATTGAAAATCGATTGCGCTGGATGAGTAGGCGAGCGATATGCGGTCGACCTCGGGAGCTCTTGTGTACATCGTATTTTGTGTAGGTCTATCGTATTCGTAATTTTTCCTATCGCTGCATAAAGTACTCACCTAGTAGGCCTATCTCACTTCAGTTCCATTATCTGAGTAGGTCTCTTGAAGTGGCGCTATATAAATTCTCAGAATGAATGAATGAATGAACATTCACTAGAAACCTACCATTGACGTAAGATGACGTGTGACGGCTGATTTCACAACGTTGGTTGAGCCTTCGGCAAAGGTTGATCACTCATTTTAGCTTGACCTGTCAGCCGGCAATCCATTCGAATTTTATGGGCGTGCTTTCTGCAGGACTTTCAGTAAAAAAATTCACAGTCCGACGGTTTTCTATTTCGACTACATCACATCGAACGAGTCGCCTAATTTCCATGGCAGATACGTGCCCAACTGTACATTATTATTCGACTTGTCATCTTCACGGCCATTGCTGTTCAAAATAATTTTCGAAACTGGTGATGTAACCGATGATTGATATCACGCGGCGTGAGGTGTCGGCAGTGTTGTTATGGCCAATCATATTGCACGAAATTGATCAGTCAGCAATAATTAGGACAGGTCACGGCACGCATTCACCGCTGCCGCAAGTAAGTAAATTAAGTAATCTAAATTAGGTAAATAAAATAATGGGCTGGCTCCAGGTTCGTCTATCGTCTTGAAGTCTAACTCAAACTCAGCGAGCTACGAACGACTGTTACCGACGGTTAGAAGCCTTCGACCAGGCGAGCGGTAAATCGCTCGCCGGTACCTTTGCTAGGCGAGCGACCAAGAAGAGCGATCGATCGCTCGCCTTAAATCAGACGCACTGACGACCACCATGCAGAACCGAGCCTTTGAGCTGGTTGACCCTGCGGTCTGGAACGGGTTACCCTTGGACATGCGCTTGCTCTCTAGGACTATCTGATACCTTTTATGCTAGGTTAAAACTCTTCTGTTGAGTCGTGCTGGAGTCCAGGGACGCCTCTGAGTAGCCCTCTTGAAGAGGCGCTATATAAATGCCCTAATGAATGAATGAAGTATATCAGTTTATTTAAAATTTATTATTGGTGGTAGGCCCTATAATACTAATTATACTTTGCAGTGAAAATAGAACAAGGTAACCTACGGTATCATTCTGTAAAATACAAAGTAGGCCTACAATTTTATTTTTTAATTTACAGATACTTTTCAAAAGTATTGTAATATTGTATTTTCAAAATATATCTGTCACCTGTGTCAGTCTTTTACATTTTCTTATGTAAAATAGGCTACCTTTGTAAGTCTAAATTACATAGTATAACAGTTATAGTATAAAAACCTAAAATAGCCATAGATATATTTCACTGGAGTCTGAGCATATTTGAATATTACTAAATTAGGGAAGGGGAAGGGAAGGAGGGCGGGAGGGAAGGAAGGAAGGAGAAATATGGAGGGGAGGAGAAAGGGAAGGGAGGAGAAGGGAAGGGACGGAGGAGCACAACATGACAGAGTGCTCCAGGGCCCCTTAACACGGGCCTGTTGGAAGGCACTCGTCTTCTTAGGGTTCGCTATGTAACTTGTACTGTAATGTAATGTAATGTGACGAAATGTTATGTAACTATAGCGCCTTCGAATACCACATCAACAGCGTAGAACATTTCATTCTCACTTGAGTGACGTTTGAATGGTATGAATAGAACCAGCTGAGGCACTCTCCACGATGGCTGACAGATGTTAACCACACTCAGATTTGCGCTGATGACCGAGGCTATCGGATGCAATCTGCAGTTTTGAAAAAATAAATGCGATTTCATTACCCACAAAACGAGTCGTTTTTTATGCTCAAGAATTTGCATAAAACATAACTGAAGAAAATATACCTCAATAGATTGCTTGATGACGTGCGGTTGAGTGCTGAACAGATAAATACAGGGTTGCTGTAATGTCTATATTCAAAGTCAAACTAATATGAAATTTTCTAGTTCACGTACCAATCGTCATACTAATGCCGAGCAATCTACGAAACCCGTTGTTATGTAAAAAAGTGGAGCTTGTCGACTGAAACTCGCTAAATTGCTAGAGGTCAGCGCACCTGATACTACTATCGTGACAGTGTACAAAAGGAATACGCCCCTTTCTAGGCCTATCGTGACAGTGTACACACTGTCACATAGGCCTAGAAAGGGCCGTTTCCAGGTTCCTTTCTATTCGGTTTGTATTTTAAATATCCTCATCCAACCCGGAAAAGATAAGCTGAAGTCCAAAATAAGCGAGATCTCCAGTTGACTACCTCGGTCCAAAGATGAACTCTTTATGTCAATTTCGAGCTTTTAATAGAATTGACGTCAATCAGGCGACGGCCATTAAGACTCTCGGTGAGAAGATGACGCGAACCGCTATAAGTAAGTAAGTAAGTATGTTCTTTAATGAACCACCTGCAAACGCACTGTGGCTAACAGACAAGTTATACAAAGAGGCGCACGAAACAGAATAAAAAAAGAAAGTAGGCAATGTTATATATGATATGGGATAAGGAAAAAGTTAAGATATTGATTTTACTTAAGATATAACATTCTAGTGATAAAGCTCCTCCTGGTCAACGCGTCAGCTTTGGGATAGCAATCAACACCGAACTGTCAACAGAACAGGTGTCAACCACACTATTCAGGTGACGGCCATCAAGACTATCTCGGTGCAAAGGTGAAGTGAAGCTATCTAGTTATCAACACCATGTTGTTCAGGTGACGGCCATTGAGACCGATGGGCGGATCGCATAAATAAACACCGGAGAAGGCGAGATGTGTCTGTTAAAAAGAGCGACAGTTGGATGATTTAGAATTTTGTAGAAATAGGCCCTACAAGAGACGTTTTATTTCTGCCTGACATACAATCGTCCCTGTTATCGTCGCTCTCCTCCTCATGAACATTCAACCACTTGTCGGATCGCATCCCGGTTATCACAAAATCAGCATCCTCATTATCGTCGTCGTCATCATCGTCGTCATCCTCCTACTCGTCGTCATCACCATCATCGTCCGACTCGTCATCATCATCGTCATCATCATCATCATCGTCGTGATCATCATCATCAGCATCATCGTCATCACTGTCGACCAGTTTTGAGAACAGCAACATTTCATAATGATGAACTCCATTATTGATAATTTGCTCTGCCAGGTGTCTTGTGTATACTGTACATATATAATTATAGGTATATAATGCGTAAATGTTTGCGACTGGCTGGGCGTAGGGCAGTTGTCAGCCGTCGGCCGATCTTAAGTAAATGATTAGTTGCTTTTCCAGATTATGAGGCGCACGTGCTCGCGCGCGAAAGAATTTGATGATTGAGTTTGGTTTTGGTGTTTGAAGAGTTTTAAGTGTACGAGAGATCGGTTTTAAAATAGTGTGTGTGTGTGTGTGTGTGTGTGCGTGTATGTGAAAATCGACTGAAGATGAATCTGAAAGGTATTCGGACTGTGTTCTCTTGAAGTGACAGCAACACTACACTATTAATTGAGCTACTTATACGTAGAAATAGAACAGTAAAGAAGACAGATAAGTATGTCAGTGGTTCTTAACCGGTGTGTCGCGTCACACTAGTGTGTCGCGAGTCGACATGGTGTGTCGTTGGTGTGTCGCGAAAAATTGGTGTGTCGCGAATTCTCACAGCCTACGTCCGTCATTCTTGCATTACACTTACTTACTTAAAGTTTAGCGGACTTAGGCTGTGAGAATTCTCTCTCTCTCTCTCTCTCTATTTATCTATTTATCTATTCTACATGTAGTATATCACAATCTGGAATGGCCATGATGCTTACCTTATACAGTATAGGCCCCTACACGATTGCGACCGCGCGGATGTAAACTTTTACCCATTACTGTAGCATTCGAAATGGATAGCCCTAAATTTCTCAGAATAAAAGAAAATTTTGCGAATCTACAACTAACCTCTTTTGGACTACTCTCTGGGAAACCCCTCTGATTTGATTTGGCCTCCTCTAAACCGGATTCGGACCTCTTTTGGACTACTCTCTGAAGAACCCCCTCTGATTTGATCTGACCTTCTGGAAACCGAACTCGGGCCTCTTTTGGACTACTCTCTGGAACCCCTCTCTGATTTGACGTAGCGCCCGTGATAGGCTGGTGCCCTGCGCTCGGCCTTCGAATTGCGCTTTAGAAGTTTGGAGATTACGATTACTGATGATGCGAAATCAGATTTTGGTAGCAATGAGACGAATTCTAGCACCAACAGTAGTGAATACGAATATGATGCTGCTGCCACTGCTAGTTTTATAATAGTACACCAATCATGAAAAACATGAAATATAAGAAATCTAGACTGAAGGATATGCACAAGCAATCCTCAAGAACTCAGTTTTGGGCTAAGACGTACAAAGAAGAACATTACAAAACACTGGCGAGCAAAGCAATCAAAGAGTATGTTTCATTTCATAGTTCCTACTTATATGAGCACGGTTTTTCTCAGATGATCAACCTAAAGAACAAAAATCGAAACAAACTGGTTAGAGAGAAAATCTAGTAGCGAAAATCCCACTAAATGTTACTAGGTTAAAGTAGAAACCACAAAGGACTCAACATGAACGTTTTCATTCATTGCAAATGTTAACAATTAAAAATTTTAACTATACCTGTAACTAGTTTAACTTTAAAATTTTTAACACTATTCACACACGACGATTGCGTGGTGTGTCGCAAAATTTGGTTGCAAGTTTAGGTGTGTCGTGTGTCAAAAAAGGTTAAGAACCACTGAAGTAGGTGAAGTACAGGAAAAAATATAGTGACAGTGTCAATAGAAGAGGTGTTGATAGTCATCATCGCCATCATCATCATCGTCATCACCGTCGTCGTCATCACCTTCATTATACCGAATCAAAGACGCGACTGTGCAACTCTTTCGCCATCGTCCATGTTGGCTGGCTAAAGTCGTTGTCTCTGTTCAAATATGGACTTCTTCTTATAAACGGTATTCTTTCTTCATATTACGGAATTCACCTCCATTTTGATCCTGAGCGGTTGCCATCGAGACGTAGTTTAGAGATTCGTAGCGTTGCGTTTTGTGTGTCTTTTGTTTGCCTACATAGTGACACTCAAAAATTTTCTCTGATTCTAGTCTCAAGCGAACTTTTTATTGGTTTTTGCTTCGCACATATTGGCAGAGGCGCGTTTACACGTAGGCGCACTAGGCGCGCGCCTAGGGCCCCAAATCTCGGAGGCAGATCTTATTCTAAGGAATTTTCTCAACCGCACATGAGGAACGGTTTAGGGGGTCTGGGGGCTGTGCCTCCAGTGCAGGGCCGGCGCCAGAGTATTTGGCGCCCTAGGCGAACCTGTCGCACTGCGCCCTTGGCAAGTGCGATAACTAGGCCTAATTTTAATATTTAAATATTTTAATAATTAATATTTTATTTAATATTATATTAATCAAGTTAATATTACCTTTACACAAGAAAGCAGAGGAATGCTGCATCTTTAATTTAGTATCGTTGATTCGTAGTTCATTGTAATCATCTAAGAATCAATATTGCTTCTAAATTTAAAAAAAATATGGCATTTAATAAATGTCAAATTTTAAAGTTAGCCATAATTAGAGTAATAGTCTGGAACTGCATTAGGTATGCAGCCTAGTGGGGCGTGGTGGCTCAGTGGTAAGTTCGGCGCCTTGTGACCGGAGGGTTGCAGGTTCGAATCCCACTCTAGCCGCTGCGTACGGACCTTGGGCAAGTCCTTCACTCGCAATTGCTCGTGGCGCTTCGGCGTGAAAATTCCGGCACAGTATGAAATGCTGTAGTCGGGAGCGCCTCTGAGTAGTAGTTGACTTCGAGAGGCGCTATAGAAATATCCGGAATAAATAAAAAAAATAAAAATATGCTGTATGGTCTAACACGTTTAATGGGAATTTAAAATGTAAAAAATAATTAATGATACAGTGCACAGTCTTATTTGAACACTTATAATAACTCCTGTGGCTACGTTTACCAAGTCCTAGCCCTACCTACGTGCGAAGTCTATACAAATATTATGTAATTTCAAAATTTGATTTTTCGCGCTTTCTCTTTAGCAAATGTAGAAACGAGAAGCAGATTACGCATGTACTACTTAAAAAATTAAAGCAACAAGAACTACTACTCTAAATTTAGAAGTTCATTACCATCAGTTGAGTCTTAGTTTCTTTTTTCAAGAGAGCTTTGAATACTGCAATCGTGTGTAGACAATGTAGATTGTAGAGTGTACAGACAACAAGGCTTGTAGAGAGACATTTAGACAGGCAGACTGCGACAGAGACAGAGCGAGAGAAAACGAGAGAAAACGAGAGAGAGACAGAGACAGAGAGACAGAGAGAGAGATATAGAGACAGACAGAGAGTGAGAGAGAGAGAGAAGAGAGATAAAAGAGAGCGCAAAAGACATACGAACAAGGCAAACTATTTCAGGCATATCTTAGCGCTGCAGAACTGTGAGATTATACAGTTAAAGTGTGCCGTAGTTGTACATCAAAAAGAGAATCTGGCTCATGTGCAGCTGGGGAGTCGAACAAGGTCAGTTACTCCGACACATCAGGGTAACCTAGTACATGCATAGACAAATACCACACATACAATATGTCTGTGGCCCTGTGTATCAGATATCATGAGGCATCCCGGCCGCATCCGTCATCATACAGAGTTACAGACTGTAGTTCAGACTGCAGAGAGGCTGAGACATACACGCAGTACACGGGCTTTTTGAACACCGTAGGCAGCGGCTAAATATGTCGATGGAACAATTAACCCAATTTAAAATTTGTGCGCTTGGAGGAAAATGAAATAATATGGCCCTAAAGCAGACCTTGACAGGGAGTGCGTACGCACCTTAAGCGCCTTGTATGGCTAGGCCTACGTTACGCCTCTGGACTGGCAAATCGGCGCGACAATGGTTCAAAAAATATTTATTTGTGTAGCTTTTCTGCCGCCCCCAGAAATGTGCCGCCCTAGGCGGCCGCCTAGTTCGCCTAGTGGTTAAACCGGCCCTGCTCCAGTGGGGTCCAAGGACAAAGTCCTTGGCCAGGGGTTAGCCCCTCTGAAGCTGAAAAGATATGACATTTAAAACAGTGAATTCTCCTAATTTTTGGCAATGTTTTAGTGCATATTAATATTTCAATTTTATGGCTACCTGGTGGACACAATTAATTAAGGCTGTTCAAAGACGATTCATAAAACGGCATCCTGACTATAGGCTGGCCTAAACCCCAAGAAATAAGAAAGGAACCTGATAATAACTGTTACATATTTATTTCACTGAGGTTAAATTTTACATATTCGCCATTCACCAAACCTGAAAAAAAGGTGGCAGGCGGCTGCAAGTGGATTTAAATCGTCTGTATAAAATAATATGACAACCTTATCGCTGGTAGAATCTGTGATGATGTCTGTCATGGGAAAAGCAATCTCAAAGGTCAACGAGAAAATGACAGGCAAAGTCGGCAGATTCTTCGTGCATACGCATGGAGATGCAAAGAAATTAACGCTGAGTGCGTTTTCATTTTCGGCAACAGTTGTATCAGCACTGTTGCGTCTGCTTTCTCATGGAACAGCAGTAAAATGGTAACTGAACAAGATTTAGACTTTCAGTACTTAACGCCAGCATCTAAAAAAGTATTTTAACATTGCACTGTAACAAGCCACAAAGAAATTCTTGCAAAAAACTGACAAGTGATGTATTGGCATTATCAATACGATGGGATGGAATAGACCGTACACAGATTGATACGATTTACGTAATGGCGAAAGTGATGGCGACATATATTACGAAAGTTGGTACAGAGGAGCAATACGTTTAGGTGCCAACGAACCTTGCAGCAGGGATGCAAAAGGTTTTAGAAACACTCAAAGAGGCCTGCAGTAAAACAGTTGGAGAAGCTGCTGCAAGGCATGTACTCATGCATACATCCTCTTTGGTGACTGACGGTGCGTCGGTTAACACTGGTGAGAGATCTCTTTCGATCTAAAATAAGGGATCATCAATCACCATGTTTTGTTCATTTCTTGACGATCTGGTGCAGAGTTCACCGTTTTAGCCTTGCTTCGAAATGTACCACAAGTCTGTCAGTGAAATTGGTCACATGTTTCAGAATCTGGCAGCTCTATCAACATACTTTCACACATCAGGCCTCAGATCCAGGAAACTTCAGGAACTCGCAGATCTGAACAACTCACCTCCTCGCGCTTCCTAAGTTTTTTGAGGTTAGGTGGTCTGAATTTTCATTTGCATTAGTAAATTCAGTCCTAGTTTAATGGCTCTCGCTTTTTCTGTATATGCAATAATCCGAGGCTAAAGCTTCAAGTGGCTTTTTGACATTTCTTCTCGATGCGGATATATTCATACTTCTTTCATTTTTGCTTGATGTACTGACAGTTTTCAGTAGATACCAGAAGCTGTTACAACCTTGGAGATAGCATCACTATCCTCGAAGTCGAAAAGATTACTAAATGATCAGTAAAAGCACGGTTGCTAGCTTTAACAAAAGATGACTTGACTGGAGGGTGGACTCAGGCTTTCAAGAAGGAAATTGTGGCACAACCAGATGGCGTAGCAAAGACACTGAAAGGTATACTTATTGAGCTAACCAGGCCCGTGTTAAGGGGGCCTGGGGCCCTGGAGCACTCGGTCATGTTGGGGCCCCTCCGTCTTTTCCCTCTTCCTCCCTCCCTTTCTCCTCCACCTCCCTACCTCTCCTTCCCCTCCTTCCCTTCCCCTTCCATAATTTAGTAATTTTCAAATCTGCTCAGACTCCAATCAACAACAAATTCAGCAATAATAGTAAGCACATTTATTTTACTCACGCATGTTCGCATCATTACAGTGCAGAAGTCAGTAAATGGATTGTCAAATTATTTACACTAGTAAGTAGTCACATTGGCTTTTTCATCATTAAACTGTCGACATACGCGCAAACGGGTTATGGATATTGGCAGCACGCTACAGCGACTCTGTCACTGCATCACAGTGATCAAATTGGCACCTTAAGTTCAGATCATATAAGACTCATAACTAACTCGTTCAAACTGTAGGCTCAAATTGTGTGAACAGAATTGAATGAATGAGATAAATAGCAAAGTTATAAGAAATGCAAAACACTAAAATTTATTAATGGCTATTTTAGGTTTTTATACTGACAGTACTGTCACTATTATGCAAGGTAATTTATACTTGCAAAAGTAGCCTATTTTACATAAATAAAATGTAATAGACTGACACAGGTGACAGATATATCTTGAAAATACAATATTACAATACTTTTGAAAAGTATCTGAAAATTACAAAATAGAATTGCAGACCTACTCTGTATTTTACAGAATGAAACCGTACGGTCTGAACCTTGTAATTTTACAGCAGTGCAATTCCCGTACATAGTATGATTAGTATTATACCACTTATAATAAATGTGAAATAAACTGATATATTTACTGCTACTGCTTTGTCTTCAGCCTGTTCTGATGAGTAACTCTGAGATTCATAGCCTGCCAGCACTTCTGATTCTGCGGCCTCATAAAGAATAGACATTGTTTCAAAATGATCGTCGTTGTTGATAGACTTAATTGCACTCGCAGTTGCAGATATCTCATTTTCATGTACGCTGTCCTTAGAACTCAAATTAATTTGCGCATCATTGTCAAGTTCGTCAACGATCGATCTACCGACTATTTCCGGCTCACTACCATCACTGGCCTGTCCAGTCACAGGCACACTATCAGATACAGTACTAGTACTTCGAAAGAACGTCGTCAGTAACTGTTATGGGGTGTTAGTTTCGAGATTTCAGTTCGATTGTTCGTGCTTTGCAGTCCGTTTAAAAAACCGATTGGCATACTTGCGAGAATTCGACATTTCTGAATGATTATTAAGTACTTCAAGTTTAAGTTATAATGACTACAACTACAGCAAAGTTACCGTAGTTAGTTAGTTATGCGCAAGTCGGCACCACACGATAATTAAAACATCTAGAGTTGACATTACTATTACTCTAGGCTGAGTGCAATATAATGTGACGTGTCATCGCATTTTAATCAAAATGAATTCCATTTTTTCACAAAAAGTGAATTCAATTTGCATTTTGAGACGCAGAAAAAAATAACGGTATTTGGGGGCCCCTTGGTCGTCGGGGGCCCCGGAGCACGTGCTCCGTGTGCTCCAATGGTTAACCCGGGCCTGGAGCTAACGAGAAGGACAAAGAAACGCCGTAAAGAACATCACCAATACGTTTTCGATTGCAAAGATGCCATTGCTGTTTATAAAGAAGTGGTTGCTTCTCTTGTCGAGTTCCTTGACCAACGCTTTGATGTTGATGCTGAACTGATGAGTACTGCGAAGTCTTTTGCCAATCCACAACCTTCGGCAAATAAGGGACGAGTTCACAACATGCTATGTTCGAGCTATCTCTTGAGTTTTGGGAGATACCTGAAATACACAATATTGAAATTCTTTGACAAATGAAACTGGCACAGAATACTTCGCTTTCTTGCACAATCCGATGCGTGCAGAAATATGACAACGGTTTTGGCCCGTCTTCTGGTTGCTAAGCCTCACAGTGCTGATGTTGACGTCTCATCAGCACGAGCTCCACTTTAAAATCTCTCGGCAGAAGCAGTATGTCGGTCGAATCAGAAAAAGAATACTTATAAATTTATTACAATATGCCGCCATTAACCAAATGGGACCATGGGCAGCGATCCAGGGGTCGAGGGGGACAAGACCCCACCTTTTAGAGTGGGGGACACACCATACATTTGTCCCCCCCAAATTTTGAAGAAACACCAAAAAAGGTCAGTACATTTTATCGAGCGTGAGCGCGAAATTTAGTTTTCAGAATGAATTTTATCGCGCCTGGGCGAGAAAAAAATGTGTTGACCTCTTTTTTTGACCAGTTCAGGTCAAAACTCTTTTTTGACCAGAACATTTCTAAAGTGTCCCCTTCCCCACCTGTCAAACAAGATCGCTCCTACTGCCTAGGGCTTCCGTGCTTGTGTGGCGGCAAAACGAGCGCATAGAACGAAAGACACCACAAGTACAAAACAACGTTAGTTTAAGGGGATATTAACAGTTTGTCGATGCGAACAAGCAGAATACGAAGACTCTTTTGGTCAAGATAACATCGCCACTGTTGCAAAACCAGCATTTTGATCTCTGAACTTAATTATGCCCGCTTAAGTTTGGAATAGCTTGGGAAATTGGGAGATGCTCTACGCATTTGCAATTTTTCTTGTATATGCCTAGTTGCAGCCACTAAAGCAAGGAAGCCATATATAGTCCGACTTACTCGTAAGTCGTAGCTATTTCGTTTGCAACCTTTACAAACTTGCAATTACTTCCTGTACTTAATCTCGTTTGACTAATCGTTATTTGGCTGCTTTCGGACTCGGCGAACCAGCAGGATGGTTTAGGCTTAACTATTCTATGTCTTTATCTGTATTTTTTTAGGGTATCTTATGCCAGGAGCTCAAACAGTCGACAGAAGTATATAAGTTAATTCAATGCGCTTATAAGTGTCTTATACTTTTACCACTAGCTTAATTATTAGCTACTTTCTTTGGTTTATACTATTAGGTCTACAAAAAGTAACTGGACAAAATCTGAATTTTAACTGCACAAATTTCTTCCCCAACTACACACACTTTGTGTCCAGCTGCACGTTAGAATGAGCCGTGCTCGGAGGGCCCCCAAACGACGGAGAATTTATCCAATGCAATTTTGATGAATTTATCACAACAATGGAGTCCATTTAAAGAGCTCAATTTATTCATGAAGTAAAATTGGCCACGTATTTCGGATTGAGTTTTGATTCAAAACCCCATATCAGTTTTTTAACTGAAATCATTAAATCAAATAACTTCGCATTCCTTGAAAATAGCGTCTATAACTAATCATAATTACAGTATCAATAGCACACACAAAAACGGCTTCAAGTTCAACTTCGTGGGTTTTTGCACATGATAGGCTAAACATCACCAGTGTCTCAGACTCTCGGTCTACAATTTCAGAAGTGCCCCCAAAAATGTTTGCGCCTAGGGTCCAGTTTTCTGTAAACGCGCCTCTGCATAATTTTATTGGACACTTTTCCATTCGCTCGTGTGCTTATAATTATTAGTTTTTCCTCACTGAGAGTGTGTTCTAGCGTTTTAGAGACTCTTAGCCTAAACTCATTTGCCATTTTCTTTGCTTTTACATTGCTACTTCATCGTCACCTCGTTCATCTTACATCTGCTTCGTCGCGTCGTCTCGCTTCTTTCTTGTATGTCATTTCATTCATTACGCTTCATTTCTAGTCACCGATTGTGTCCGTTGTGTTTTGGGTGGGCTCCTTTTCTTTCCCAAACCAGGAGTTTTTGATGTGGTCTCTGTGGGGAATATCACGGTTAATAATATTTAAATAATATATATATTATGCATTTATATATGTATCATTACTCTCTACTTGCAAGCTAATATATTTGTCTAAGGTACAGCTAGCAGTCGTTGCCTGCAGCCTCATCCTTTAGCCTATAGGGCAAACCATCTTACCTGAGGCATGTACTGGCTTACGTGTTTTGAGCTCCTTAGAAGGACTGGTCTAGGTATGATGCGCTGTGGGCTGTCATGAGCGACCGGTACTGCGTAGCTTCTTCGTCGAAACTATACTATACAAGAGATCGCATCTGTCTTGCGAGCCTGACTGCTTTGAGCTCGTTCTTACTACAGCTCTGGTAAGACTGTCGGTATTTCGGTGAATAGATCATTTAGATCATTCATCATTATATTTAAGCTTTCAGCATAATTGTGTTCGTTTCGCTTCTGTATTAAAGATTTTATATTGATCATGTCTCTTTTATCCTGTGAGTTAGTTTCCTTGTAAATAGTGACTGTATCATAGATATCATCATAATACGAAACAGTATGGA
This sequence comes from Allolobophora icterica, assembly GCA_963556255.1. Classification (NCBI taxonomy): domain Eukaryota; kingdom Metazoa; phylum Annelida; class Clitellata; order Crassiclitellata; family Lumbricidae; genus Allolobophora; species Allolobophora icterica. Next base: position 11,966,257 of record OY744610.1, read on the forward strand.
TTCAATATAAATAGCTATAATTAAGGCCGTATTAAATGGCTGATTTTGAAATCTTGTTTAGATAATTCAACAGAGTATTTTCACCTATGCCATAACAAATCGTTCGTCACAGTTAAACGTTTTATGTAAATTCAGTTAATCATCTCGATTGTTAACATCGCGTCTTTTAAGTACCGCAACTGGCGTGGCACCCTTTAAAACGGGCAGCGGTGGAGAAGGATATCACCTGAACAATTCATTGAAAAAGGACAGCGGTTGAAGCCATACAGTCGCTTTGGAACACCGTGTAGATTTACATTTACCTGATAAATACGCTGCCTATGCTAGTCCCATTTAAATGTCATGAAAAGCAGAAAGCAAAAACAATACAGAGATTGCTATGAGTCGCCAGTGGCGGACTCACGTACACTCGATGAGCCCAACCAACAGACTCCAAGGAATAAAATAACTTGGACATGTTATCTGTTTTTTGGCCATTTTGCAAGATGTTGTAATGATTTCCAGCATATTTCAATAACAGACGTCCAACCTCACCACTCCGATGACTGAGTTTCGCAGGAACACAGAATCAATGTCTTAAAATTGTGCTTTACAAAGAATTTCATCTTCCTTTCGACAATCTTTTCTGATTACTTCTCTTTTGGCAAAGACCTTGATCAGTTGGTAGACATTCTATTGAACTGGAATTAAGCTCTGAAGTAAAACTACTTCCCCAACTTAAAAAGAAAACCGACTCATAGTGCATTTCTGGATATATCAAATGGAGATCAACTCCGATTGCCAGAGAGAACAGAAAGGAGGAAACGGAATTGCTAAGGTAGGTTTTATTTAAGCCGAGAAAGATTTAAAGACGAAAGATTGGATGAGTCAGAATATTAATTTTTGAAAAGGTGAATCTTTACGTTTGAGCAAAAGAGGTGGGAGAATTCGTCGATTATAGAACTCACCTGAAGCATTCTCTTCAAAGGCTAACGGATGACAACTACATTCAGAGTTGCGCTGCCGATCGAAACTACGTATTCTACCTTTTCGACTCAACAAATGCGATCATAAAACCCATGTAGTAGGAAGGCCATATAGGAGTCTCATGTATATATGTAGAAAATATCCGAAATAAATAAAATAAATAAATAAAAGTATCGTATTTTTGGCATTGCTATTGTGGAGCATAGCACAAAAATCTTGATCTAAAGATGCAGAAAGCATCAATGCTGAAGTAACCATGCTATGTTACAGTAGGAGTCTCTGGTGGCACTATTGAACTTTAATGGAACAACTTAATTAAGTTCTTATGCAATGGCCAACAGCTGTGAACCCTAATGTGCTCTTGCGTAATGGCCTTGTTGGGAATGAATCCAAATTATTCTAAGAGTGCAACCATTTCAGCAATCATTATAATACATGTACATTATATTTGTGTGGGTCAAACTAACAGAATTCAAGGTCTCTTTTGTGACGGTATCGATAACTTCCACTGTCAGCTGAAAATTGTTAAGACGTGATATTGATGGCATACGTAATGAAAGGATATTATAGGCATAACCATAACCATAACCACAAATTTTATTGGTTCAAACTAAGCAGTATAAATGCAAACATAGTAACACCGTTACACAGTAAATGCAACAACATCATTACGACGAGTGAGACAATTTACCAGTGGGCACAAAAGGAGACCCTTAAGGGACCGAAGTCCTGCTAATCGGGGCCACCTAAATACATGACGAGACGGTTGGCGGCGGATGAAAGTAACCGTAACAAATGCCGTAGTTACATCCCATCAATGATGCTTCAAAAAATGTTAAGGATACAACTGTTTGTTTTTTACCTTAACTTAAAATAACTAAACAAAATTAATGCTAAGACGTTAAACCTTACCTATTTCTTGTTCGTTGTATAGAGTAGCCAAGAGCTTAAATCTAAATAGCAGATCTACTCCCTTTTTGAGAGAAATATGGGCACCAGGTATGATGATGATGATGATGGTCAAAAGAATTTTCCTTAGTTAAGAGTAGTTTCTACCAATGTGGTGGTTTTCGGTGAACAAGAACTGTGCGGTTGATGATGCCTCAATGTCTTGTTTTCTTCCAATGCATCAACTATCAAATAGTTAGAACAATTCATAAAAAGGCTGACAAATATTTAGAGTTTTGTTCTCCTTCCATTACATATTGTGTTGTAAAAAGGAAACTAGGCCTACTTGAGCTTTAACAGCTGTCATCGCTCAATAGAATTTTTCATGAAGCGATCATTTTGGACATTTCAAAGTTTTAGATACCGGTAGTATAGTATAGTTGCCTGTGTAACATAGAATCGCGGACGCTAGATAGTATAGTAGTTTTTCACTCTAGTTGCCTGTGTAACATAGAATCACAGACGCTGAGGTTCCATGCAGTACATATGTTCATTGGAGCAGATGATAAAGGAGAAGGTCGTGAGGATGAACAGGGACCGAACTTAAATCTGCTTTTCGAGGAGGAAACTCTCAGCTCGAGTGTCACCGACACAACATGAGGCCATAGAAGCCGGACGGTGATACGGTGGTGCTGAAACCAGACGGTGATACGGTAGTGCTGCAGGCGGACGGTGATACGGTGGTGCTGAAGCCGTACGGTGATACGGTGGTGCTGAAGGCGGACGGTGATACGGTGGTGCTGAAGGCGGACGGTGATACGGTTGTGCTGAAGGCGGACGGTGATACGGTGGTGCTGAAGGCGAAAGTTGATACGATGGTGTTGCAGCGCTGAGTTCTTCCTCACCGATGTCACCATCCCTTGTGGCACAGTGCAACAAAACTGGAACACTCTCTTCTTAATTACTATGAAACTGGCTTACTGTTTGGATCTGCAGATCCCATCGGCCGAGTTTCAAATGTAATGTAATGCAATGCAATGTTAATCTCCGAAATTTCTCAGCGCCACACAAAAGCCACGTCAGGGAGACCAACTTATTCACCAGCTCTATATCAAATCAAGTCCGCAATAGCCAGCTCCTACATTGACAAGAGTATAAGTTTTCCACCCCAATTCTCCACACTAGAACAGCTCTCCATCGAGAACGGTCGATAAACGGGTCAAGCGACTTTAGAAATAAAAACACTCATTGATACGATGAAACTATTGAGTTATTTTTTAATAAAACGAAGCTTCCGTAGGAGAAATCTACGAATGATGTGTTCAAACGGAAGATTAGCTTTCTTAACAGTAAATTCGGTTAAGGCTTCTGCATGCGAAAAATTACAGTCGATACAACATCTCAGCTTCAAATATCTTGCAAGAAAATGTCCTCCAAGAAAAAAATGACATTTGATGGAGTAATGATGATGAAGAAAAACGAAAAGTTCACGCTTTTCATAGTATACAAATCGGGCAAACCTGTGTTCGAACGTTGATTGGGGAGTTAACTCAACTTTCCTCATATCGTCATTCAGAGGTGATAAATAATAAAGAAGTGTATGAAATCCAAGCAACGACTGTACGTCTCTATCGAAAAAAGAGTCAAGTGGTGGCAATACTAAAACATTCGCAAATGAAAATCCTTTCAGGTGGCTCTGTAAATCAGGCTCGCTGAGAATTCGTCCACATAAATGCACCACTTCGTCGTATTGGCGACACTTGTAAAGATACAACGCTCGATAGCAGTCATCTGTGTTGCACTGGATGCCAAAGTCTTTGAGAATCCCATTGTAGAATGATGCCATATTTTCTAGAGCATATTCCATTAGAACATCAATTATTGTTTCTTTAACTATCAAAGGATTCACTATTGCAGATTCAGTTTCTGTAACTGGATCTGTTCTGCGATAAACGCTCTCTCTGACGGTATTGAAATGAGTGACTGCCAGCAAATCTGCATTGGAATAAACGCCCTGACTGGCAGAAATGTTGAAATGAGTTTCTGACTTCATCGAATAAATAGATTTCGGCTTTCTTAAGGCCTTCAAGTATTTGTCTATAGGAAATGGAATTTCATGCAATTCCTGATCAAAATCTAAATGCTTGGATGTTCTTTCGGATAATGCAGTTAAATAATGAGTAAACACCTTTGGTGAAAGACGCAGATCAAGATAGAGCCGCCGGTTGATGTAATGTAGATTATTGTCAGTTATCTTCTTGTGAAGCACACAAAGTCCGACGATTCTTGCTATGTCGTCAATAAACAACAAACAACCTGCATTCAGTGTTTCTTTATCATTTTGAGAAGTCTGATCTACGAGAACTTCCAAGCAGAAGCGCATCGCTGGTTGGTATTTTGATGTGGCAAAATGGAGAGCAGCCAGATAGGCCAAAGCTGCAGGAGCAATGCCGTTGCATTCTGAATCGTCACATTCTAAGGCTTTTTTTAGAAACTCTTTTGACAGGAGAGACAACAGCTCAAATTCTGAACGGCTATTTGATCCAGTTAAATTTGCCATGAGATGCTGAGCACGAAGGAATTGAACTTGACTACTTTGTGCTGTGTACGCTTTCGGAAAGTTATGATACCGAGACCTTACATACAAGTATGTAGGTCGTGTTGAAATTGCCTTGACAAATTCAACAAGGAGGTTGTTATCCAATAAAATCTCTTCGTAACATAAACCATATGCAGTATGCAAAATATACAGAAGAGTGTCATAGTACATGAAACATGAAACCTTCTCTATTGTTGGAAGATCTCGCAAGTTGTCTTGCCGACAACTTACAATATATCCAGCTTTGAAGCTATTGCTCAGTCCTGAACTTGACCTACTTCTCATGATAGAACGACAGTTCTCATGAGATTGCGATAGTTTGGTAAAAAATAATAAATCAAGTGACATTGTTTCACTCACTTTCCAAAATTCAAAGAGATACAGCATGTAATTCGCCAAATGTGGGATTACTTCCAGTTTGCTTCCAACTTTGAAATGTGTCTGAATGAATGAGAGTATGTAATTTTCCACGAACCAATGACAAAGAGTGCCAGAATTTCGGAATTCAGTTAGTCGTCTTTCAGTGTCTTTAAGTAATTTGGAGCTCAATGGCTCGTGAAATAAATTTGCTTCAGGAATAAAATAGTTCGGACAGTACCTCCTCTTTAGCCATTCTGAAAGCTTCCTTAACAACTCACAGCAGATCGTAATAACAGAATAGGAATTCCACCATTCGGATGACATCTTTTCACAAGTCCATAACATCAGCATCTTTAAATGATACGTACAGAGAACCTCATCCTCCTTTGGACAATCCTTTAGTATTAATTCTCTTTTTGCGAAGAATCTCAACAAATTGTAGACAATCTGTTGAGTTTGAGTCCAACTCTGAAGTAAAATTACTTCCGCGACTGAAAAGGAAAATCTCCACTGTTGTCTATCGTCTCTGCATGAACGATGCTTAACGTAGACAATATGACATCCATTTCGCGTAACCTCGTCGATTGTATCAATGGTCGGCCATCGATTATTCCTAGGTCGTTGAAGCCAACTTTTAGCTTTTTCGGGCCACTGCGGACACCACACGCTTCTCACGATATCATATTTGCCAATATAAGAAGAATTTGTTTCGCATTTAACAGCTGGACCACAAACACTTTTTGGCATGGCGTTTCTAACGATTCCACTAGGTGTATGCTCATTTACTAAAGAAGGATTATAATAATTTGCAGCACTATCCATATCTAGTATCATGTAGCTATCTGTAAGGGCTGTAGGCCTACGGTTAAATTCGTACTTTTTACATTTCCAGTTATAGTTCATTTTCCCCCAAATTCGTAATCGAACAAAACCTGGATACGTGTCGTATGATTCAATCTTGTAGCAATCGATCGTATCTGATAGGCCACTTATATCACTTGGCAACACTGGAAAGTCGTCATTGAAGGCCATTTCATTAACACTCGAGATTAAGAAATCAACGTCATCAATGCATGTCTGCAGCGGTCGGATATAGAACTCGGCAGCGCTGCCACACAAAATTGAATAATCTGTTGGTGCAGAGCTCCAGCACTCGATTAAGTTATGCATGTGATCAGGAAGAATAGGAATCAATTTTGGAAGCAATTGACATGTGCTCACGATGAACGCAGATGCCAGTTCTTCATTGGATTTATCAGCATGTTCGGTCATCCTAAACAAAAAAATCTATATCCTTAAAACCGTGCACTGTTATTATTATTATTATTATTATTATTATTATTATTATTATTATTATTATTATTATTATTATTATTATTATTATTATTATTATTATTATTTTTATTATTATTATTATTATTATTATTATTATTATCATTATTATTATTATTATTATTATTATTATTATTAATATTAATATTAATAATATTATTATTATGTTTAAAAATTTTACTAGAATTCTAGGTAGTCTACATGTCTATACCTGGGGACCAAAAATATTTCTGGAAGTAGAAATTATTATTATTGCAATTACTTATATTATGTCACAATGTTATTAAAAATTAACTTTTTATTAGTCGTTACGTGCAAATTTGTTTAGCTTTACTTAAATGCTAAGCGAATTGTACCAGTCTATGCACGAGTCAGAGGGGTTGTCGAGAGATATCAATCGTCCTCACCTCTTCATTCTGTTCCTTGAGGACTTGTAGCTGGAAAAGAGATGTGGTTCCTTGTGTTCAGTTGCTATTTATCTTTATATTGAACCAGTTCACAATATGCACCCCAACACAGAACTCCACAATCATCCTCAAATTGTTCAGATTATTTCCTTTTAGATTATGCCATCAGATCCATTTTCTCATGAACCTCAAAGCTGTTGTGAGCCATCAGATCCTTTGGCAAAACTCCTGTCCTAATTGCAGTGACAATCCTGTAGCCATAGCTTAGATCTGTGCTTAAGTCTTTCATCACTTCGTCGCTGGGTTGAGGAGAGCAGGACCAAAACAGACTTTTGCAATATCAGAATTGATTTCTAGCTCAGTTACAGAATCCAGCATTTTTCCTTGTTGTTGCTTAGTGTCTTGCCATCTAAAGCAGTCACTAGGTGCCTCAGTGGCAGTTCTCCTGTATGCCGATCATAAACAATCCACACGAGCTTCCTTTGCAGCTTCTCTTCGACATAATGTATTACTGCTCCCTCTCAACCAGTGTTTACATTACAAGAATCACATCCAATAGCTTAAGACCTGGATATATTTTGCCATTTTCTTCTGCTTTCAACATGACCCCGGTTTCATCACGACGCCCATCAAAGAAAATACAACTGATGCCATTCTGCTGAAGTTCGTCTTCAAACTTTGCATCGAGTTTCTTCATGACTCTCTCCTGAGCTATCCTCACCTTTTTGTGATCATCACCAAAATAGTGTCGAACTGAGTAACGAGCCCTAATCCTGGCAGCAGTAGCAATCTCCGCTGTCTCCCTCAGCCCAGTGTGGTGTCTTAGACTGGTCAGGGCTAGGTCTATGTCAGCAGTATTGTATGGCCCTCTTCGTAGTTTTCACAGAATCAGCAGAAGACACACCTCCAGGAGGTAAGCAGTTTTTGTCTTTATCACTACAATAGTATTATAGTCATTCACTGATTCTTCCATGATATCCTCGTACTCTTCAAACTCTGTCTCCTCCACTTCAAGCACAGATCTCTCTGTCATCTCTTTCTATTCTGTGGTTCGTTTTTCACTCTTCATTCTCCATTTCTTCTCATTATCCGTCCTTTTGCCTGCCTTTTTTTCCGTGACACTTGTCTTCTAGTCTAATGGAAGTCAACTGGTCCTATCTGCTGACTGATGAGGTTCAATGAATACACATAATTATTATGCTAAAAAGTGGTTACACTGTAACACGCGTTAATATAATTATATTGCACACAGGGTAGCATAAATTGATAATTCAGGAGTTAACGACGTTAATATAGTATATACAATATTATGAAATACATTACACAATGTCTAACACACACAAAAACTTATCAGACTTATCAGAGCATTTCTAAATATTTCAGCAAGCCCCATATGAAAGCAGTTTATTTACGTGTTTTCCACGATAAATTCGATGGTAAATTGAAGTAGGTAATTCCATTTAAAACAAAATTTATACCCATATGTTGATTTTTCACATGAAGCTGCACAATTTTATCACTAGTACCTTTTTAAATATCGACCTTTCAAAAATTGACACCCCCTATTGTACAACTAAAGACTCAATCGATGCTGCAGCAATATGTCGCGGACGACGATTTAGTTAAGTCTTCAATATGACGCAGTTCGAAATGAAATAATTCGTCAATCAGTAACCTATAGAGATTACTGGCGCTAAGGTTGAGTTCCGGACATTTTCGTTGTTGCCAAGAATTTTGTATGTTTAGAAGGTATTTTGTCTGGAAGTCGTATTATGCTACAGTACGTGATTGCATCAGACCCATCTGAGGTAGGCCTATGTTTGATTCTGGAATAAATGGACCGTGTTCGCCGCCTTTACCCAAGTATTTTAGTCTCTGCGGAAGACGACGAACACGGGACACTCGAGTGACCTCAACCGTTAGTCACTGATGGCGCTTCGATCTACCGAATGCTTGTTCTACGCACTTCTTGAGCCCAATATATAGCCGGACTTGCGTAATCTTCTACCAATGAGTTACTGCTCGGCGGAGGAGTCATCTTGTCGCCTCTCCATCCTATCGACCCAACTTGCTCTAGAGACTATAAACATCCATGCCATCTGTCTGGGAATCAGTTAGTTGGCTCTACGTGTGTGCGTGGGCCACCATTGGTGACTCTTCTGGTTTACTGTGCATTGTTTTGCTGATGTTATAGTCTTGGCTTAAATGACACTTAGCATCTTACAGGCAAATACAATGAGCGCCACTTTGTTTTGCACTGAGAGCGGCGCTATATAAATGCCCGAATATGATTACAATTACGATAGATTATCAACGTCACCGTCCTTCTTAACCAGGCTTGGAATTGGCTCTAGAGCTTAATTCATTAGAGTATGAAGAGGCGTTTAATGCTTCCATCTGTCGAAAGCACGGAGGCCTTTTAGAAGCAGCAGAAACTGCGACTTTTAGGTAAACTGCTAACAGAAAGTTAGCAGTTAACCTGCGCTTATTAACTTTGCATAACTGCGCTTCGTTTGTTCATCCGTTAACCAACGAAATTTTCTCAACTTTGATCGAACTGAGTCGACGATCTTTGGCTGCTTCTTCAGGTAAATATCTACTTCACTTTCTTCCACAGATTGGAAATCGTGGTTTGATATTTGTAATCTGGTTATCTGCGATCATCGAAATCTTTAATCCTTCCTCCACATATAGGCCTAAGCCCCTAAGTATATTCCCTGATCGGCTATTATGGAAATGGAACCACTCGACGTCAGAGCCGCATAATCGAAAATATACACTATCGTGGTCGCAATCAATTTGTGCATCTCAGCTGGCCTACGAACCGGAGACGCTTGCAAGCCAGAGATAATTTATTTTGACGCACAACTAATAGCCTACACAAGAAACGCCCCTCATGTTAAAGCCCGTGTCATCATCTTCATCATTTGGTTGCGATAGCTACGAATAAATGTTCTCCGTAACAGCAGCTCTGAATATCTCTGGTCTCTCTGGCAACCAGAATCGGACCAGCAATGGACATCGATCTCTGGACAACCTCTCTGACAAGACGCAGCGCTCTTGAATAAGCTGGTGCTCTGCGCTTAGCTTTACAGTGGCGCTTTAGAAAAGTGAAGATTACGATTACGATCACTTAACCATATACCTAGAGGTACACACTGGCGAATGCCATCTTATAGTATGTGATAATTTAACGTATTGAGAACAATTGAGTCGCATTAACCTGAGGAGGCGGTCGACGCAACATGCCGTATGTCCCAAATTATAGAAGAGCACCTCTGGTCTTATTTCGGTTTCAAAGCAATGTACTTTTGGAAGAATCAACACAATCGTAACAACCGTTTAAATGCTCTGTAACCAGGGCTGTAGTCGAGGGTATACGCGGGTACACAGCGTATACTCACCTCTAGAGACCGTATACTCACCCCACAAAATATTTAGGCCTATATTTATTTATATTAAAATACTATAGCATATAGTCGTATACTCACAAAATACTGTAGCGCATAGTCACCTCTAGTTTGTTTAGGAAAACTAACCGGTAGCGTGTACTCACCTGTAATTTTACCACTACAGCCCTGTCTGTAACTATGATATATTCTTACTGCGTTGTGTTTTTTCCTGTCGCGTCCTATTTTCCGTTTCCAGTGTCCTTTCCAGGGCTTTTTTTCAGCCGGAACGCGCCGGTACGGCGTTCCGGCACCTTTTTCAGCTACCAAAAAATTATTTATTTATTTTAATAATTAAAACAATAATTTAGCCATTTTAATTTAATTTAAGTGTTTTTGAACTGTTTTCAGTGTTTATTGAGACCCCTCCCAACCCCCAATCCCGTTTTTCACGTGATTTTAGCCCGCCCATAATTGTTGCGTTCCGGCACCTATTGTTCCGTTCCGGAACCTTTTTTTCTAGAAAAAAAGCACTGGTCCTTTCTATTCGGTTTGTATTTTAAATATTCTCATCGAACCCGGAAAAGATAAGCCGAAGTCCAAAATAAGCGAAGTCTCCTGTGTGACTACCTCGGTGCTAAGATGAACTCTTTATGTCAATATCGAGCTCTTAATAGAATTGACGTCAGCCATATATTAATCAGGCGACGGCCATTAAGACTCTCGGTGAGAAGATGAAGCGAACCGCTATAGTTATCAACACCGAACTGTCAACAGAACAGGTGTCAACCACACTATTCGGGTGACAGCCATTATGACTATCTCGGTGCAACGGTGAAGTGAAGCTCTCTAGTTATCAACAACAAGCTGTTGGAGTCAGCCATTTCGATCAGATAACGGCCATTAAGACAGTGAAGTGAAGCTCTCTAGTTATCAACAACAAGCTGTTGGTATTATTGGAGTCAGCCATCTCGATCAAGTGACGGCCATTGAAACCGATGGACGGTTCAGAAAGAGGCGATATGTGTCTGCTAAGAAATGGCAGATTTAGAATTAGACCAATTTTGTAGAAATACAAGATACGTTTTATTTCTGCCTCCCATACATCGTCCCTGTTATAGTCGTTCTCCTCCTCATAAACATCCAACCGCTTGACGGATCGCATCCCGGTTATCACAAAATCGGCATCATCATCATCATCGTCGTCGTCATCATTATCATCATCCGACTCGTCATCATCATCATCATCATCATCATCATCATCATCATCATCATCATCATCACCATCATCATCATCATCATCATCATCATCATCATCATCATAATCATCATCATCATCATCATCATCATCATCATCATCATTATCTTTGTCGTCGTCATCATCATCATCATCATCATTATCTTTTTCGTCATCATCATCATCATCATCATCATAATCATCGTCGTCTTCGTCGTGATCATCATCATCAGCAACATCATCGTCATCAGTGTCGATCAGTTTTGAAAACAACAACATTTCAATATGATGAACTCCATTATTGATAATTTGCTCTTGTGTATACACTGTACTTATATAAGTATATATACTATTATATAGGTATATAATGCGTAAGTGTTTGCGACTGGCTGGGCGTAGGGCAGTTGTCAGCCGTCAGCCGATCTTAAGTAAGTGATTAGGTGCTCTTTCAGATTATGAGGCGCACGTGTTCGCGTGCGAAAGAATTTGCTAATTGAGTTTGTTTAAGGTGTTTGAAGAGTTTAAGTGTTTCTACGAGAGATCGGTATTAAAATAGTGTGTGTGTGGGTGTGCGTGCGTGCGTGCGTGTGTGTGTGTGTGCGCGTGTGTGTGTGTGTGTGTGTGTGTGTGTGTGTGTGTGTGTGTGTGTGTGTGTGTGTGTGTGTGTGTGTGTGTGTGTGTGTGTGTGTGTGTGTGTGTGTGTGTGTGTGTGTGTGTGTGTGTGTGTGTGTGTGTGTGTGTGTGTGTGTGTGTGTGTGTGTGTGTGTGTGTGTGTGTGTGTGTGTGTGTGTGTGTGTGTGTGTGTGTGTGTGTGTGTGTGTGTGTGTGTGTGTGTGTGTGTGTGTGTGTGTGTGTGTGTGTAAATTGAGTGAAGATGAATCTGAAAGGTATTCGGACTGTGTTCTCTTGAAGTGACAGCCACGCTACACTATTAATTGAGCTACTTATATATAGAATTAGAACAGCAAAGAAGACAGTTAAGTAGGTGAAGTACAGGAAAAAAACATAGTGACAGTGCCAATAGAAGAGGTGTTGATAGTCATCATCGCCATCATCACCGTCGTCGTCATCACATTCATTATACCGAATCAAAGACGCGACTGTGCTTCTCTTTCGCCATCTTCCACGTTGGCTGGCTAAAGTCGTCGTCTCTGTTCAAATATGGACTTCTTCATATAAACGGAATTCTTTCTTCATATTACGGAATCCATCTCCATTTTGATCCTGAGCAGTTGCCATCGAGACGATCTCTGTCATGCGTAGTTTAGAGATTCGTAGCGTTGCGTTTTGTGTGTCTTTTTGTTTACTTACTTAGTGACACTCAACATTTTTCTCTGATTTTAGTCTCAAGCGGACTTTTTATTAGTTTTTGATTCGCACATATTGGCAGAGGCGCGTTTACACGTAGGCGCACAAGGCGCGCGCCTAGGGCCCCCATATGTCGAAGGGCCCCCAAACGACGGAGAATTTATCCAATACAATTTGTGATGAATTTATCACAACAATGGAGTCTATTTAAGAGCTCAATTTATTCAAGAAGTAAAATTGGCCACGTATTTCGCATTGAGTTTTGATTCAAAACCCCATATCAGTTTTTTAACTAGAATCATTAAATCAAATAACTTCGCATTCCTTGAAAATAGCTTCTATAACTAATCATAATTACAGTGTCAATAGCACTCACAAAAACGGCTTCAAGTTCAACTTCGTGGGTTTTTGCACAAGATAGGCTAAACATCACCAGTGTCTCAGACTCTCGGTCTACAACTTCAGAAGTGCCCCCCAAAATGTTTGCGCCTAGGGCCCCGTTTTCTGTAAACGCGCCTCTGCATATTGGACACTTTTCCACTCGCTCGTGTGCTTATAATTATTAGTTTTTCCTCACTTAGAGTGTGTTCTAGCGTTTTATAGACTCTTAGGTTTAACTCATTTGCCATTTTCTTTGCTTTTACATTGCTACTTCATCGTCACCTTGTTCATCTTACATCTGCTTCGTCGCGTCGTCTCGCCTCTTTCTTGTATGTCATTTCATTCGTTACACTTCATTTCTAGTCACCGAATGTGTCCGTTGTGTTTTGGGTGGGCTCCTTTTCTTTCCCAAACCAGGAGTTTTTGATGTGGTCTCTGTGGGGAATATCACGGTTAATAATTTTTAAATAATATATATTATACATTTATATATATGTATCATTACTCTCTACTTGCAAGCTAATATATTTGCCTAAGGTACAGCTAGCAGTCGTTGCCTGCAGCCTCATCCTTTAGCCTATAGGGCAAACCATCTTACCTGAGGCATGTACTGGCTTACGTGTTTTTTGAGCTCCTTAGAAGGACTGGTCTAGGTATGATGCACTGTGGGCTGTCCTGAGCTACTGCCTAGCTTCTTTGTCGAAATTAGGCTATACAAGAGATCGCATCTGTCTTGCGAGCCTGACTGCTTTGGACTCGTTCTTACTACAGATCTTCAGCTCTGGTAAGACTGTCGGTATTTCGGTGACTAGATCATTTAGATCATTCATCATTATATTTAAGCTTTCAGCATAATTGTGTTCGTTTCGCTTCTGTATTAAACATTTTATATTGATCATGTCTCTTTTATCCTGTGAGTTAGTTCCCTTGTAAATAGTGTATCATAGATATCATCATAATACGAAACCGTATGGATTCAATATAAATAGCTATAATTAAGGCCGCATTAAAGGGATAATTTTAAAATCTTGACTAGATAATTCAACAGAGTATTTTCACCTATGCCATAACAAATCGTCGATCACAGTTAAAAGTTTTATATAAATTCAGTTAATCATATCTCGATAGTTAACATCGCGTCTTTTAAGTATCGTAACGGACGTTGCACTCTTTCAAACGGGCAGCGGTGGAGAAGGATATCACCCGAACAATTCATTGATAAAGGACAGTGGTTGAAGCCATACAGTCGCTATGGAGCACCGTGTAGATTTACATTTTCCTCATAAAATACGCTGCCTATGCTAGTCCCGTTTAAATGTCGTTAAAAGCAGAAAGCAAAACAATACAGAGATTCCTGTGAGTCGTCAGTGGCGGACTCACGCACACTCGATGAGCCCAACCAACAGACTCCAAGGAATAAAATAACTTGGACATGTTATCTGTTTTTTTGCCATTTTGCAAGATGTTGTAATGATTTCCAGCATATTTCAATAACAGACGTCCAACCTCACCACTCCGATGACTGAGTTTCGCAGGATCACAGAATCAATGTCTTAAAATTGTGCTTTACAAAGAATTTAATCTTCCTTTCAACAATCTTTTCTGATTACTTCTCTTTTGGCAAAGACCTTGAGCAGTTGGTAGAAAATCTATTGAACTGGAATTAAGCTCTGAAGTAAAACTACTTCCCCAACTTAAAATGAAAACCGAGTCATAGTGCTTTTCTGGAGATATCAAATGCAGATCAACTCCGATTGCCAGAGAGAACAGAAAGGAGGAAAAGGAACTGCTAAGGTAGGTTTTATTTAAGCCGAGAAAGTTTTAAAGACGAAAGATTGGATGAGTCAGAATATTAATTTTTGAAAAGGTGAATCTTTACGTTTGAGCAAAAGAGGTGGGAGAATTCGTCGATTAGGCTATAGAACTCACCTGAAGTATTCTCTTCAAAGGCTAACGGATGACAACTACATTCAGAGTTGCGCTGCTGATCGAAACTAGAGCCCTGCGCCGACGTCATAGTGTCGGCGGCGGCGCGCCGGTCATTTTTGGTCGGCGGCGGCGGCGCGCCGACAAACAAAAACCGGCGGCGGCGGCGCCCACAAAATGTCGGCGTCGGCGCGGCGCGGCGCGGCGTGCCGTAGTCAGAAACATGAGTCACCATGGGCGACCAGAGGAAATTTTCCGGAAGGGGTGCAAAAATTTTCTAAGGGAGCAAAATTTTTCCAGAGGGGAATGACGTTTTTGCATATAAAATCTAAATCCGGGGGGCAAATGCCATTTAAGGCCTCCACATATACACCATTGTTTGTATCAGACTAAACTGAAAAAGGCCATTCTTGATACTACACGTACTAAGCCAAAACCTGTGTCAACTGATACTGTTTACCTGAATAGATTCCAGCCTAAAGTATTAATCAATTATACCTTCCCTTCTGCAGGAATTAGTTAAATGGCATAAATTATTTATATATTAATGGCACTTATAAACTCCTCTAACCTTACAATATTCAGTCAAAAATTTACACCATTGTAATAATACCTCAGACATCAAAGACTATAATCAATAAGTTATAGAAGCTATTCAACATGAAGGTAACAAATGAGGGAATACCGTAGTACTGTAGTACTGTAGTACACATACAAAGACATGCGTTGCATATTGCTGTTGTTGTCAACGTATTAAGGAAGTAGCAACAGGAACAGATGTATCAAAATAATGGCTACTTGTAACAAGATAACGCTTTAAATGACTGTATGTATCATGGCACAAATTAAATTTGTAACGCGCGCATGGTCGTACCGAAATGTGAATCTGAGGCGCCAGCTGAAGATGCAGTTAGATATTTAGGTGTTTGAAAGCCAAGGAGAAATAGTGAGTTTTGAGCATAGAACGCCCATAGAACTGACGACACCAATTCGTGTTGCCGATCAAGTTTCGCAAAGAAACCCAGAAAAATAAAATGAAGTAAGTAAGTACAAGACGTCCACTTCCATTTCGTACCAAGGCAACAATTCATCGCACTATCATGCAAAACATGGAAACTGCACAATAACAATTAAGCATATCAAACTGTCATCGGCGGCGCGCCGACAGATTGTCGGCGGCGGCGGCGGCGGCACGCCGACGAACAAAAATCGGCGGCGGCGGCGCCCACGAAATGTCGGCGGCGGCGGCGCGGCGCGGCCGGCGCAGGGCTCTAATCGAAACTACGTATTCTGCTTTTTCGACTCAACAAATGCGATCATAAAACCCATGTAGTAGGAAGGCCATATAGGAGTCTCATGTATATATGTAGAAAATATCCGAAATAAATAAAATAAATAAATAAAAGTATCGTATTTTTGGCATTGCTATTGTGGAGCATAGCACAAAAGTCTTGATCTAAAGATGCAGAAAGCATCAATGCTGAAGTTACCCTGCTATGTTACAGTAGGAGTCTCTGGTGGCACTATTGAACTTTAATGGAACAACTTAATTAAGTTCTTATGCAATGGCCAACAGCTGTGAACCCTAATGTGCTCTTGCATAATGGCCTTGTTGGGAATGAATCCAAATTATTCTAAGAGTGCAACCATTTCAGCAACCATTATAATACATTATATTTGTGTGGGTCAAACTAACAGAATTCAAGGTCTCTTTTGTGACGTTATCGATAACTTCCACTGTCAGCTCAAAATTGTTAAGACGTGATATTGATGGCATACGTAATGAAAGGATATTATAGGCATAACCATCAGGCCCGGCTCAAGACATTTGGCGGCCCTAGGCAAACCGGCAAACCGGCGGCCCTAGGGAAACCGGCGGCCCTGAGCAAACCGTCCGAAAATGTTTAGATTTTCGTCATGGTAATTTCCAGTCTTGTTGTCAAGACCTTAAACCTCAAGACCAAGACTTTGAACCTCGAGACCAAGACCAAGACCAAGACTTTGAACCTCGAGACCAAGACCAAGACTTTGAACCTCGAGACCAAGACCAAGACCAAGACTTTGCACCTCAAGACCAAGACCAAGACTTTGCACCTCAAGACCAAGACCGAGACCAAAACCCCAAAATCACATTCAGTCCAAGACTTATTTTCCTGACAAAAAATTATCAAGTCGGACTACTCGCTATTTTAATTAAAATGTGAGTCTTTTTTCAGACAAATTAACTTTAAATGCAGATTGCAGAGAATTCCTAATTCGTATTTACAAAAGTCCTTCATGCAAAATGTTATTCCAAATGCCTTTTGTATTTTATAAAAACCAATTCTCTCAGAATTTTCTGACCAAGACGTGACTTGTGGGCATCATAAAAATTTCGCCATGTGAAAAAATACGTTCTACAGGTGCTGAAATGGCTGGCACAACAGTAGCTTTCAAGCACTGGATGTAAAAGTACAAATGTGAGTCTTTTTGAAGTCCTCCCATGGTTTATCAGACCGTCTGGCTTCAGAAACAAGTATCGGCAGGGCTTCCAGACACAGCATAACTTAGTTGCTGCTGCCGATGGGTTTTCCTGACCAACAAGACTCGCATCCGTCCGTAGGTATTTGTCGAAGACTATGATGCAAACAGGCTGATAAATTTTTAAATTCTTGAGTTTTGTTAAATGACTGTTCATACTGGCAGCCAGGCACGTAACTAGGCTTTTTCGTTTGGGGGGGGGGCTTAAGCCTTGAACATGGCAACATTTACACAGTGTTCATACGAATTTTAGCCGTAAGCATACAACGGCTTGACTTGTTTGGGGGGGCTTCAACTTCGTTTGGGGGGCTTAAGCCCCCCCCCAAGCCCAACGCTAGATACGTCCCTGCTGACAGCCGGTCTTAACAGTGTCAAGACGCAAGACGTCGAGTGTTTCCATCTCCATAATAGCCGATCAGGGAATATACTTAGGGGCGTCTTGTGTCTTGCGAGACCAAGACCAAGACTTTGAACCTCAAGACCAAGACCAAGACCAAGACTTTTAACCTCAAGACCAAGACCAAGACCAAGACTTTTGGTCTCAAGACCAAGACTTTTTAAAACGAACTCGAGTGCACTCGAGACCTTGGTCTCGAGAACAACAAGTCTGGTAATTTCGTTTACCTTACACAAAAAGTTGATGACCTTTTTTTTAGGAATTCGCCTCACAAATGAATGTCATGACCTTTTTTAGGAATTCACGGTTACACCTGCGCGATTTATTACACCAACACTGTTAACCAACACTATAATACCGAATAATAATTAAGAATTTTTTTAATGGAAAATTGGCGGCCAATATAAATCGGCGGCCCTAGGCGGCTGCCTAGTTTGCCTAACGGACGAACCGGGCCTGATAACCATAACAATAACCACAAATTTTATTGGTCCAAACTAAGCAGTATAAATGCAAACATAGTAACACCGTTACACAGTAAATGCAACAACATCATTACGCCGAGTGAGACAATTTACCAGTGGGCAAAAAAGGAGACCCTTAAGGGACCGAAGTCCCGCTAATTGGGGCCACCTAAATACATGACGAGATGGTTGGCGGCGGATGAAAGTAACCGTAACAAATGCCGTAGTTACATCCCATCAATGATGCGGCAAAAAATGTTAAGGAACAACTTTTTGTTTTTTACCTTAACTAAAAAATAACTAAACAAAATTAATGCTAAGACGTTAAACCTTACCTATTTCTTGTTCGTTGGATAGAGTATCCAAGAGCTTAAATCTAAATAGCAGATCTACTCCCTTTTTGAGAGAATTATGGGCACCAGGTATGATGTTGATGATGATGATGATGATGATGATGATGATGATGATGATGATGATGATGATGATGATGATGATGATGATGATGATGATGATGATGATGATGATGATGATGATGATGATGATGATGATGATGATGATGATGTTGATGATGATGGTCAAAAGAATTTTCCTTAGTTAAGAGTAATTTCTACCAATGTGGTGGTTTTCGGTGAACAAGAACTGTGCGGTTGATGATGCCTCAATGTCTTGTTTTCTTCCAATGCATCAACTATCAAATAGTTAGAACAATTCATAAAAAGGCTGACATATATTTAGAGTTTTGTTCTCCCTCCATTACATATTGTGTTGTAAAAAGGAAACTAGGCCTACTTGAGCTTTAACAGCTGTCATCGCTCAATAGCATTTTTCATGAAGCGATCATTTTGGACATTTCAAAGTTTTAGATACCGGTAGTATAGTATAGTTGCCTGCGTAACCAGGGCATATTTTAACTGTATAACTAGTGGGACAAATGTCCCAGTAGTCTTAGGATTTGTTTCAGTAGTCAGGCTGATTTGTCCCAGGCAATGTATGTATAAAGTATAACTAGTGGGACAAATGTTGGAAGAATTTAAAGATTTGTCCCAGTAGTAAAAGGAGAAAGGTATGACATTATTGCATTATTGTTGAATGAGCCATTATTATTGGGTGGGAGACCGAGAAAAGTTGTAAAAAAAGGGTGATGACTAAAAAAAAAAAGGTCATCAACTTTTTTTGGGAGATGAATTCCTAAAAAAAGTCTTAAACTTTGCGGAGATGAATTCCTACAAAAAGTTCTTCAAAAAGTTATTCGACTGATTTTGTCCCAGTAGTGAAAATTCCTTAAAATATGCACTGTGCGTAACATAGAATCACAGACGCTAGATAGTATAGTAGTTTTTCACTCTAGTTGCCTGTGTAACATAGAATCACAGACGCTGAGGTTCCATGCAGTACTGTAACATATGTTCATTGGAGCAGATGATAAAGGAGAAGGTCGTGAGGATGAACAGGAACCGAATTTAAATCTGCTTTTCGAGCAGGAAACTCTCAGCTCGAGTGTCACCGACACAACATGAGGCCATAGAAGCCGGACGGTGATACGGTGGTGCTGAAACCAGACGGTGATACGGTAGTGCTGCAGGTGGACGGTGATACGGTAGTGCTGAAGCCGGACGGTGATACGGTGGTGCTGAAGGCGGACGGTGATACGGTAGTGCTGAAGCCGGACGGTGTAACGGTGGGGTGAAGGCGGACGGTGATACGGTGGTGCTGAAGGCGGACGGTGATACGGTGGTGCTGAAGGCGGACGGTGATACGGTGGTGCTGAAGGCGGACGGTGATACGGTGGTGTTGCAGCGCTGAGTTCTTCCTCACCGATGTCACCATCCCTTGTGGCACAGTGCAAAAAAACTGGAACACGCTCTTCTTAATTACTATGAAACTGCCTTACTGTTTGGATCTGCAGATCCCATCGGCCGAGTTTCAAATGTAATGTAATGTAATGCAATGTTAATCTCCGAAATTTCTCAGCGCCACACAAAAGCCACGTCAGGGAGACCAACTTATTCACCGGCTCTATATCAAATCAAGTCCGCAATAGCCAACTCCTGCATTGACAAGAGTATAAGTTTTCCATCCCAATTCTCCACACTAGAACAGCTCTCCATCGAGAACGGTCGATAAACGGGTTAAGGGACAATACTTTGCAAGTTAGTTCCATTCCTCGGAATCATGTATCATGCATTGATCCGCTTAAATTCTTGAACTATTTTTTGATAATACGAAGCTTCCGTAGAAGAAATCTACGAATGATGTGTTCAAACGGAAGATTAGCTTTCTTAACAGCAAATTCGGTTAAGGCTTCTGCATGCGAAAGATTACAGTCGATACAACATCTCAGCTTCAAATATCTTGCAAGAAAATGTCCTCCAAGAAAATAGTGACATTTAATGGAGTAATGATGATGAAGAAAAACCAAAAGTTCACGCTTTTCATAGTATACAAATCGGGCGAACCTGTGTTCGAACGTTGATTCATCAGTTATCTCAACTTTCCTCATATCGTCATTCAGAGGTGATAAATAATAAAGAAGTGTATGAAATCCAAGCAACGACTGTACGTCTCTATCGAAAAACGAGTCAAGTGGTGGCAACAACAAAACATTCGCAAATGAAAATTCCTTCAAGTCGCTCTGCAAATCAGACTCGTTGAGAATTCGTCCACATAAATGCACCACTTCGTCGTATTGGCGACACTTGTAAAGATACAACGCTCGATAGCAGTCAGCTGTGTTGCACTGGATGCCAAAGTCTTTGAGAATCCCATTGTAGAATGATGTCATATTTTCTAGAGCATATTCAATTAGAACATCAATTACTGCTTCTTTAACTAGCAAAGGATTCACAATTGTAGATTCGGTTTCTGTAACTTCATCAGTTCTGCGATAAACGCTCTCTCTAACGGTATTGAAATGAGTGACTGCTAGCAAATCTGCATTGGAATAAACGCCCTGACTGGCAGAAATGTTGAAATGAGTTCCCGACTTCTTCAAATAAATGGATTTCGGCTTTCTTAAGGCCCTCAAGTAGTTGTCCATAGGAAATGGTCTTTCATGCAATTCCTGATCAAAATCTAAATGCTTGGATATTCTTTCGGATAATGCAGTTAAATAATGAGTAAACACCTTTGGTGAAAGACGCAGATCAAGATAGAGCCGCCGGTTGATGTAATGTAGATTATTGTCAGTAATCTTCTTGTGAAGCACACAAAATCCGACGATTCTTGCGACATCGTCAATAAACAACAAGCAACCTGCATTCAGTGTTTCCTTGTTCTCTTGAGAAGTCTGATCCACGAGAACTTCCAAGCAGAAGCGCATCGCTCGTCGGTATTCTGATGTGGCAAAATGGAGAGCAGCCAGATAGGCCAAAGCTGCAGGAGCAATGCCGTTGCATTCTGAATCGTCACATTCTAAGGCTTTTTTAGAAACTCTTTTGACAGGAGAGACAACACTTTAAATTCTGAACGGCTATTTGAACCAGTTAAATTTGCCATGAGATGCTGAGCACGAAGTAACTGAACTTGACTACTTTGTGCTGTGTACGCTTTCGGAAAGTTATGATACCGAGACCTTACATACAAGTATGTAGGTCGTGTTGAAATTGCCTTGACAAATTCAACAAGGAGGTTGTTATCCCATAAAACCTCTTCGTAACATAAACCATATGCAGTATGCAAAATATACAGAAGAGTGTCATAGTACATGAAACATGAGACGTTCTCTATTGTTGGAAGATCTCGCAAGTAGTCTTGCCGACAACTTACAATATATCCAGCTTTGAAACTACTGCTCAGTCCTGAACTTAACCTGCTTCTCATGATAGGACGACAGGTCTGATGAGAATGCGAGAGTTTGGTAACAAATAATAAATCAAGTGACATTGTTTCACTCACTTTCCAAAAGTCAAAGAGAGACAGCATGTAATTCACCAAATGTGGCATTACTTCCAGTTTGCTTTCAACTTTGAAATTTGCCTGAATGAATGAGAGTATGTAATTTTCCACGAACCAATGATAAAGAATGCCAGAATTTCGGAATTCATTTAGTCGTCTTTCAGTGTCTTCAAGTAATTTGGAGCTCAATGGCTCGTGAAATAAATTTGCTTCAGGAATAAAATAGTTCGGACAGTACCTCTTCTTTAGCCATTCTGAAAGCTTTCTTAACAACCCACAGCAGATCGTAATAACAGAATAGGAATTCCACCATTAGGATGACATCTTTTCACAAGTCCATAACATCAGCATCTTTAAATGATACGTACAGAGAACCTCGTCCTCCTTTGGACAATCCTTTAGTATTAATTCTCTTTTTGCGAAGAATCTCAACAAATTGTAGACAATCTGTTGAGTTCGAGTCCAACTCTGAAGTAAAATTACTTCCGCGACTGAAAAGGAAAATCTCCACTGTTGTCTATCGTCTCTGCATGAACGATGCTTAACGTAGACAATATGGCATCCATTTCGCGTAACCTCGTCGATTGTATCAATGGTCGGCCATCGATTATTCCTAGGTCGTTGAAGCCAACTTTTAGCGTTTTCGGGCCACTGCGGACACCACACGCTTCTCACGATATCATATTTGCCAATATAAGAAGTATTTGTTTCGCATTTAATAGCTGGACCACAAACACTATTTGGCATGGCGTTTCTAACGAGTCCACTAGGTGTATACTCAATTACAAAAGAAGGATTATAATAATTTGCAGCACTATCCATATCTAGTATCAGGTAGCTATCTGTAAGGGCTGTACGGTTAAATTCGTACTTTTCATATTTCCAATTATAATTCATTTTACCCCAAATTCGTAATCGAACAAAACCTGGATACATGTCGTATGATTCAATCTTGTAGCACTTGATCGTATCTGATAGGCCACTCATATCAATTGGCAATACTGGAATGTCCTCATTGAAGGCCAGTTCATCAACACTCGAGACTAAGAAATCAGCGTCATCAATGCATGTCTGCAGCGGTCGGATATAGAACTCTGCAGCGCTGCCACACAAAATTGAATATTCTTTTGGTACAGATTCCGAGGACTCCATTAAATTATGCATGTGATCAGAAAGAACAGGAAATGCCTTTGGAAGCAATTGACATGTGCTAACGATGAACGCAGATGCCAGTTCTTCATTTGATTTATCCGAAAGTTCGGTCATCCTAAATAAAAAAATCTACATCCTTAAAACCGTGCACTATTATTATTATTATTATTTTTTTTTGCCCTGAGGTACTTCATTCCCTCAGGGACTTAGAGATTAAGTGTGCAATTTTTCTGGAACGGTTACTCCTCGTCCAAGTCAGATTGGGCTGCCACCATGGAGCCGCTAAAGGCCACTGCGTTGAACCGTTGGATGATTATTGAGATTCTCTGATGTAAAAAGCTGGCCTCGCGTGGCTCCCCCGAGGCGCAAGAGAGATGTCGCCCCAATTCTGAGATAAAATCTAGGCCCTTGGTGTTAATGGGGCCCAACGTTTCCAGCGCTAGTGGTACGAAATTGTGAGTGCCTAGGAGAGCCTGGTATTTCTGCGTCTTCCTCCCATCTGCTAGCTCAGCCGCCGCACCCGCACGTGCCGCCGTTGAAGGAAGGTAGGACGGGGCCAGTGTGTCCACCACCGTGGCGTCCCATATTAGACCTCTTCCGGCCTTCCACGGGATGAGAGTGAGGCCGTCAGGTCTTTTACCATCCGTGCGTGTCAGGCCTGCGGGCTCCTTCACCGCCGGAAACCCCGCTCTGCACAACGACCGGCAGATCAGATCGTTGATGGCAGCGTGTCGGGCCATCCGGCCAAATCCCAGAGGGCACGAAAGGCCGTGGGATCCCCTTGCTGTGACCGTCGCGCCGCATGGGCAGTTGTGCGGCTCGCAGATTACTGCTCCGAGCCTCAACCCAACTGCGACCCTCACTGCCTCGTCGCTCAGTCGCAAACCACACGCGGTGATGGGCAGCGTGTGGAGCCAGTCTCCGGCGTGCACCGCTGCAACCGCTCTCCATCTCGCCCGATCGTGACTATCGATCAGTACTAATTCCAGGTCGGCACATACACGTTTGAGGAGCGGTGCGTCCCACTTCGCCTGACTCCCCGACTGAAGCTCTGGTGTAATCTTCTGGTCTGTCCTCTCTTCCCATAGGTGCTGGAGACTTTCTGTCGCCTGATCTAGGCCTAGATTCAGCCCCCTCAGGATGCTAGATTGGAGTACGTGGGTGCCCGCGGCCGATGTCAAAAAGGCGGGGAGTGCCAGCGACGACACCCTTCGTATCCCAATTCCGCCCATTCCAATTGGGAGCGTTGTCTGAAGCCATTGTTGGTCTGTCAGGCTGATGTTAAGAATGGTCTCTAGTCCCTGTCTCAGTCTCTGATCGTATTCCTGTAAAGCCGGATGGTCCACGCAAGGAGCGCATCGAAGACTGTACAGTAGCTTGGGAGATCCCAGCGAGCTTCTGAGGATCAGCAGGGCGTCCTGCCGCCCTATCTTACTCAGATATTATTATTATTATTATTTTTTTTTATTATTATTGTGTTTGAAATTTTTACTAGAATTCTAGATAGTCTACATGTCTATACCTTGGGACCAAAACTATTTTTGGAAATAGAAATTATTATTATTGCTATTACTATTATTATATCACAATATTATTAAATATTAACTTTTCATTAGTCGTTACATGCAATTTGTTTAGCGTCACTTAAAGCTAAGCGAATTGTACCAGTCTATGTACGAGCGCTGCTTCGAGTCAGAGGGGTCATCGAGAGATATCAAATGGAGTTCCAAGACCGGCGGATTATAAATCGTACAACAAAAGAAGAGTTTGAATTCCGGGCAATTTCGTTGGTTTTGCCAAGTATTTTGTACGTTTAGAAGGTATTTTGTCTGGAATTCGTATTGTGCTACGTGATTGCATCAGACCCATCTGATGTATGTTTGAATCTGGAATAAAGGGACCGTGTATGCCGCCTTTACCCGGGTGATTTCGTCTAAGCGGAAGACGACGAACACGGGACACTGGAGTGACCTCGACTTTTAGTCACTAATGGCGCTTCGATCTACCCAACATGTAGTCGGACGTGCGTCATCTTCTACCAATGAGCTTCTGCTCGGCGGAAGCGTCATCTTGTGCTGCGAACGATGTCAATTGTCTCCTCTCCATCCTATTGACGCAAGTTGGTCAAGAGACTTTAAACCTCCATGCCATCTGTCTGGGAACCAGTCAGTTGGCTCTACGTGTGTGCGTGGGCCGATCATTGCTGACTCTTCTGGTTTACTATGCATTGTTTTGCTGATGTTTTAGTCTTGGTTTAAATGACACTTAGCATCTTATAGGCAAACACATTGAGCGCCACTTTGTTTTGCACTGAGAGCGGCGCTATATAAATGCTCGATTACGATTACTATTACGATAGATTATCAACGTCACCGTCCTTCTTAACCAGTCTTGGAATTTGCAACACAGCTTAATTCATCTGCACATTAGAGTATGAAGATACGTTTAATGCTTCCATCTGCCGAATGCAAGGAGGCCTTTTAGAACCAGCAGAAACTGCGACTTTTAGGTAAATTGCTAACAGAAAGTGAGCAGTTAACCTGTACTTATTAACATGTGCATTACTGCGCTTCGTTTGTTCATCCGTTAGCCAACAAAATTTTCTCAACTTTGATCGAACTGAGTCGACGATCTTCGGCTGCTTCTTCAGGTAAATATCTACTTCACTTCCTTCCACAGATTGGAAATCGTGGTTTGATATTTGTAATCTGGTTATCTGCGATCATCGAAATCTTTAATCCTTCCTCCAAGTATAAGCCCCTAAGTATATTCCCTGTTCGGCTATTATGGAGATGGAACCACTCGACGTTAGAGCCGCATAATCTAACTGTTTGTAACATAATTATACACTGTCATGGTTGCAATCAATAATGTGCATCTCAGATGACCAACGTGCCGAAGACGCTGGCAAGCCTGAGATAATTAATTTTGACGCACAATTAATAGCCTACACAAGAAACGGCCGTCATATCAAAGGCCGTTTCATCATCATCATCATCATCGTCGTCGTCGTCATCATCATCATCATCATCATCATCATCATCATCATCATCATCATCATCATTATCATCATCATCGTCATCATCATCGTCGTCGTCATCATCATCATCATCATCATCATCATCATCATCATCATCATCATCATCATCATCATCATCATCATCATCATCATCATCATCATCATTATCATCGTCATCGTCATCATCATCATCATCATCATCATCATCATCATCATCATCATCATCATCTTCATCATTTGGCTGCGACAGCTACGAATAAATGTTCTCCGTAACAGGCTGCTCTGCCTATCTCTGGTCTCTCTGGCAACCGGAATCGGACCAGCAATGGACATCGATCTCTGGACAACCTCTCTGATAAGGCGCAGCGCTCATGAATAAGCTGGTGCTCTGCGCTTAGCTTTACAAGTGTCCGTGACCTTGGTGTTGTCCTTGACAGTTCGCTCACCTTTTCTGAACACATTGCTAATCTCACCCGTTCTTCCTACTTTCACCTGAGACGGCTTAGAGCAATCCGACGCTCTGTCTCCTCCTCCGTTTTTACCACTATCATCCACGCCTTCATCTGCTCCAGAATTGACTACTGTAATTCTCTTTTGATTGGGCTGCCAAAAGTCCGTCTTTCCCCCTTCCAGACTGTTTTAAATGCTGCGGCCAGATTAATAGCCCGACTTCCTCGCTGGTCTCATATTTCCTCTTTTATGTTCGATCATCTTCATTGGCTTCCCCTTACTGCTCGGATTCAGCTTAAGGTTCTCACTTTAGTCCTTCGGTCCTATACAGGCTTAGTACCTAAGTACCTCTGTGACCTTTTTCGTCTGCCAATTTCAGCTACTTCCCTCCGTCCATTGCGATCGCTTAATCGCCATGATCTTCTTGTACCACGAGCCAGGACCACTATGGCCAAAACTCGAGCCTTTTCTTGCTCTATGGAATCAACTCTCTCCATTGACACGTGCTTCTTTACTAGCTGGTGGTCCAAG